>OZ023262.1:157182102-157689602 GCA_964006375.1 Tillus elongatus
ATTGGATAAACAATATATTATATATCGTAAACTTACGTACCAAATTTGGTTATCACAGCTTTTAGACTTTTTGAGATAAAAAATTTTTTCGAAAGAAAACTAAAAATTTTCCCAGAAAACCTTTAGTGAATTTTCGTAGAAAAAATCACTAATGGGGAGATCCCGACTTTTGAATTTTGAAAAAAATTTTGCAAATGAGCACGAACTAGGACCCGTAGAACCCATATCCGGGGCCAGTTTCAATTTTTAAAAATTGAAACTGACCCCGGATATGGGTTCTAGGGGTCCTACTTCGTGCTCATTTGCAAGATTTTTTTCAAAATTCAAAGATTTTTGCAAATGATCGCGAACCAGGACCCCTAGAACCCATATGTTTATATATATATATATATATATATATATATATATATATATATATATATATATATATATATATATATATATATATATATAAACATATAAAAATTGAAACTGACCCCGGGTATGGGTTTTAGGGGTCCTAGTTCGCGCTCATTTGCAAAAATTTTTTCAAAATTCAAAAGTCGGGATCTCCCCATTAGTGATTTTTTTCTAGGAAAATTCAGTAAAAAGATATCACTGTTCAGTTCTTGCCATTTTACAGAACTCTAAATTGCGCACGTTTTTTTATTCAAACATCCCTTTATCTTTTACCGGTTTCGTGGTTGTCTTCATGTGTATTCTTAGCTTAGACACACTGTATACTTATTTATTTGTGATAAAAATAATATATTATGCCCTACAAATAACTGTTCTTGTGCTTGTATGACATGATTTTCATAAATATTATTCTTTTTGAGAGAATGCGCAGCGGTCTTTGCTTGGCCACTTTAAAAGCTCAATTTCTGCGTAAGAAAGTGTGTTTTCCCAACAGTATGGAAGGTTTCGAGGTCTTGTTTTCAGATGTGGCGATCATAGTTTTGTAAAACTGCATGCAGCTGCAAAATCATTTGAGATGCTGCTGTAAAGACTGCACTGCATGACCATATTTACAGTCACGTAAAAAACCTTATCACACCTTACCAGCATAGTTTCATGAGTCAACGGCTTCTTTTGTGTGACTTATTCCAGATCATTGCAAGCAAGGAGACGTGATATACACCGATTACATGAGGGCGTTTGATTGGCTAGATCATGGACTGTTGTCACATAAATAACCTGTCTTCAGTTTCTTACGTGATTTATTGCAGTTATTTCGGTTCTATTTGACCGGGCGCATGTAATAAATATGTATTGTGCAGAAGATTTCAGTTTAGATAAACTTTGGTAGCGTGTGTAGTACCATAGTGGATAGTTCTTGGTTGCCCAATTTGTAAGATCTTTGTAAATAATAATGATAGCTTTCACAATGTCTGAGGTTGATTTAACGCAGACCACCTTAATATCTTCGTTGAGTTTAATAGCGTTGATGGCTGTCTTAGACTACAGGAGACGTTGAAATCTTTAGAGTTGTGGTCAATGAGCGCTAGAAACCCAAGACACATACTTAAACTCATTTAAACTTATTTAAAATTTTATATGTCTTTACATACAAAGTAAGACCCGCCAATATGATGATCTAACGAGCTTACCTCTTATCAAGTTGGAGGGAATAAGAGTTCACCCAAGAATTTGAATAAAATATTTTATCTTGGAACCCATAATACAATACAGGAATATTTAGGTGGACAAACATAAAAGACGGTTGAAGCAACTAGAGCTAAAGAAAACCTGGATGACATCATAAATAATAAAGTTACTGCAAGAACGTGAGAGGTGTAAAAATATTAAATGAAGAAGCATACAGTAAATGCAAACAAATTAAACATATGATCAGACAAAAAGGTAGGAAAGCAAAAAGTATGAATGCAAATAAATAATGAAGAAATTTATAATTAGATTAACAAAACAGGGTCAGACCAAGCTTGCCAACAGTTTAGATGACTACAATATATACCAAAAATAAAAGTAAAGTCATAAAGGACAATGATGGAAATTTATTACTAAAAAATCATAAAAATTATTCAAATCACGGAAATTTCATCAAAATCAGCGCATTATTTTTTGTGTTACCTGTGTGATACTCATACATTATATATATATATATATATATATATATATATATATATATATATATATATATATATATATATATATATATATATATATATATATATATATATATATATATATATATACTGTAGTGTTACCCAGGCTCACGTACACACAAACGTACTTAAATCCACGCATAACTTAAGGACCGGATCCTAAGCATTTTACTTTGAAAGCAGCAACAAATGATTTGAATATTTGCACGGATTACAAAAAACAAGCAATTTGACGTACATTTGTTCATGCTTGTTTTGCTTTTTTTCTCTCGCCTATACTTATTATTCATTTTAGTGCTTATTGTTCTCTTTACTGCTTATTTAGGACTTATTTTTTGGTTATTTAATTTTTCTCAACAAAATTGCTCGACAAACTGCTTGGACATAATTTTTAATCCTTTATCGGTCACGTATGAAAATGATGAAAGGAAAATTGCTATCTTTGGTATATATGTTTTCGGCGCTTATCTGAAGCTGACAATATTGTGAAATGACACAATTTTTCGAAAATAACGAAGTTTTTTAATGTGACCATATGGTTACATTGCCCGATATAAAAAATACACTGATATGAAATAATATAAAAATAAATTCACGGCTGACGCAGAAAAAAATAAACAAAAACATTAATAAAAATTAATTGTGAAGGTCGTAAAAACAGTTTTTCGTTTAGGTTAAACATAATCTAACATCACATTTGATACATTCTAGACGAGAAGTCCCTGATTTGCAATTCCTACATCTTCATTGCATAACAGTTCATTCTAGTAAGACTGTCAGGTCTAGCGACTACGGGATGATTGATTCTTGAATCGTTTACTACAGCTTCCAAACTTGGTCTTCCCCTTTTTTTTACCAGTTTTATCAGTTTGTGCAAGAGATGCATTAATTTCAAGCCTAAAATGTTTGAAAGGTTTATATTTTTCATTTAGAGCAGAGCAATCTTGTCTGTAAAGTAGCATTTACCACGCTAATGTCCAAAAGGTAAGAAAACATGGCAAAACACCACCGTTTGGCTTTGCTTGGAGTTTTGTAGAGGCCCATCCGTGCATTAGCCTTATTTACTCCTCCCATATGCTTGTTGTATTTGCTCACAATATTTGGACAAGCTACGTTAACTTATTTACCAGCAGGTTTACTGAAACGCTTCAGATTGCACGTTGGATTTACTCTATACAGGGTGCTTTCAAGTAATATACATTTGTTGTCCACCCACTTTATCACTGTAACTTCTTATCTAATGTCTCACTTGAAGTCAAAGCTACCTCGCCCTTGCTTTACAAGAACTTTGTCGCTCTCAATAGGGCATCCTGCTATTCTGTTTGATCGCAATGTGCCTAGACTTCGTTTGTACATGTTCTGTTTTAGGTAGGTGAATAAAGGTAAGCCAGAAAAATAGTTATCAAAATAAACTACGTAATTTGCTGGATCAGAGAGTGATTTAGATAGAGAAATCACAAGTGATGCTCCCACTCCTAATGAACATTCATATTTGTCAGTTTATGTTTTGTTCCTTTTAGTGCGTCGAAAGTTGTAGATCCCTGGTATGGAATTAAGATGAGTCCAGAAACCCCGGCAATCACAAAAAAATTAAAGCCCCATTTATGTGGCTTACTTTTTATATATTGACGCAAGTTACCAGCTCGGGTGCCCTTGTAAGCCACCATTGTTTCGTCAATTGAAAATTCATTCTCCGAGTGAATTTTTTTGCAATTTTCACGATTAAAAAAAATTCGAGATCTAACTTTGAAATATCTGTCTTTTGTATCTTAAGTAATGAGTTCATTATCGTTGAAATGTATAAAACGCCTCAACAATTTGAATCGTTTGATCGACATAAGGTCTGCAATATCTGGTATACGTGAACCTTCAGACCAATAATCTTCATATGAGGGAGGATGTGAAATACTCATCCTCAACATTATCGAAAGAAAATCAGCAATTTCTTTAATATTTGTAGCAATGCTTTGTCCCCTAACTTGAGTACTATATAAATTGGTTTGGTTCACAATATTTTCAACAGCTCCCATACAAAAAAAAAATATCAAGGAAAAATAGAACCTGCTCATTGGTTATTGGAGCAAAATTGTCGTTTGTTTCAAAAAAAGGTTCGTATCGCGGTAGATCTTCTTTAGTCCAATTGAATGTAACTTCAACTTTTCTTCTTTTACCCTTAGAGGTTGAAGATTGCGTAGTCATTACAGGCGGGACTGACTCTTCGTTATCCAAATTACTTACCCCATCAGAGGGCTCTGCAATAATGTATAATTTTTGTGTTTTATTCATTTATGAAAAATAGTATTGCTTGCCTGAAATTGGGGAGTTCCCGTCTTCAACTCCTCTTGCTACTTTTTATTTATCCGATGTATCAGAGCTATCGGATATGTCAGGGTTAGGAGGCAGTTTACATTTTTTCTTCTAAAAGCACTTAGTACATTTTTCCAGAAAACCTGGTGCGATTTTCCTGGCTAACGGACTTATTCAAGTCACTTACAAAGGGAAGGTACCAGCCAAATTTCATCAAAATCGGCCCATTAGTTTTTGATGAGTTATCGGTGTGATACATACATACATATATATTTATATATATATATATATATATATATATATATATATATATATATATATATATATACAATATATATATATATATATATATATATATATATATATATATATATATATATATATATATATATATATATATATACAATATAAACATTTTTTTTAAATTTTCCAGACATAGTCAACTTGGCTTGCCCGGGAATCGAACCCGGGACCTCTCGCTTAGCAGGCTGGCACCTAGCCACCTGCGCCACGAGGGCGTCTATAAACATATAAAAAGTATAACAGACCCCCGGATATAGGTTCTAGCGGTCCTAGTTTGTGCTCATTTGAAAAGAAATTTTCAACATTCATAAGTTGGGATCTCCTCATTAGTGACTTTTTCTATGAAAATTCACTAATACAACTCATTGGCAGCACGAACAGTTCAAATAACGCTTCGGGTACTGCCAAAATAGTTCCATCGTTACGAAATCTTTGCAAACGTTTTGCTTTCGCTTTGAACTTACAGAATCTAGCGCTAATCTGCAGCTAGTCATTTGTGCCCGACTAGTTTAGTTGTGCTTGCCTGAATAAATATATAAAATGCCTTAAAAGCTGTCTGATGAAAAAAGTTGGTTTAAACAAAATCAATCTTAGTTGTGTAAGACAAACCATCAAATTACTGAAGAAACAGTAAGTTCCCTTGGTTGAATCAATTAAAATAATTGACAGCTTTAAAAGTGCTTTTAATGTGGTTCCGGGGCCCACTGGAGGGTTAGTGAAAGCAAAAATGGACCAAATTATTCAAAAAAATACAGGATCCCAGTTATTAGATTTTTAAAAATCTATTTTCAGTGGTAAAATGTTTGTGATAAACATGGTCCCGCCATTAGGTTTAATATGCACCTATTACAAGTGTAGACGTAGAAAGAAATTTCTACGTCTACATTTCATACTGCCTAACTATCCAACTCTTCTTGTGCTTCTATTTTCATTCATGACGGCATGGACTGCCCTTTCCAACACGTCTGCCGGAGTTTTACCTCTCTCTGTTTTTCTTGTAACTTCGCATTTTTTGTTAAAATAAGTGATACTCAGTAGAAATTCAGTAGCAAGTTTAAAAAACTACAGATATTATAATGAGTATAATATTATTATCAAAAAGGATCTTATCACATTATGGGGCTGCTTGACACATTGTCCCAACCTGCCCCAAAGTGATTGTGTCAAGTAACCCTGTAGAGACATTTGTAATATGAAGCCATGTTATGCACAGCACACAGTGTCTAAGATGAAATTAAATATAATTTCTTATGCGTAAAGCCATGCACTTGAAACTAAACTGGATAAAACTAAATACGCAAAATATTTACTTACCAATAAATAATATATAAAAACGGCGATAAAATAAATATCTTGCAAGGTTCCCGCTACAGAGAACTAATGCTTTAGCGGGAAAGCATCGTAATGCGTTTACTAGAGCTGTCATCTGTAGCTGTGAGACAAAATTATAGCAGCGTGTCAACCAACCCCATATGCCAACGAGCCTCGGGCTCCCCTATGTTTTATAGAAAAACTAATAAAAAGTAAATTCAATAAAACAGCTTGGACTCAAATAGCTAATAATAATAATAATAATAATAATAATAATAATAATAATAATAATAATAATAATAATAATAATAATAATAATAATAATAATAATAATAATAATAATAATAATAATAATAATAATAATAATAATAATATATTTATTTGGTTCTTTAGTTACAATTATTGTAAATCGAAAAAGTCAAAAAACTTACAAGATAAAAAAGATAAAAACGTATCACAAAGGTAAGTGCCCAAAAATCTAAAATATAACGAGCTTCACATCACATACGTTCACAGTGCAGCATCACAAAATTAACTCAAACTATAAAAACTATGAGTAATTAAAGCAACCTTCAATTGCTTTCTAAATTTTTTTGTACAATTTGTGTCCTTCAGAGAACAAGGCAGCTGGTTGTACAAAAAACAACCTGCATAACATGGCGACTTCTTAAAAAAAGAAGGGTGACATTTATTCATGTGAAAAGTTTATTTTTCACGAGTGGTGTACCCTTGAAAATCCGAGTTGATAACAAATTTTCTCTTGTTTTTATGAATGTAAGTTAACAGATGGAACAAATAAACTGATGTTAACGACATAATGTTATTTTTCTTAAAGATGTCACGACAAGAGTGCCCACATGGTAGATTGCATATTAATCTCAGGATTCGTTTCTGTAGCACAAATATTCTATGGCAGTCCGAGGATTGACCCCAGATAACGATACCGTAACTCAGATGTGAATAGACAGCCGCGTTATAGACTTTCAGTAGATGTTCCGAGCTTAAGGAATCTTTAAGCATCAGAATTTCATAAAACGCGGAATTTAATTTCTTGCACACGTGATCGATCTGGTCTATATATAACAAGCTACTATCAATTCTAACACCCAAAAATTTCGTCACCTTTTTGAATTGCACCGCATTTCCGTTCACCAAAATAGTGCTGTCGCACATCCTCTCTCTTCGGTGGCAGTTATGCATTTAAAGAGAAAAAGTCTTGTCATAGTTTAAAATTAGTCGATTTATATAACACCATTCATCAAAAGATTGTACTACTGATTTTAATTTCAATTCTGTTTCCTCCACCGTCTTGCTGTAGACAACAATAGAAGTGTCATCGGTGTACATGAAGACTTTTCCGTCTTGTATAAATTGCGGCAAATCGTTTACATAGAGTGTAAACAAAAGTGGGCCAATGACACTTCCCTGGGGTGTGCCCATACTTACACTATATCTTTGGGAATTAATATTACTCGCTTTTACAAGTAACTGTCTGTTGGTGAGATACGAAAGTAGAAGGTCGTTGCAAGAGCCTCTTATCCCCCAACGCCCTCATCTTCTTCCTAACAAAAAAAGATTTACTGTGTCAAAGGCACGAGACAGGTCAAAAAATAAGGTCACCACAATGTAATTGAGGTCCCATCTTTCGTTTATATATTGAGTGTATTCGATAAGGGTAGTTTCTGTAGAATGATCAGTTCTAAATCCGTGCTGTGATGGAGATATTATATTATTAGCGTTTAAAGACTTGACCATCCTTTTATGTTCTGCCCTTTCTATGATCTTTGAAAAATGCTTAATATAGAGATGGGACGATAGTCCTCCAAATTTGTACTGTCTCTCGCCTTCAACACAGCAACAACCACAGCCAGATTCAATATGCCAGGAAATTTTCCCAGACATATACAGGAATTTATAATCTTTGTAAGTGGCGTGGCAAGCTCAGCAGCACATTGCTTAATAATTTTTATTGGAACATCATCAAAGCCGCTTGATTTGTTATTAGGAAGTTCGTTGATGATGCCAATAACTTCACATCCAGTTACAGGTGTTATAAAATGTGTTTTGGGCTTATATTGTTCGGCTGTGCAGCTATCAGACATCTGGCCGCCGAAATGCAACATGAGCTTCCTCTCAGCAACACATGAAAAATATCCGGCAAGTACCTCAGCAATTTCTACCCTACTAGTTATATTTTTGTTTTCCTATAGTAAATTAGAAATGCAGTGCTCTTAGAGGGCTGACTGTCATGGAAACGGAGAACTGGGAGAGTAAAAAATTGAAAGGAGATGTCAGTTGAGAACTTCGAGTAAGACAGTAGCGTCCTTTTGGGATGAAAGTTTATAAGAGAGAAGGTAAAAGTGAAAAGCATAGATACAAGTACAAGTGAGGGTTTACCAGTCGGTAAATCATTATTTAACCATTTCAGGCCAAAAACTGAGAATTTGAAGTTAACAATATGAAATTATCAATTACTTACAGTGGGATTGTTGTGGTAGCTGAGTGAGAGGCAAGAATTCATATTGGATCGATCTAAGACAGGTAAATAGCAGATCTGAAGCTCACAAATCGATCAGAGACCATATGTTTAACGCTGAAGCCAGATGTATCAGTGATGCGAACTTAAAAATGAAATAAATTAAAACCAATGTCAGTTCAACACTGGAACTTAAAAGGTATTGTGTTAAATAATTTTCAACACATTTGTTTACTCATAAACATTTATTGCTAAAACTTAAGTATATATATATATATATATATATATATATATATATATATATATATATATATATATATATATATATATATATATATATATATATAAGTAAATGACAAGTGCTATTTGATCGTTTGGTGGTTAGGGGTTTGAATCCTGATGTGCGTTGTTTGGTATGTGTTTAGGGTGTTAGAGGTTTGAATCCTGATGTATGCTATTTGGTATATGTGTCGAATGTTAGAGGTTCGAATCCTAATATGTGCTATTGGATAGCTGAAATCTCATCACAAATCATTCAGGATACAGGATTTGCTCAGGCACTCCATTCGACATCAATACAAATCAAACATATTCAGGTTGTTTACCAGGTTTTATTAAACACAGCTAAACACTCTACTAATAAACAAACATAGAATATTTCCAAACGGCATGACATACAACGCTCCTCAATAAAATTTTGTCACGCTAATTATTTATTAAACACGGCCAAAACTCTACCAAAAACAAAGATAGGATATTTCTAAACGGTATGACATTCAACACTCCTCAATAAACTTTTTTCACACTAATTATTTATTAAGCACAGCTAAAAACTCTGCCAGTAAACAGATATAGGATATTTCTAAACGGTATGACATACAACACTCCTTAACAAACTTCCGCCACATTAATTATATGATCTCTAGTTACGGTCCTTGCATGGCTGCATGTTTCTTAAACAAAATTCATTATTAGCAACACGAAAAAATTTTTCACCTAATAACTCATCAATATCCAATTATTCTAAATTATAGAAAAGTGACACATCATATGCAGTAAGTATAGATTAAAAACGTTTTGGTATATTTGAATAATTATATCAGATGTAACTATATTTAACTTTACGATAATAATCAAGTATAACATGGTATATCTCAAAAGCATTCGGTCTGTTATGCAAAACTCCCCAATACACTTCCAGCAAACTAATTGTCTACTATGTCTATAATTATCTAGATACAAACGCTTTGTACATCTTGTTGGCATTGGTATTTTATTAGACAAAAACAATTAAGCAAAAAAGCTACACTTACTAATATCATCATGAAAAACAATTAGAAACAGAAATAAATTTTTTGCTGAGTATAGAAAATAGCAAATTGATATTCAAAACTTTCGGACTATAGTCTCTTCATTGTAAACACATACAACGAATATAAATTAAAAACGTTTTGATATGGTTGAAAAAATATTTTTCTGTCATATGTGATTACATTATTGAACTTGAGAAAAAACAAATTCATAAATAAATTATATATTACCATTACATGTTAATCAAATTTACAATTGAGCCACAGTTTCATTACATCAATTCAAATTGATAGAATACAAATAAGACATTATAGAAGAAGATTTTAAAAACACAACAACTTATAATCTGTATTGATTTAACTATAGATTTAGTACCTAAATGTTGCAAGGTAAAACTAAAGTAATGATTAATAGTACTGAAGGTCACAATTTGTCTGTCGAAATAAGATACAGGTAGCAACTAAATTTAACAAGGTTAAAGTAATTATTATTAGGTCACTGAAGGCCACTATTATACATATATCTGCCGAAATAAGAGACAAAAATTATCAATTGAATATAACAAGGTAAAGTAATTATTATTAGAACACTGAAGGCTACTATTATACATATATATTTTGAAATATGAGACAAATATCAACTTAATATAACAAGGTAAAGTAATGATCAATAAAGTACTGATGACTACTAGACATCTGTTGAAATAAGATACAACAACTATCAACAGATTGTAACGAGGTAAGGTAATCATTATTAGAGTACTCAAGACCACTATATGTTTATATGTTTTTTGAAATAAGAGACAAGTGTGTGTTTTGTTTCTTTAACGTAAGCCTATTTCCGCGACTATGGACAATCACCGACGCCAGGGAGCAGTTTCACCTCACTATCCTGGAAATTTTGCCGAACCCCTGACTTTCTGTAAGGAGGGTAGGGATCTTTAACGTACCCAACATCGCATGGACAGGGGGCCGACGGCTTTACGTCCCTCTGAGGGGCGGAACGTGCAGACATTCAACTTGCTCAAATCCAATGCCAGAACCCTGGTTGATGTTAATGTTACAGTTTGTACTGAAAAAGTGAAAGGAGTACCGTGAGATCGAACCCAGTACCCTTCGATTCATAGGCACACGTTCTTACCTCTGAACCACGGAGGTTCTAAATAAGAGACAAGTATCAACTAAATTTAACAATGGAAAGTAACGATTAATAGACTACTGTAGACTATAAATCATTATTGAAGCAGCTACCACGCCGTCAAAGACGTTAATAACCTACTGAGGACTACTATATGTCTGATGAAATTAGAGACAAATATCAACTGAATACGACAAGGTAAAGTGTAACGTAATAGACGTTTTAAAACTCGCCTATTTTTATACTAACAATTATTCTTATATTTTAATTTAGTAGTCAAAGAACTTTGCTCACATAAGCTGACGTCATCACATTCGTCCATAGACTTATGTTTATTCTGTGTCAGAACTACCTCCAAAAAGACGGTTGAGATCCTAACAGTTGTCTATAGCGCCTGCTTGTTGATGAAGGCATATACAAAGGCCAGAAAACTTCGTAATATTCCTTTTTGCATCAATATTTTCAATAATAGTAAGACAATGCAGAGCTAAAGGTTACGTCTGTTTCGTTCAGCTAACCCGTTTTGTTGTTGTGCCGTTTTATGGCTTACGTTTAGCCCTGGTTCATCAGTTTAATATGATTTGGTTTGGTTTTACCACGTAGTCTTGACCACTTAGTACCATTGTAATGGTTTTGCGCTGACTGTCCTCGTGTTACAACGCTTCACTAGTTCCCGCCAATGTAGAACCCTGAATTTAAAGCGCATTATTTTGCTTCACTGTTAAATCATCAAGACATTAAATTTTCCATATTAAAAAGATGTCGTGCGTGTATTTAGGCAAATGGGGGCGTTTTTGAACCTTTATTGTAATAAATAAATTACTATAACCCTGATAAAAGTGTATCATTGCGATTTTCTACCAAACAACGACTGGTTCAAAATCATGAACTGTGCTCTAAAACACTTACCTAATTCATTGTTTACTCGTAAAATAAGCGTCGTACAGAAAATGATCGAGAGAGTCATTTTGTTCACGAATGAAACTAAGATTCAAAAAATAAAAAATAAAAAAAATATCATTGACACCCGTTTTTTTTTCTTGAGGGATAACCAATGACATGTGGGTACGCGCGCCACTGCTGGATTAGCCGATTCAATTGTTATGGTAGAATACGCGCCTTACATAGCAGCCTACGCATGCAAAGTTTCAGCAAAATATATGTGCTACTTTTAAAAAAATTGGGAAATTTTATTTTTTGAAATTCAACTTCAACACCCTGTATCTTTTTAATGAAACATTATAGGAAAAATTTTTATAGGACATAACCTCTCTAAAATTGCTCAAAGAACATGATGGGGGTTTCATTTTTGGTCACCACTTATGAATCACCCTATATATATATATATATATATATATATATATATATATATATATATATATATATATATATATATATATATATATATATATATATATATAATTTTAAATGTAATTTGCATCTTTTGTATTTCCATACACAGACAGTGTTTCTTAAAACAATGCAGCAAGTAAAGTAGCTTTTTGTATGAAACATCCTGTTATTTTCAATAAATTTTTTCATCTCACTGGAAGCTTTTTAAAAATATATCGTACATGTCATTTCTTCAAAGAGACCTCAAAATGAAGATTCTTGCAATTCATCTTACTTTTTATAGCACGCAATGGAAAATAAAATAAAAAATGAAATGAAACATGTTTCATTGCTTCACCTGTTCAATTATTACACGTATCCAAGAGTCATCAGTTCTTTTTTAGTTTATTGTCATTTTAAAATTAGTTAAGGTGATATGGCCGCAAATACATTTTTTGACAATTATAAGAAATATGATATAATATGTAAGTCGTTTTATATAATGTAACGAAAATGAGAATCAAGCATCGCAATTATATTTTGAAAGGTATACAGAAACTGAGGTTTAAATGCAAACGTTTATAATGATGTGTTTATTGCAGTGCCTACTAGTCGATCATATAATACGTAATTTATGTATAGACATGGTTTGTGTCGCATTTGAAATTTTAAAATTTATACTCGACTTTCTATTTATTACGTCAAGAAACAAATGTTAACAGCTGAATGATGAATTAATAGCAATCTTATATATATATATATATATATATATATATATATATATATATATATATATATATATATATATATATATATATATATATATATATATATATATATATATACACTTAGAAAGAGTAGGATGTGGGAAGCAAACCTTATGAAAATTTAGATGCCTTGTTAATAATACAAAGAGAAATTGGAAGACTGGAGCTGGAAAGTTCACATCACCGCTTGAAATTTGGAGCACAGAGAGTATCTAGTGTGATTAATGGCGGCTCTAATCCGACCTGGGATTACGCTGAAATAGCTGCTTGAGGCTATCAGCCAGCAAACCGAATAACGCAGCTGAATACCTCTATGGCGCTAGATACACAATATAATATTCGATTCGATGATATAAGCCAAATGAGCTTTCGTACTTCATCCTCTTATAAAATCATTGAATGAGGAGAAGAAAATGAGGTGTAATAAAACAAAGCAAATTTTGTTTGTAAAGCTTTGACTAAATACCTTCGTGTCATTAAAGGCTATCATGGAGATTGTATAAAAATTTGAGCTTTTAGTGAATTTTCTTTAAAAAAAATTCACTAATGAGGAGATCTAGACTTTTCAACTTTGAAAAAATTTCTTCAAAAGAGCGCTAATTAGGCACCCCAGAACACATATCCGGGGTCAGTTTCAATTTTTATATGTTTATATATATATATATATATATATATATATATATATATATATATATATATATATATATATATATATATATATATATATATATATATATATATATATATATATATATATGTGTGTGTGTGTGTGTGTGTGTGTGTGTGTGTGTGTGTGTGTGTGTGTGTGTGTGTGTGTGTGTGTGTGTGTGTGCGTGTGTGTGCGTGTGTGTGTGTGTGTGTGTGTGTGTGTGCGTGTGTGTATGTATCACACCGATAACTCAAAAAACAATGGGCGGATTTTGATTAAATTTGGTGAATACCTTCCTTTTCCAAATGGCTTGGATAAGTTCGTTTACTGCCAAAGCATCAGAGAAAGGGTCTATTTGAAATGAATTTTCTGGAAATATTTTAGTAAAATGAAGGACAATGACGGTTGAAATTGCGACTTCAGGGTTTGTAAAACATACTTCTTGCGACATTTTCTCTACACAAACAATATTAGCTTTAGGTTCTTTGCCTAAGTGTTGCTAATTTTGACGTTTCAAATCGCGACTTTGACGTTTGGAGGACAACCCTATTTTTTTTCTTTAAATGCCTATAACTTTTTTGTCTTTTAACCTATAGATCTAAGTCTTGGTAATTAATTTACATTTGATGATATAAACCCGCATACCAAATCTGGTTGCCCTTGCTTTGTTATATCCGGAAATATAAAAACTTTCCCTAAGTAAACGCAACCGAGAAAAACCGGGCTGATTTTCCTGCGGAACGAACTTATCAAAGCCATTTGCAGAAGGAATGTATTCACCAAATTTGATAAAAGTTGGCCCATAATTTTTTGAGTTATCGATATGGTATATGTATATCTAGCTATCTATCTATCTATATATATATATATATATATATATATATATATATATATATATATATATATATATATATATATATATATATATATATATATATATATATATATATATATATATATATATATATATATATATATATATATATATATATATATATATATATATATATATATATATATATATATATATATATAGAAATTGAAACTGACCCCGGATATATGTTCTAGGAGGCCTAGGTCACGCTCATTAAAGAATTTTTTAAATTAAAATTCGCGATCTCCTCATTAGTGACTTTTTTTTTAAAGAAAATTCATTAAAATCATTTGATGTAGTTTTTAACAGAGTATTCAGATGAATTCTCCTAGTCTATTTTTCTTTTGCAGCTACTTATTATTAGCACAAATAGTAGCATTAGAAATAAAAACCGATTATTGTATTGTATTAAAGAAGCTAAAATGGAACAGCAGAAGGCAAAGGTAAAATGGTCCAGTGGTTCATTTTGCTCTAATGCCACCTCAAATAAAACACTGTGTTTTAAGGGTAGGTATATAGTTTATCGCATATGGGAAGCTTTATAGAAACCTAATATATTCCTCTCAAAGGGGTAAAGTTAGTTTTACTTATTAATGTATAAAAGAAAAGTGTTTCAAGTTATATACAATACAAATTACCTCGATAATAAAGCACACAAAGCAATTCCCAATTGATGACTGACCGCTTGGTGTTGGTGCTCTGTGTACAGTTTACACCAACCTACTCACCAACAGATGGCGGCAAAGGCTTATGCAATGTACCGTTTCACCTGCAGGCCTGTTTTACCTTATATACCACTAATCCTGAATCCCGAGTGATTCATTAGACATATAACTTAAAATAAATTAATGATTTACTTATAAAATTACAATTGCACTAAAATAACAAGTCTTAATAAACGCTAAGTGAAGATTGGAACATGTGATGAGCACTGATAAGTACACTTGGAGAACCCAAATCACCACAACACATTTTAAAAGACCTGACGATCGTTTCACTAACCAAGTTAGCGTCATCAGAGGATGAAACATTCTCATTCATTCTGATGGCGCTAACTTGGTTAGTGAAACGATCGTCAGGTCTTTTAAAATGTGTTGTGGTGATTTGGGTTCTCCAAGTGTACTTGTTAATAAACGCCTGTAATTTTGTAAATTTATAAAATAAATTTGTTAATCGAAATGCAGATTAAGCTAAAATTTATGATTAAGTTTCTAAGTTCTAAAAATATTCGCCACTATATTTAACCGTAGTTGGTCGATGTATTTAAACAATTTAACTAAAAAAGTAGAAGGAAATAATAAAATATATGATAACAAAATATAATGTAGTTTTGAATAGAACCTCCGTTTCCAGCATTTAGAAGCGCAACGAATAACGCCGGATTGTTGGGACATGTCTAGAGTTGAGAGGGCGATGTTCTTTACAAGTTTGGCGTTGTTCAGCCGCAAACATGACACCACCATCGTATCGTATCCCCTTTCTAAGTTCTCTCGACACCTCTTACAACTTTACTAGTCACCAAACTCGCAAACTTTACGCCTTTATGTAAAATTAAAGCGATTCGCATTAACAGCTACGAAACTGCCAAATTAAACTTTTCTTCGCTATTACTTCAACTTCGATTTCCTTCCCATTATATTTTTGATATTAATAATGTATCCAAGCTTGTTACCCAGTGGAGTTGCATGAATAAGTTAATAAATATTAAACCCAAGCTTACATTCTCCCTTAAATGAATCATTAGCTGATTTCACAATATTAAGTTTAAGTCTGTGGTGACCACTGAAAAAAATAAACTTCTCAAAAGTCAACTTTAAATTTTCAAAAATATAATCTAAAAAAAAAAACTCATTGTAGTCATTTGTTTTCTCCATAGTGTACGGTGTTTCCTATTTGTTACAGAAATGTTGTCTTTATTTAATCAGCTAACAAGCACCATGCTAATCTACTTTTGCAAAACATACTATTGGTAGGTAGGTACATGAGTTGTGTTTGCCATCTGGTGTAACCGGTTCATATTAAATACAGACGCAAAGGCTTTTCTCTGTCTTTACAATAGCCTATCTTCAAACAGTTTTGCCTTGGCGACATTGTCAGACAGAATAAAACTGAAAATATTTATATGAATCCATGGCAACTATAAATGATAATCGGTTGCTAGCTTAGGGCACCTCCACAAACTTATAACTTCTACACGAGATTTTAATACTTCAGTGAGACACTTAATACAACCAAAAATATTTATTTTTAGATAAAGATTATAAATGTAATCCAGAGTTTAGATTTACAAAGATAAAAATAAGTTTATGAACCTGAAAGAGCTTCTAGATATACCAGAAAAACTAAGAATGCATGACTTTTGAAAACATTCACTTAAAAATATCAGAGGCCTCAAATTAATGGAAATAAAATAGTTAAATATGTTTAGAGTAAAGTACAAAAGGAATTCGTTTTAGCAAAGCTAATAGTAAAAGAAACACATCTGTAGCTATAAATAGGAACGCACGCAACGTAAAAATCAATAATTTTATTACAAAAGAAAATTCAGCAGAAATTCCGAGAGATGAACGATTCTTGGTCTAGTAACCAAAAGGAAAAATATGTGTTATGCAAAAATTCGCAACCACCAAGAAAGTATGATTATTTAAAGAATAGAAACCAAACATTAAATCATAATCATAACATAATCATTAAATAATTAGTAAATTCGTTTCACTTACAAAAGAATAAAATTGCATGCCAATACATTTAATTAACAATTCCTGTGACCTAATACAAAATTGGAGCTACAAAATCATTCTTCAAAATAGGAAAGCAGGTTGTTTTTCAATGTGTGCACTATGTATTCTAAAATATCTCCTAGAGAATATTTACATTCAATAAAAATATTTTGATAGAAAAGAACGTATACATAATAAAAAAGTCTGGACACAGCAAGTGCGTTATGGTCATAAATTTTCATAAAAATGTTTTAATAGCAAAGATGTGTGTTTTCTTTTAAGAAAGGAGGCATCAAATTTGGGTACCAGCAGTGGCGGATTTGCAGTCTTGGCCGCCCTAGGCCCCAGGCCATGTAGTAAGTACCAGCCGCCCCTTTCTCAGCACCCATCATATAGACTACATAATGAATTACTTTATTGGCCGCCCCTAATATCTGGCCGCCCTAGGCTCGGGCCTACTGGGCCTTAGGGCAAATCCGCCACTGGGTACCAGTATAACCTATATAAAAGAAACACTTTGGTATGTTTGAGCAAAATAACTTTATTGTTTGAAAATGTACAACAATTTCCAAAAGTAAACTTAAAGTGTTCCCGAAAAAACTGGTTTCTTGGTCTACCTTATAGGTTAATAGCAAATTGAGCTATTCAAATTTGAAGCATTTAATGGAAACTTGCTACCATAACGCACTTGCTGCGTCCCGAATTTTGTTTCTCACAAATGCATTACATTTCGATAAAAAAAAGCAAAAATGCAATAACATGAGACGTGTTCGATTAAAAAAAAAAAATTTGTAGCATCACCGACTTATGGGCTATCCTGTGATTGTAGATATATTTTTTAAGATGTATCTCAAGACACCCTATAATTAATGTATCAAAATTTTTTCGTATCTTGTATAATAACTGACATATTGAGCTTTACTGATTTTTTTTCGAAAATTCGACAAAATTATATACCATTAAACTATAAACTCCATACCTAAGCCTACTGCCAAAGCATAAGAGAAAGGATCTATCTGAAATGAATTTTCTTAAAACATTTTAGTAAAATGAAGGACAATGATGGTTGAAGCTAAGGCTTCAGGCTTTGTAAAACGTTCTTCTTGAGACATTTTATTTCCATAGCTCATATTAGTTTCAGGTTCTTTGCCTAAATGTTGCCAATTTTGAGATTTTAAATTGCGACTTTGATGTTTTGAGGAATACCCCAATTTACTTTTCTTTAAATGCCTATAACTTTTTGTCCTTTAACCTAAAGAGCTAAATTTTGGTAGGCAATTTACCTATAATGATATAAACCCGCGTGCCACATTTGATTGCCCTTACTTTGTTATTTCCGGAGATATAAATTTTTTTCAAAAGAAAACACAAAATTTTCCGGGAAAACCTAGGTCGATTTTCCTGGGTAACGAACTTATCCAAGCCACTTGGAAAAGGAATGTATTCACCAAATTTATACAAAATCAGCCCATTATTTTCTGAGTTATTGGTATGATATATATATATATATCTATATATATATATATATATATATATATATATATATATATATATATATATATATATATATATACTTATAAAAATTGAAACTAACCCTGGATATGTGTTCTAGGGGGCCTAATTAATGCTCACTTAAAGAAATTTTTTCAAAATTCAAAAGTCGGGATCTCCTCATTAGTGAATGTTTTTAAAGAAAATTCAGTAATAGCAGGAAATAAGGAAACCGCTTTATAAATATATAAAAGCAAACTCTTCTAAATTTGCTGACAAAAACTTATGCAAAATGAAGCCCACCCAGCTTAAAACACGTGTATGCGGTTGTCTCCTTGCGGGTTTGCCCTTAACCCATCTCCTTGTATAGTACAGAAATGCTGTGTTATAAATCCTGTTATGATTAATATAACTTCCTGGGCCCCGGATGCTCACGCAGGTGATTTCTTTGCCTCCGTAGCTTTTTTGGCTGTTGCCCTCGGATTGAGGGTCTTCCAAATGTTGCTGCAAATGTGCACTGGTTGCCTGTTGTGACTTCGTGTATTTTTGTATCTTCATCCAGAGTGTTCCCATCTTCACTTGGCTATACCGTGCTGATGATGGCTAATAAGCTTGAAATACGTGTATGCGGTTGTCTCCTTGTGACTTTGCCCTTAACCCTTCTCCTTGTATAGTACAGAAATGCCGTGTTATAAATCCTGTTATAGTTTATATATATATATATATATATATATATATATATATATATATATATATATATATATATATATATATACATATATATATATATATATATATATATATATATATATATATATATATATATATATATATATATATATATATATACATATATATATATATATATATATATATATATATATATATATATATATATATATATATATAATGGGCCGATTTTGATGAAATTTGGTAGGTACCTTCATTTTGTAAGTATCTTGGATAAGTTTGTTAGCCAGGAAAATTGGACTAGCTTTTCCAGGAAAATGTTAGGTGTTCTTTCGGAAAATTTTTGTATATCCGAAAATAACAAAGCTATGACAACCAAATTCGGCACACATGATTATACTATTAAGGTTACCATACATACTGAAATTTATATTTCTAAGTTAAAAAAAAAGTTATAGGCATTAAAAAAATTGGGTGCCACTGGTGATCGGAGGAAAGCACAGGAACAAAATATTTTTTTGTGGTTAACAAAACTAATTGAATATTATGTACCAAGGTTAAGTTTTCTTGACGCAAAAAGGCCAAGAAGTTGCAGAAAAAATATTTTGAAAATTTTATAATTTTTCTTAAAACCTCAAAGTCGCGATTTGAAACGTCAAAATATGCAATTTTGACACAAATAATCTGAAGCAAATACGGAGTATGTAGGAAAAATGTCGTAATAAGTGTGTTTTACAAAGCCTTAAGTTTCAGCTCCAACCATCATTGTCCTTCATTTTACTAAAATATTTTCGGAAAATCCATTTCAAATAGACCCTCTTTCTGATGCTTTGGCAGTAGTTTAGCTATAGAGTTTACGGTTTACTAGTCTATAATTTTAACAAATTTTCGTAGAAAAAATTCGTTATTTGGAAGACCGCGACTTCTGATTTTGACAAGATTTCTTCAAATGAGCGCGAACTAGAACCCCTAAAACCCACATACGGGGTCATTTTAGATTTTTGTCTGTTTACACATATACAGGGTGGCGCATTTCTACGGCAAAACTTAATATAGCATTTATATTATACACAATATGAGAAAAAATTATCTACGTGAATTATATCGTGTCTCGAACTGCATCTTATAAACCTGTTTTGACAATCACAGGGTTGGTGATACACAATTTTTTTTAATAGAGCACCTCTTATGTTATTGTATTTTTGCATTTTCCATCGAATTATAATGCATGTTTGTAAGCAAAAACAAAATTGATATCGTTCATCGTTTTTGATGTATTTCACTTGTTTTGCAACTGTTGACGTTTTTGGCATATATCGCAAACATATAACAAATTGTGATACGGCATTTTACCAATAGATAGTGGAGCCCAATGAAAATGACGCAACCAGAGAGATTTTGTTTGTATTATTCGTCGAAAAAATCGAGCTGCCACATGCACTCTCAAATAGCGGCTGAATTTGACAAGTTTTCGGAGAAGTTTTTTTAGTGTTTCCGTAGAAATCTTTTTTGTAAGATTTTTGTGAAATGTTGGTAATTAATAATAAATGTTTAATAAGTTGAAAAAAAAAGTTGTCGAATTTTTGTGAAAAATATAATTTAATGTAATATTATTGAAGCCAATTTCTGTAAAAAAAAGGTAAATTTTTGAAAAAGAAATTATTTGCAAATTTTCATTTCTTTTTTCAATTTTGGTCATAAAGCTGTTTGTTAATATTTATATCTTGGCAGGTGTGTAAATAGCGTGAAGAGGTTCGTTGGCCAGGAAAATCGGACCGGTTTTTTCTGGAACTTTTTAAGTTTACTTTCAGAAAATGTGTGTACTTTTTGAAACAACAAAGCTACTTTAATAAAATATGATACATTGTTACTACTATAAGGTTATACTGGTAACCAAATATCCTCCTTTTAAAAATAAGACATATTTGCCATTAAAAATATTTTTATGAAAATTCGCTACCATAACGTACTTGCTGCGTCCAGACTTTTTCTACATTCATTGCACCCCCTATTAAGTCAGCGACTGGCAAACCAATTTAATTTTTGAAGAGCCTAAACGTACGGACAAATTAAATTGTTTGCTTTAGCAAACCTAAAATAATATTTTTCTTTATACCCGTCATAATATGTAAAATTATCTTAAAACAAATTTAATAATTTTTGTTGGTTTGAATTCTCCTCTAACATTTTTCCATAAAAAACGTAAGTAGGTTATCGTTTTAAATTCGCCATGAAAAATCAGATACTTAATAAAATCTTCAATATCGAGTACTCTATTCCTCAAAACTTGTTTAATTTTTTATAACTACCCAATTTATTTTAATAACCTTGAGAGTTTCAAAAAAAATTTGAAGAGTGTGTTAATTTTGGTTTTAAAAACCCAATTTGAAAACTCACCTATAAAAATGACTACCACAGACAATAATGCAAACACTTTTTCTTGCAAAACATGCTGCAGTTTTATAAAAATTAAAAACCGATTAAGACCCTCGGTGGTTCAGTGGTAAGAACGTACTGGGTTCGATTCCCAGGGTTCCCCTTTCACTCTTTCAGTAGCTACATACTGTAAAAATTAACATCAGCCAAGGTTGTAGCATTATTCGTGCAAGTTGAATGCCTGCACGAACCGCCGTTCGGAGAGGGCGTAAAGCCGCCAGTCCCGTGTCTATTCGATGTTGGTCACGTTAAAGCAGGGATTACCCTCCTTACAGCAAGGCAGGAGTTTGCCAAAATTTCCAGGATAATAAGGTGACACTGCTCCCTGGCGTCGATGATTGGCCATAGTCGCGGAAATAGACCGACGTTAAAGAAACAAACACACACATACACACATAGATTATAATAAAGATTATCGCTAAACTTTTCGCAGTGAATATTACACAGTGGTGTAGGTAAACCACATCAAAATGGTAAGTTCCAAGATTAGAACGAACGGACAGATAAACAATTGTTACGCTCTATATATACAGAGTGGCAGAGCGAAAACGAAACTGACCCGAATTTTTACATTTCCTGTGCATTAAAACAATCGCTCACACACGTAATTTTTTTTAGGGGAAACGGTTTGGCGACATTTTTAATCCTGTCAGTTCATCCCTCTATCGGGGGAGTTTCACCCCTGAAATTTAAACAAAAAAAAGGTATTGAGTAACATCTCATTTTGAGGCTAGTCAAATGTCCTTTTTGAAAAGTAAATATATTTTTTTAAATCGCTCCAGTAGTTTTTGAGAAAACCCATTTCAAAGTGTTGTCTGCCAAGCAAAACAAATAGGTGATAGTACTAGTAATAGTAATATTTACATTATTTTTTATCACCTCAACAGTATAATAATGTATTAAACGTTTTAAATGTTGACCTCCAGCTTCCATGCAATTATACAAGTTTTGTTTAAAGCGGTTTCGAACGGAAACATTTCGAGTGAAATCATCAACGCATTCTGACAGTGTACTGAAAACGCTTATTTTTTTGGTGGCCCCACAAAAAAAGTCGAAGGGGTTGAAATCTGGTGAACCTGCAAGCCATTCTATTAGCCCAATCCATCTCGCAGGAGAAATGTATTTACAGTTGTTGGAAGGTGCTGTTGATCCAGCGCTAAAAACATTTGCAAACAAAGCGACCGTTACAATGCAAATGAATTAATATTTTAGGAAGACGGATCAAACCCACACTACACCGTTGCCGTTCGTCAGTATCTATTTACACTTATATTTTTCTATTTATACCTATTTCTTGTTAATTCAATTATACAGCATGCCTCACAAAAAAGCTTAGTGTTTTCAAATGACATCATTTTAAACTTCTTCCAAAAGTCAAACAGTCTTATTCTTTCACTTTCCAAATTTTCTCTAAACTTCTCTCATCTCTGGACCAAACATTTTTTGGGGAAAGATTAAGCGAAGAGGGGCAATAGAATGGCCTGCACGGTCGCCAGATTTGAACCATTTGGATTTTTTTGTGGACCGCTCTGAAAAATAAGATTTAGTGTACACTGCCAGAATGCGTAAAAGATTTATGCCAACGTCACACCGCCAAATGTAAGCAAATTTCACCCGAAATGATTCGCAACGTTTGAAACCGCTTTGAACAAAACTTTTAACGAAAAAAAATCTTTTTGCGCCAAATCACCCCTCATTTATCACCGACCCCCTAAAGCGATCTTACCCAAAAAAATTCGAAGCGTTCCTTTCAAAAGTTATTACGCCTATTAACAGACAGACGTACAGGCGGACATACCAACCGATCGACCGACAGACAAAAAAATGTTCGTTCCAGAATCAAGTTTTATATATGTTTTGAGACTTTTTTTCCGGTTTAGCAAAAAAAAATTTCTGATACCGATATTCTACCCCCACACATTCAACCTCTAATTTAACTTCAACACAGAATACCAGATGTTTGATGAAATTGAAAGCTTTCTAATAAACAAACCCTAAAACGTTATATTACTCGAATTTTAACTAAAAAAATTTCACCAAATCTTCCACCACTCATCCGCTACGCCCAGGAGCGATTTTACCCAAAAATAATACGAACCGCCCGATTGTCGGGTGCTAACTGTACCAAACTTGAAGACGATATCTCAGTTCGTTTTAAAGTTATCGTGGCTACAAACAGATAGACATACAGACCGACAGACCGACAGTACGACAGACCGACAGATCGACAGACACAAAAAATTTTCATTCCCAAATCATGTTTTCTATTTGCCTTGACCATTTTTACGACGTTGAAGCGAAAAAAAATTTTTGGAATTTTTGTCGCCGATGCCATATTTCCACACGTATTGACGATGTGTAAGTCATAGTGTAATTTGCTTGTTTTGTTTGACAGACAACATCTTGAAATGTGTTTTCTCAAAAACTACCCAACCGATCTTCAAAAACTAATACTTTTCAAAAAGAGAATTTGATTAGCTTCAAAATGAGGTGTTACTCAATAGCTATTTCCGTAAAAAAATTGAAGGGGTGAAACTCACTCCCGCTGGAGGAATACACTGACAGAGTTGAAAATATCGGCAAAACGATTCCCCCTCGAAACAAAAATTGACGTGCGCGAGCGATTTTTTTTTAATAACACGAAATATGAAACATCGGGTCTGTTTCGTTTCCGCTGGTCCACTCTGTATATATAAAACTCGCAACTCAGTGGTCATCAGATAGCAATATTGATTGATATTTCATAAAGTTGTGGTCAGTGAAGGATATTATTATTAGTATTGTTATCCAAAAACAGATAAGAAGTTAATAGATAATACAGGGTCTTTGGTTCGGTGATGCTGGCTCGAAAAAAGGCTATTGTAGGGTTCATTTGGAACCCAAATAACCATTATATTATAATGGCAAGTGTTACGGTTTTCGAGATATCGGCAATTTCGCGCAATTTCACTGAATTTATGTCTTATGTTGAAATAAAATCTGCCAGTAGGTAAATAGCCCGTTTGTTTTAGCTTTGTGATTTCGTTCGTCAAGTGATGTTTACTGCATCGATGTCACGTACTTATTAAGGTTTGAATGATATAGAAAAATATTTTAGGTTGATGAAAGTAGAAAAATGTGCTATTATTCACATTTGAATTCATCCCACGAGTTCGCGCTCATTGGGAATATTATTTCATACTTTTAATAACTGTACATGCGCTTTAATTCATAATACCACTTCTTAAGTTATTTCATGAATATGTAGAGTTGGAACTCGAGGGTACCTTTCTTGTACACTGAATATGACAAGTTTCGGAAAACGTTAAATTTTTCGGTATGTACTTCACCAAATTCAAAATTTAAGGTGATAAACACACAATTTGATGCTCTACAACTTTCATTCTACACGTTTATTCATTTAGAATGGTCGTTTCCGCATGACGGACGATTGAAAGTCACTATAATGCTTTTTTTTTTCAGAAAAGTTGCTAAAAATCACCGTTTTTCGACCGTCAATTTCAGTCATACTACTTGACCAAATTTTATAAACTAAATACTCATTCGACGTAGACTTTAACGGTCTTTAGTTTTTGTAATAATAAAATATTCGCTAGAACGCACTGTGTCGGAGCGATAGGCATAACCTGAAAAACTTCCGAAAATTTCGTGGTTTTTTGGATCCACTGACTTGAGCGGCGGTCTAGGTACCATGCAACCCTAATATACTTCTATTTGACGTTAAATGAACCAATGAAAATAATAATTAGCTTTGCAACACTTATTTTCAAGAGACTTCCATAATAGACCCTAATTTGACTGACCTATTATCTTACTAAATTTACAATTTTTGGACACCTGCACCTGAACATTTCTTAATTTAACGAAATTTCTCCAAATAATGATAAATCCTGATACAAAAATCGAAAGATAATGAAACTGATAATATTTTTATCTTATGTTATGTTGACATATTTGAAAAAAGTCCGGACGCAGCAAGTGCGTTATGGTAGTGAATTTTCATAACAATATTTTAAATAGTAAATACAACTTTTTTAATGAAAACAGGCATTAGATTTGGTTACCAGTATAACCTATATAGTAGAAACGATGTACCACATTTCATCAAAATAACTTTATTCTTTGAAAAGTTCAGGTGTCCCATTTTGGTTGCAATTGCTAGGTATCTCGGTTATTAGTAATGATAGAACCTAGCGGTTTTCGCAACCCTCAGCTACTTTTTTTGTAAAACGTAAGATGCCGCTGACAAATTTCTCTAGCTCTATTAGTTTTCAAGATATACCGGGATATTAAAGTTATTGCATTTTTAGGTGCCCCTTGTATTTCAGTTCTCTGACAACTTGTCAAAAAGGTAAAAACAAACTTTCTTAGAACTTTTCACGTAAAATTTAGTGGCGCAGTTACCTTTTTTCCAAATATTACTGTTCTTGAAATATTGACCAATGTTTTTTTTATGAAACACCTTGTATATTTGACAATAAATTAATTGACTCTCAAAAATATATAACATTATGGGTCTATTTTACTAAACAACGAAAAAAATCGTTATTTTCATCATTCGCATTCAAAATTTTACAGTAGGCCATGCAAAATAATGCTGCCGTTTATCGTTTACTTGGAAGCAAGTAAGAAATTTGTTCTATGCCGTGTCACTTATTATCTAGCTATATACATTTTGTTTTATTTTCAAATTTGGCTGTTTTTTTTTTAATTTATTAGTGAATTTTTATTTGAAAACAATTCAGTAATAGAAAGGTATCGATGGTGAGACTTTGCAAGAATTTTTTCAAATGAGCCCGAACTAGGACCTCTAGAATCCATATCCGGGGTCAGTCTCAATTATTATATATATATATATATATATATATATATATATATATATATATATATATATATATATATATATATATATATATATATATATATATATATATATATATATATATATATATATATATATATATATATATATATATATATATCTGTGTGTGTGTGTCCAATCGATAACTAAAAAAATAATTAACCGATATGGATGAAACTCGGCAAGTGCCTTCCTTTTATTAATGACTTGGAGGAGTTCGTTAGCCAGGAAAAGCGGCCAAGAATTTCCGTGAAAATGTTGAGTTTTCTTTCGAAAGAAAATTTACCTTCGAAACTAACAAAGCTATTTTAATAAAATTTGGTGACTATGTTGCCTTGGAAAAGGCCAATACCAAAATTAAACTTTCTAAGTGTATACAAAATTGAATTATTCAAATTTGAAGCATTTAACGAAAATTCACTACCATAACGCACTTGCTCCGTCCCGAAGGTTTTTATTGTGTAAAGGTATATTTGTGACTATGGCAGTAAATCAAGCTTTCAAACATTTTGAGAAATACTTGCTGTTAGCTTGTTTTATATTAAGTAATGAAATCGTTTTCATGAAATATGGTACTTGGTTTCAACTATATAGGTTATACTGGTAGCTAAATTTAATTAATGCCTGCTTTCATTAAAAAGAAAGAGATAATTACTGTAAATTCTTTTTAATGAAAAATCACTACCATAATGCACTTGCTGTGTCCAGACTTTTTATTCTTCAGCCTATTCATTGCATCCTTCATGCATTAATGGAACAAGTTGACTTCTTAATTAGTAATAATTTCATTCAATTTGTCTAAGACTTCGTTAAGGTTACTTCTGATTCAATTATTTTTTGTGTATTAGCCATAAAAAATTAATTACTTCTAGTTTGTAAACTATAATCAAATATATACCACTTCTACGTGGAAAATTTGTAGGACTGTCTTATTGAGTAGTTGTCATATTTTTACATTTTCAACATAATTTTGTATACACGTTACCTTCGACAAGTACACATATTTGTTATGATGCAGTAATCGAAAATTTCATCATGAATCCCCCAGTATTACACAGAGAGTTTATGTAATCCCGATAAATCTATCAGGTGTGTCGTTTGTGTGAAAGTGTTTCATCAAATGGATATTCGTCTCCAAACATTGGATTCTCACAAAAGAATTGACAAGTGCTTGAATTACAGATCAACGCCACAGGGCATTAATTACATTATTCCCCTGACAAAGCATTCGATTTATTCTAATGCTTTGTCGATCTACACACTCAGCGTGCAACCCATCTATCGTGTCTCTGATGGACTTTTTATTTGTGAAAAGTGTTTTCCCGTCACTGTAACGTATTCCATAAACTGGCAAGTAACGTAGGATCATAAAATTCATAAAATAAAAAATAATAATTCGTGTCATAACATTACATAGTAACATTACAGAATTCAAGTTAACTGGCCATGGAGGCCTCAATCTCGACAAGCAAATATTCAAATTAGAATTTTTTTATCATATACCACTACCATAACCTAAAAAGTAATGGATTGCTTTTAATGAAACGTATGTTCATTCAGTAAATGACTTGGATAATTTTGATACCCAAAAAAATCTTGCCAGCTTTTCAGGTAAATTATGAGTTTTATTTCGAACAATTTCTTCGGCAATAACAAAGTTATTGTAATCAAGTTTGGTAAGCAAGTTGTTCCTATATTTAGATCTTTAAATTAAAAATAAATAAAGTTCTAATCATTCAAATAAAACACTGTGTTGCTCGCTATAAAAACCAAAAAAAAAGGACACAAGACGAAAATTATATATATGCGGTTAGCAAAATCTATTAAATATTACAGGCGATATTTTAGTTGTTTTGGCGCAAAAAGGTACTAAAAAATTACTTTACAAATCTTATAGTTTTTCTTCTAAAAATGTCAAAGTAGTAACTTGAAACGTCAAAATTGGTGATCTATAAACAAAGAATCTGAAACTAGTGCGAGTTATGGAAACGAAATTTTGCAAGGTCTTAAATTTCTGTTTCACCAGCTATTGTGCTTCACTTGACTGAAATACTTGCAGAAAATTTATTTGAAATAGACATTTTCTGCAATGTTTTAGGAGCAGCTTAAATTGTAGAGTTTGTCTCTTAAACGTGTTATATTAGTGAATCTTCGTAGAAAAAATTCATTAATGGGGAGATCCCGACTTTTGAATTTTGAAAACAAGTGAGCGCCAACTAGGACCCCTAGAACCCATATCCGGGGTCAGTATCGATTTTTATATGTATTTTTTATATGTATGCCTGTGATTATTCTCATTTTCTGTGTAAATTTTTGGAAAAACCTTAATATCTCAAAAGTAGGTTGAGATAGATACGGCAAACATGGTATTTTCTGAATTTGATTAAAATAAAGGTGAATGTAGGGATGTTTGAAGAGAAATTTTGAACACCGTGTATGAACGAACCCAAATGTAAAGACAGTTCAGGACGAACTAGGCCAATATTAGATTGCACTTAAATTTTTCAGGGCAACTAGCTAACAGTGGCAGAGATATAACAGTCTGAAGAAAGTATGTTTTTGACTAAATTTTTAAAGAAAAATTAATAACTCGACAACACTGCATTTGACAACCTTACAAATTTTTAGTTGAATACATAACCATTTAAGAAAAATATAATTTTTGGTATTACTCTTTTTTTGCACATCTTGTATACTTAAAAATAATTTTGGGTTGTAGCAAGGATCGCATTTATAAGTCTCATTGAGAAATATTTTTTTAAGTACAACGATTTTAACTATGGACCCACGCGCGCTTATTGGACAACCCTGTTTATATATACAGGATAGCCCATTATTCTGGGATTCCTCGATATCTCCTAAGCTATTCAAGTTATCAAAAAGCCTTTGTTTTTGAAGGTTAACCTAAATTTTTTTAAAACTATACAGCATGTCCCATAAGTCACTGGCAGCATGCTACTTTGATATTTTAAATAGAACAGCCTATATATTATTACATATTTCGATTACGTAAAATTTAAATGTTACTTTATATAAGGTACTATATGTCATAAATTAATAGTTTTTGAGTTATTCAATTTTTTCAAAACATTTTGACACTTGCACAGGTTTGCAAAAACCTAATACTTCCTCTGCAAACAAAGATATCAAGATGTTTCTTGTTGTAAGCTTAAGCTTAATATTCCTTAACTACGAATAAAATGTTATCCTTCGATTTCCAATAAACATGATGTTTATGTAGACTGTTCGCTTTGTCATATTTCAGACGCTAAAAACTAATTTTTTTCAAATGAAACACCCTGTATATTTTGTCTGAATATTATAGACAATTCAATTCTGCATCGATCTATGGTGCATACTATACACATATTACATATGGTTTTAAGGTTGGAACTATTTATTTTATTGGGTCGAATTAAATAGTCTGTAATTAATTAGTAGGCTTTGACATTATTTGGTCAATTTATTATATTATTATGTACTCACCTTTTATTAAGGAAGGGTCAATGGAAAAAAGATGGGTGCCTCGAGCATTTTCAACTTATTCAATATGTAATATTCATATTCTCGAAGTAATAAATGTTTTACAAAACTACTATATTAGATTGTCTTTAAGTATTGTATTAAATATGTTAAACAATTAAATAGGGAGTTTACGGGAAAATATCACTTTTGAATAAATTATTTGAATTGGTAAACACTGTAATGATTAAATAATAGTCAATATAATAATGTAACAGAAAATTAATTAATGAAAGGCTCAAATGTATTTCCATTATGTTGTACACAAAGATTTAATCTCTTTATGAAATTAGATCCTACATTCGACAACATTTCTGCAGTCACTAGCAAAAAGGCATTTCTTAGGCGTTGGTACATGTCTTCTCGTGTTGTTACAGGTGTATTATAAACAGCATTTTTCACAAAACCCCAAAGGAAAAAGTCTAATTTATTAATATCAGGTGATCTCGCCGGCCACAGAGTCGTACCTCCTCGGCCAATCCATTTATTTGGATACTTTTCATTTAGGAATTGAATAATGGGTCGAGTGAAATGCAGGGAAGAACAGCTCTTAAACATTCTAAATACTGGGCACCAGTAAGACGTTCCTCAAAGAAGTGTGGTCCAATAAGGCAGCGCCCAATAATACCAGCCCATACATTTATGGTCCATCTATGCTGGTTATCAATTGCCAGTGTTGCGTGGGGGTTTTCTGTTGCATAATCATGATAGTTGTGTCTATTTAATAAACCATTGCTATGAAATGTACATTCGTCAGTGAATAATACTTTATCAAAGAAACTGACATTAGTATTCACTTTTTGGAGTGCCCATAGAGCAAATGTAACCCTTAGCTGATGATCCTGATCACTTAAATATTGGGTGACACATACACAGTAGGGATGATACTTATTCTTTTTAATTATTCTTTGTACGGATGTTCTAGGAATGTCTAAGTTCTCACTCACATCCTTGGCGCTTCTTTGAGGTTCTTCCATTACAGCCAGCAATACATCTTCCTGTACAGCTTCAGTTAATACAGAGTGAGTTCCTTTATGTTTATTGTATCAAACGCTACCGGTTTCCTCAAATCTTTGCTTCAACTCTTGAAATGCAGTTTTTCTTGGCGATCTCCTTTCTGGATACCGCTCCCTGTAAACCATTGAAGCCAGAAAACAGTTCCTGTGACACTCTCCTAATATAAATACCATATCTACAAGCTCTTCTTTACTAAAATTCATTTTGATATGCACGCGTTGTTAATTACAAATAACAACACAAGTACTTGGTTTAAGTTTTTATCGTCTGTCAGAATATTTTTGATTTGTCAAGTGTCATAGTCTACCTATTATGGTTTATTAATTCATTTACAAACCATATATATTTTTCAATTGATCTCTCCTTAATCAAAGGTAAGTACATAAGATTGTTTATTAGAATAGGCCTCCTAAGCATTTTGTTATCCAATAAAACGACGGAAATTCTAATAAATAAAATATTCACATTGTAATGTTAATTTTTTGCCAAGTCTCATGCAACTCCTATGAGACATATACAATATTTTAAGATCTTCTTTGCTGTTATAGATTCTTATTAAAACCTGTTTGACCTGAAAAAATAAGTTATTACAAATTCAACTGCCTATAAGAATATTTTTTGATACTATGTGTTGGCCAAATTGACTAAATAATGTCAAAGCCTACTAATTAATTACAGACCCAATAAAATAAAAAGTTGATTCCAACCTTAAAACCATATGTAATAGATGTATAGTATGTGCCATAGATCGATGCAGAATTAAATTATCTATAATATTCAGAAAAAATATACAGGGTGTTTCATTTGAAAAAAAAAAGTTTTTAGCGTCTGAAATATGACAAAGCGAACAGTCTAGATAAATACCCTGTATATTGGAAAACGAAGGATAACATTTTATCCGTAGTTAAGGAATATTAAGCTTAAGCTTACAAAAAGAAACATCTTGATATCTTTGTTTGCAGAGGAAGTATTCGGTTTGTTGCAAACCTGTCCAAGTATCAAATTTTTTTGAAAACATTGAATAACTCAAAAACTATTGATTTATGATATATAGTACCTTATATAAAGTAACATTGAAATTTTACGTAGGATCGAAATATGTAATAATATATAGGGTGTTCTATTTAAAATATCAAAGTTGCAAGCTGCCGGTGACTTATGGGACATGCTGTATAGCTTAAAATAATTTTAGGTTATGCACCTTCAAAAACAAATTTAAAAACCTTTGTTTTTAATTTTTTTTGATAACTTGAACAGCTTAGGAGATATCGAGGAATCCCAGAATCGCAGAATAATGGGCTACCCTATATATACATATATATATATATATATATATATATATATATATATATATATATATATATATATATATATATATATATATATATATATATATATATATATATATATATATATATATATATATATATATATATATATATATATCACACCGATAACTCAAAAGATAATGGGCCGATTTTGTTCAGATTTAGCATGTGCCTTCCTTTTGTAAGTTGCTTGGATAAGTTCGTTAGCCAGGAAAATCGGACCAGGTTTCCGGGAAGTTTTGAGTTTTTTTTTCGAAAAAAATTATATCTCCGGAAATAACAAAGCAAGGGCAACCAAGTTTAGTACGCGTGATTTTAATATAAAGAGTGACCCATGTGTCAACATTTAGGTGTGTAGGTTTAAAGACAACAAAGTTATAGGCATTTAAAAAAAATGGGGTTTTCCTCAAAACGTCAAAGTCGCGATTTGAAACGTCAAAATTGGCAATACTTAGGCAAAGAACGTGAAACAAATACGGATTATGTAAAGAAAATATCGCAAGAAGGGTTTTCTGCAAGTTTCAGCTTCAACCGTCATGGTTCTTCATTTTACTAAAAATTCATTTCAAATAGACGCTTTCTCTGATGCTTTGCCAGTAGTTTTAGTTAAGGTTTTGGTTTAACGGTCTATAGTTTTTAGGTAAAAAATTCGTTAAAGAGACCGCGACTTTTGAATTTTAAAAAGATTTCTTCAAATGAGGCCCCCTAGAATCCATATCCGGGTCTGTTTACATATATACAGAGTGACGCATTTCTACGGTAAAGCTCAATACAATTATTATTATACAAGATACGAGAAAAATTGTATACGTTAATTATAGGGTGTCTTGAGCTGCATCTTATAACATTATTTTGACAATCACAGGGTGGCCCAAAAGTCGTTGGTGATACTTAAATTATTTTTTTTGAACATCCTTATATTATTGCATTTTTGCATTTGTTATCAAAATATGACGCATTTTTGCAAGAAAAAAATTCAAGGCGCAGTAAGCGCGTCTTGGTAGTGAATTTTCATTTAATGCTTCAAATTTGAATAACGCAATTTGCTAGGAAACCAGTTTTCTCGAAAACATTTAATGTTCATTTTCGGAAGATTTTTGTACATTTTCAAACAATAAATTATGTTATACCGGTAACCAAAGTGATGCCTGCTTGATGCATATTTGCTATTAATATCATTTTTATGAAAATTCACTTCCTTAACGCACTTACTGCGTCCAGACTTTTTAGTTTGTTAAAAAAAATTAAATTAAAACATTCTGGATACAGCAAGTGCGTTATGGTAGGCAATTTTCATTAAATGCTTCAAAATTAAATAACTCAATTTGACATAAACCTAGAAACGAAATTTCATCAAAATAACTATATTATTTTTAGAGATACCCAATTTTTTTCAGAAAAATATGTTTTGTTTTAAACTAGTACGATTGTGCTAGATAAGGAACTCATTCAAGCTATTAACAAAAGGACACGTGCCAAGTTTCGTCAAAATCGGTTAATAATTTTTTGAGTTATCGGTTGGATATACAGGCTGGTGAAACACGCTCGCACACGTCAATTTTTATTTTTAATCCTGCATTTCTTTTCCTATTACTGGTATATATAGGGTATTCCATAAATGAAATATCACGTCAACGTCACCTTTCTTAAATAGAACACCCGCATAATATTGAATTTTTGTATTCCTTGGAAAATTCTAGATGTTTCATGTATGATGCCCTATACCTATCTTCAACTGTTTACGAATCATTGACAATTGAAAATTAGACACGAAAATAACAATAAAAGGCCAATTGTTCGAGCGTTTTTTTGAAAAGTTAACCTGTTCACATTGAAAATATCTAATTTTCAATTGTCAACAATTCGTAAATAGTTGAAGATAAGTATAGGATATCATACATAAAACATATCTAGAATTTTCAAGAAATCTAAAAAATTTATAATATACAGGCTGTTCTGTCTAAAAAAGATGACGCTAACGTGATACTTCATTTATGCAACACCCTGTATATACTATAAGTAGCTAAAAATAGGAGAAGTTAAAATAAAAATTGACCTGTCAGAGTATGTTTCTAAGTTCACCTGTGTACAGATGATCCTATTATTCCAAACTTTATCACCACCATATATATATATATATATATATATATATATATATATATATATATATATATATATATATATATATATATATATATATATATTCAAAATAAAACAACTGACCTCGGATATGTGTTCTAGGGGGCCTAGTTCGCGCTCATTTAAGGACATATTTGTTAAATTCAAAAAACGCTATCTCATTTGTGATTTTGTTCGACGAAAATTCACTAAAAGTTTGGATCTTTAACACCATTTGGCCTACTTATTATTTTAGCCGTCAGGCAGAGTCTTTGAAGGAGATAGGATTATTATTTTGAGAAAAAACACTGAAGAAGATTCGAGAGGAACTGAGAAAAGAACCAACATTTGAAAGTAAATATTATGTGATTTTTATCCTTTATTTTAAGTCATCTGAATCATCATAGGAAATTTTAAGTAAGGTGTAACCAAATAAAAACTCTGTTTCTAACCAGTGGGTTTTGAAAAATCTTAAACAATTTATTTTGTAGAACAGCGTGTTCTTTTGTTCCAGGAAAATAGATTACTATACGATTTTGGCTTGAATTTCTTGGTAAGTTGTTTTCTCTGTATGTACCAGTTCCAACCATTTGCTTCACAATATCTGACCGCATCATTACAGGTTGGAAATAAAACATCTAAATTGGATAAAGGATCTCCAGACGAGCACCACCCCATTAAAGGATTTTCCCATCTTTCTTTTAGGTCAAAGTCAATTTTCCAGTATCTAGTATTGTTAGTTCCACTTTGCATAGAATTCTTTGTAGGCTGGCAAATGCGTACAATTCTAGTATTGATTTGTTCTATTGGATTATCTTTAGTAATAGTAAGGTCGCTTGGTAAATCAACACATACGGTATCTTCCATTAATTTTCTTCTTTCCACAACCTCAGGCTTAAGTACGGATATCTTATCAAGTTGTTTGTCTTCAACATTTGTTACAATTTTTCCTCTCTTGCAAATTTGAAAATAACTAGGTGTTGTAGAAAAGTCTTTCAATAAGTATTTTGTCAATTCTATTTTACAAATAGACTTTATGTTTCTGACTAAAAAGGCCATCACTTTTATTCTATCATCGTTTATTTATATACCATAAAAAATATACGTATACTTTTAATTTTGAACGAAAACGTTATTAAACTATTAATATATGTTGCTCTGACATGACAGTTGTCACGATGATGTTTTGTCAAATATGATTTTGCTATTCTTTTCTACACTGGTTATTAGTCAACCAAGACAAATTCTGTTCCGAACCTTTAAACATATTTTTGCTTCTTCAGGAGGCCAACCAGTGGCACTGGAATAATTTTCTTTTGCGTGAAATACATAATTTATTTAATTTCATAAACCAAGGAAAATACTTTGCTGAATAAAGAGTCGAAAAGTACTGCAATAAAAAAAGTTTGAGCGCAGCAAGTGCGTTGGGGTAACAAATTTTATAAAAATATGTGAAATCCAGTCAAGTTAGTTTTTCTAGAGCTAAAATCAACTTTGATAGTAAAGCGTCTGCAAAAGCAACATGCGTACCAAATTTTATAAAACACCTAAATTAGTTTTAACATACAACTATCTTTTAAAGCATTGTGTCTTTTTTGTTTTGGAAAAAACTGCTCTGATTATGTTAACACTTATCCAAAGAATTAACAAGGAGAAAAAACCTGTCAAATAGATAATTCGAACCATTTTTTCTGGGAAAACAATCAATTTTCTTTAACAATTCTTTTACGTCTTTAAAAATACGATAGTTATTTAAAAGAAAATCAGTAGCAAGTTTCCTTAACCCATTGTGTACCTACGGGACTTCTGAGTCCCACGAAGTTTTAAATACCCACGATCGAATAATATCGCTCGTAAGCACGTTTGAGCCTGACGGGACTCTGCAGTACACAAACATTTAGCAATCAGAACACTCGAGTTACTATTGGTCTTCACATGGACCTCGTGAAAGCATAACTTACTGCCGCTCAGTTTGCGGGTTATCAAGCTTTGGAAACACCAGTTTTGAAAGTGTTGTATTTTTATGGTAGTGTGTAGGTTTATTCTATTATATATGACTTTTTGACCACAGTAGAGTGTCAAGATATTGAGGAAATAAACTTCATCAGGTGTAGTTTCAATTACTTGTGTACTCTTGCTATTTGTGATAAGGACTAAGAAGTCCCGACACGACTAAAGCAATGTTTATTATAGGTAAGTACTACAATATTGATCCGCAGTGGATAAGCACTGGATGTATTATTAATTTTTACAATATGTAATTACAAAACTTTATTAGGCATCAACAAAAAAAAGATGGTATGGCAGAAAAAATGTTTGTCGGACGGAAAACTATTAAAAGCTGCAAATTTGCCAATCATTTTATTAGAACAATTACTTTTAGATAACAAAGTAATACAAATGAAGAAGTTAGTGATGATGAAGATGGGAACGGACATCCGGCTGCAAGTGAGTTTATCCCAGAAACGGAACAGGAAAATGTAATGCTTGAAGATAATTCTATGGAAGATCAAGATGAATTTATAAATAATGGACAAAAAATAAAAGTAAAACTCAAGTGGATCAAAAAAGAGTCAATAGAAAATGGAAGAAATAGGACATTTTGAGAACAATTACTAATTATTCCCTACCTGAAGGTTCAGTAGTAGATCACTTTTTAGAGTGCAGAGCCTTTGCTGATTATTTTTTGAAAGTGTTGGGTTCAGCAACAATTGAAAACATAGTGTGTCAAAGCATTCTATATGCTACACAAAGAGATAAAAACTTAAACCTAAAAGAAAATGAGTTACTGGCTTTTATTGGAATACTTTTTTTATGGGATACCATAGTTTACCAAGCTACAAACATTATTAGTCGAGTGCTGAGTCAACAGTAAAAAGAACCATTCCTCGAAATAGGTTCCAACAAATACTCTCATGTTTGCATTTGAATGATAACTCAGCAATTGCCAACAACAATAAAGACAAAATATTTAAAATCAAACCATTTGTTAACTCGCTAATCACACAGTTTGACTTGTTGTATTACGGAACTCGTGAATTGTCTGTAGATGAAAGTATTATACGTTTCAAAGGTAGATCAACCCTAAAACAATACAACCACATGAAGCCAATCTCAAGGGGGTATAAGTTATGGCGTGTGGCTGATCAAAAGCGATATATTAAAAAAATTGATGTGTATCAAGGTAAAGATGAGATAACAGTGGAAAAATTTAAAACATTTGGTCTTGGCGAACATGTGCTATTGTCACTAACAGAAAATTATTGGGACAATAATAGAATAGTTTAATTACTATTTTAGTAGTATACAATTATTAGGAAAATTGAAATTGGAAAACATTCATGCCTGTGGTACAGCAACAAGCAACAGGCGTGGACTACCGAAAGATTTGATCCCAGACAAAAACATGACACGAGAAGATTTTGACTTTCGTGTATCTAATCAAGACATCATTTTCTTCAAGTGGTACGATAATAAGGCACTGCATTTTTTGTCCAATTTTCTTGGAAATGAACAATCGCATGCCACTCGTCTGCAGAAAGATGGTATAAGAAAAGAAATACCATCTCCCGAAATTGTCGCTGATTATAATAACTTTATGGGAGGAGTGGATATGGCAGACAGATTACGAGTAGGTTATTGCATTGACAGTCGCACCAAAAAATGGTGGCATCGACTATTTTTTGGTCTTCTCGATATCGCTTTTGTAAATTCATACATAATATGTAAAGAAATTAATCCAGATGACAGCATGTCCATTTTGGAATTTAGAAGAGGTGCTGGCTGTGGCCTAATGATGAAATCCAATTTTTCTTTAAAAAATTAATTGAAGCGTACAACTGATAATCCCAGTGCTTCTTGTCATTCTCCTTTTAGTCATTCGTCCACTCCACGTTCTTATACTAGAAACAGTTGTCCTGCAAATTCCCCAAAAAGAAGAAAATATAACTATAGTGTGTCCAATAATATGAGACTAGGCAACAGAGGTGCGCACTGGCTAATTTTTGCCAAAGAAAGACGCAGATGCGAGCAATGTTCATCTATGGGTATTGAGTCACGCCCTCATTCAAAGTTCTCTAGTTGCAATGTATTTTTGTGTGTTAATGAATCGAAAAATTGTTTCTTACTGTATCATGAGATTTCACAATAAATTACTTTCAAATAGTTACGTTTTCATGAATTTTCAACAAATTTAGCAATTCTTTCATATACGCAGTATTAACCAACCCTTTTAGTCCCAATGGGCCTTCCGAGTTCCAATGCCAAAATTTTTCCCTAAGGGTGAATAAAAAAAAAAGAAATGTCTTAAGACATTATTATAAGTTATATTAGAACATTTTTTTTATTTTACAAAAAAGATAGCTTGGGACACAAAGGGTTAATAGAGACTATATAACAAACTAAAATTTCAAAGATCATAAGCTTATAGAAAATTGAGTTTTAGCCATTTAAATTTGTTTCTACTTCAGGAAATGCAAGGAGATGCAACAAGACAAGCAACTTTCGTTTCGTAAACACAATTTATTGAATTTCGTCGAGAAAAAAAGCTATCTTAGGTTAAGGGATAAAAAAGTTATGTTTTATCCTACAAAAGTCTCGACGCAGCAAGTGCGTGAATTTTCATAAAAATGCTTTTAACAAAAGCAGGCATCAAATTTGGCTACCAGTATAACCTACATAGTAGAAACAGTGTACCATATTTAATCAAAATAACTGTATTGTTTGAAAAAGTATACTAATATATATAATATAACTATTCCAAAAATAAACTTAAAATGTTCTTGAAAAAGCTGGTCCGATTTTCCTAGCCAACGAATCTCTTACGCTATTTATCCCCTCCAAGATATAATTATTCACAAAAAGCTTTTTGACGTACTTACAAAAAAAATTAGCATAAAAACATTTTTTTTTCACGAAAATTCGAAAATATATTTTTTAAACCACTTATTAAACATTTTTGATTAATTACCAAAATTTCACAATAATCGTACAAAACATGATTTCTACGGAAAACCAAAAAAAAATTCTGCGAAAACTGCGTAAATATTTTTTACACAAAAATTTGCTAAAAGGATATATCAAATTTAAATTATATACTCTATCTGCAATTAAAATTTAAAGAATTTTTTTTTACTTTTCTCGGAAATTAGAACCAATGGAAGTAAAGAAAAATATAAGCGGAAAAACACTCATATATATTTTCATATTATAAACTGCCAGCCAGTAATAAGAACGTTATTGAATTTGTCACTTTCATTTGAGATATGTAAAAACAAATTATAAACTACGTACGTACATATTATAAAAGTCCAAACATAGATAATCCTATCAAATTAATAATTTCTTACCCTTTTTTTGTACCAAAAGGATTTTATTATTTTTCTTCGAAAATTCGCTAAATAATCACATAATCTGATATCTTATTAGAATTGAATAAAAAACCGAAAAAACATGTAAAACTAATCCCTACATGAATCATGGTATGCGATTATAAATGTAAATATTTCCAAAATTAGAGCCTGTGGGTATAGTGAGTGTTATATTAAACCTGAAGCAGAGGACATGCCTTTCACGGGCTTTTCCATTTGAAAAAAATGAGTTACGGCAGTTTGATTTTTTTTTAATTCACTTACTATTTAAGAGCGCCTGTATACGGCATCTTGATTTTTTCTACGAATAATATAACCGAGAACCTTTGTAAATGCGTCAATTTCATGGGACTTCGGTATCCATTGGGAACAACCACCGTATTATAATTTTTGATATATGCCAAAAATGTGAAAAGTTGCTAAACAATTGAGATAACTCAAAAACGATGAACTCTATCATTTTTTTGCTTACAAACATGATTTATATCAATCGATGAAAAAGGCAAAAACAATATAAGGGGTGTTCGGTTAAAAAAAGAAAATTTGTATCACCAACGACTTATGGGCCACCATGTAATTGCCAAAATAATTTTATTTGATGCAGTTCAGGACACCCTATAATTAACGTACATATTTTTTTCTCGTATCTTGTATAATAATGGATATATTAAGCTCTACCGTAGAAGTGCGCCATGCTGTAGATATGTAAACAGACAAAAACTTTTGCTAGCTCCGGATATGGGTTGTAGAGGGCCTATTTCGCGCTCAGGTGAAGAAATATTTTCAAAATTCAAAAGTCGCGGTTTCATCACTACTGAAATCTACATATTATGCACTATTAAACCATAAACTCTATAACTAAAAGTACTGCTAAAGCATCAGAGAAAGGGTCTCGTTGAAATGAATTTTTCGCAAATATTTTAGTAAAATGAAGGACAATTATGGTTAAAGCTGAACGATAAGGTTTTGTAAAACGCACTTCTTGCAATATTTTTTCCACATAACTCGTATTTATTTAAGGTTCTTTGCCTAAAACTTGACAATTTTTACTTTTCAAATCGCGACTTTGGCGTTGATATTTCCTGACTTTTCTGCGCCAAAAAACTTAATCTTTGTCTGGAAGAATCCATAGCTTTTGTTATTCACACAAAATATTTTGGTTTTGTGCGTTTCTCTAGTCATCTGTGGCACCCATTTTTTTTCTTTAATTGCCTATAATTTTTTTTCTTTCAACTTACAGATCTGGGTTTTGGTATATAATATAATTTTTATAATATAAACTTGCGCACCAAATCTCGTCGCCATAACTTTGTTATTTCCAGAGCTACAGATATTTTCCCAAAGAAAATCCAACAATTTCCAGGCAAAGTGGTCCGATTTTCGTGGCTAACGAACTTGTCCAAGCCACTTACAAAAGGAATGGACTCATTAAATTTGATCAAAATCGGCCTATTACTTTCTGAGTTATCATTGTGACACATGTGTCTGTATATATATATATATATATATATATATATATATATATATATATATATATATATATATATATATATATCTATATATATATATATATATATATATATATATATATATATATATATATATATATATACACATGAAGCTCATTTGAAAGAAAATTTCAAATTCAAAAGTCGCGATCTCCTCATTAGTGAATTTTTTCTACAAAGATTCACTAAAAGGCCGAATCGCTAGGACCTAATATTGGATAATGGTTATATTGTTTGTCATATATTTAGGTTAGCTTATTTTAGAGTTCGTATTTATTATACAATGTGTTATACGAAAAATCTAAGCTTTTGCTTTTATATAACACAACTTAAATTACATACTATCGCAGATAATGTCTGATGAAGCTTTAACTGGCAGATTTAAAATATGCCAATATGTGTCCCTGACAACTCCTGAAATGGAAATATGGGTTGAACTTCCTATACTCATATTTACTTTTCTACCACCACAATTTTCCTCATGAATACAATATTCATTTTTGTTTCCCAACTTTTATTAACTACTTACCTACCTACACTATTTAACAGTTGCCAAACATTTTTTTCGGAACACACTTTTATGACAATTCGCTACCATAACGCATGGTGTGTCCGGACTTTTTATCATTGACAGGCTTGGCCACATATTCCTTTTAAATTTAACTAACTTAATTTTTTTTTCTTACAACCAAATTTATATGAAAATTTACTACCATCACGCACTTGCCATGCCAGAAATTCTATGTTGGGTAGGACACTTACTGGTTGTCCGGTTATTCATTTAGGCCCAGACTATGTACTTATAAAATTATCCATAATACTCAAATGATGCAACATAACTGGAAATGCATACTCTGGTATTATCTTGTCATATAATTTATATTTATTTGTCAAAATTGATAGCGTAATTAAAAAAAATTAACATCTGACAACTTTTTACCCAATTGCGTGTAAATCTTTTGTACACTCCCATACTAATTATTATATATGTACTTGCATTATTTTTAGTGACTAAAATCATTAGAAAACGAAGAGCACACAACGTCCTATCTACGTGAATCAACTTTACTATTCTACAAAGAATCTTGATTTGTATTTTAAAAGTAGTGTGCCACACTTTGCAACTAATTAAAAAAATCTAACGTTATATACTCACCATCCTTGTTCATGCTCGCTTGGAAACACTTTGACAATCTGCAAGCCCTACACTGGTTGCGATGTGTCTTGTCGACAGGACATCGTCCTTTCATATCTCCTGTAGCCTTGCAGGTATAGACGCGATTTCGGTGGATGCTCCGCTTGAAGAAACCCGAACATCCTGCCATCAAATCTCTATTGATCTCTTTGTGCATGCCTAATTAAGTATGCCAACTCACCGTCGCAGCTGTAGATGCCGTAGTGCTTGCCAGAACTGCGATCACCGCACACTTTGCATGGAATGTCTAAAAGTCTGTCACCTGAAAAGGTTATCATTATCATAAACAATTTTAAACACACTTTACTGTATTTTTGGTTGTGCAAAATAGGATTGTATCATCAAGTATTAAGTAAGAAGTAATACAAAAGTCATAATTTCGATGTGAATCGTACTTCGTTTGTTAAAATGTCAGTAATGTAGGTGCAAAAATGAATAAGTTTTCCAATCGTCCAACGCGGCCATCACAACCTGGTGCAGTATAAGATAACCTAAAAAATGGAAGACCTCGGGGGACCGCTTATAAAAGTCTAGGTATATTGATGCTCTTCTAGAAAGTGTTTAAAATGACGCACAACATCAACAAGAAGGCACGTCTGCTTTCATGAATTTTCCCTCGGAACAGAATCCAGGAATAGGCTTGATTAGTATGCTTTGTTCAGAGAAGGTCAAAAAAACAAACTAAGTACATTATTATCTGGTATGTGTCAGGTATCGTAGATGATTCCTTGGGTATTTAGTATTGCAAAAATCATTCAGCTCCTACTATTCTGGTAGTATTGCGATTATTAACTTATTGATAGAAAGTTATAGCGAAGATTATGATATGAACAACTTTTTTTTTTATTGTATTTTATGTTATTAACGTCAGCCTATTTCCGCTATTATGCACAATCATCGACGCCAGGGAGCAGTTTAAGATCACCATTCTGGAAATATTGCCTAACCCTTACCTTTCTCTAAGGTGGGTACGCATCTTTAACTTGCTCAATATCACATGGTATATGGTAGTCGTGGGTTCACGGCCGTCTCATAAGGACGTAATGGAATGACATTAAACTTGCTCAGAGACAATGCATAAACCGCAGTTGATGTTAACTTTACCGTATGTACAAAAAAGTGAAATAACGTATAAATGTTATTTGCCAGTGGAAATCGAACCCACGATCTATGTCTTGAGAGGCACACGTTTTTATCACTGAATCATGACGCTTCCAAGAAAAGCTACTAGCTAGCTTTATTTATATTTAAAACTATAAAGACTTTTTAACCAAAATCAAATTATCATAGTTACAGAAATATTTCAGAGCAACTTTAACTAATAATGTTTGGAATCGATGACCAAACTTGCAAATATATAATAAGTTCAAAAAGAACTGAACAATTATTTGTGATTTTTTTTATAACATTTCAAAAATGTTTTGGGTGCAGCATACTGATCGGTATCCATTGTTTACTCTGCCGTGCTAAGCAAGACTACCGTATCTCCACATTTTATGAAAATTGAGTTGAGGGGTGTCTTAGGCTTCTAACAGATGTTTACTACTAAGATACATAGTAAAATTGCCGTATATGCAGGGAAAAGCTTCAAAACATGCAATTTTATATTCATCGGTTTGTGTAGACACTTAAATTTCAGTCGACATGCTTATAAGATTTACCGTATCTACCATTAATTTTAAGAGAACTACCGTATCTCCATCATTCATTAAAGAGAAATACCGTATCTCCGGACTTACGGTACTTTTAACAAGCACTGATCGTACAAGAGGTGGTTAAATACATGTGAAATGTGCTGTATACTCGGACATACGGTTTATTTTACATGTTAAGCTAAGACTGAATTGGTTTGTTTACAAAATGATATCGTAATAACCAACATGCGGTGATTTATTCAAGCATTCCCCCTCCATTTTGTAATATCTTCTATAGAAATTGCATCGTTTCTCCAGTCTCGACTCGTCTCTCAGTATCGTTTAAGCTGTTAGTGGCTGCACACAATTGTGTTAAAAGTAGACGAAATAAGTTTTATATAATACGTACCTACATGTACATATTGTTATTGTTATTAGGTATTGCATGCAAAATACGTTTAATATTTAACTGTACTTATAATGAATTCCAAAGGTAAGATGCAGACAATCTGATAAACAAGCATACTTGAGTATTAATAATTTATATTATTTTCGTGCAGACATAATCAATATCCCGAGGGGAAAGAAGCTTGCAATTATGGCTGCAAACGTTAATCAGAAACTCGGTCATGACTCGGGGAATTCTTTGAAACTCCAATCTGAATCTGAACCGCCAATGAACAGTACTACCTTAAATGTTGAAAAGAAAACAAGGAAAAATGATGCGTCTGAGAACTACGAGGGAATTTTAAAGTATTTTTTGGCTAGTCAATCTATCACCAAATGCTACTTTTTTATTGAAGTACACTCACATGAAATTAATTTTGAATTATTAAGAGAACAGTTTTTGGAAACCGAAAAAGTGTCCGATTTTATAAGAAAAATATTAAATGGAATCGTAACAATAGCGATTGACATTTCAGAATTAGACATAAATAAAATTCCTATTCTAGACGAAGATTTTCAACCATTGGTGCTGCCAGACAACGTTGAAGATGTTTCAATAGAAATAGTTATTGATATCAATGAAAACACAACTAATAATAATAACACTAGTAGTGTCAATGAGGAAAATTCGTTATTATTGCTCAATAAAACAGAAACAAATAATGATGAAAATCTAAATGGTGAAAATAACGATGAAGATACCACGACTATGCTATTAGAAGCAGATGTTTTTTTAACAGATACCACAAATACTAAATCTGGAAATAAGAGAAAACGGCAGAAATATCTAAAACCCAAGCACGAACGAACCCAGTTTTTAGTTGAGAAAAAAAGACAAAGACATGTAGTCAAGCTTCCCTGTGACCAGTGTAAGAAAGCATGTACTACAAAAATTAATGAAGAGAGAAGAAAAGAGCTAAACAATTACTATTGGAATTTAAATCTGAAAGAACAGCGACTGTTTATCAGCAACCATTGTGAAGTAAAAGTTATAGAAAGAAGACGAAGTGAAAAAGGAAACGACTCCAAAAGACAAAATAGCATCTGTTACAAGCTGAAAGACGAGAATAAGGCAGTTCAGTGCGTGTGTAAGAAGTTTTTCTTGACGACGTTAGGTTTTGCATTTAACAATGACAGTGTATTGAAAAATATATCTGATGAGAAATTTTACACAAAAAACGATCAAAGAGGAGCCAAAACAAAAGAGAAGAAAATTAACCGTGACTTACTTCATACTCACATAAAGTCTTTCTCTCCTTGTGTCTCTCATTACAGAAGGGAGCACGCTCCTAACAAACTCTACTTACCTAGTGACATTACGATAACCCAAATGCACAAAGACTTCCTGGATAAGCATCCAAACATACAAGTATCGTATGAAGTATACAGAAAAGAAGTAACTGACACAATAAATATATCTTTTACTCGTTTAGGACAAGAAGAGTGTGAAAAGTGTGAGGCTTTCCGCCTCCATAATTCAGAGCATACTAAACAAAATTTGCACTTACCAGATTGTGAAAAATGTGTTAAATGGAACGAACACATTCAGAAAGCAAAGATTTCTCGAGGTGAATATAGAAAGGATTGTGAGAATCAACAGTGCAAAAATCCTATTTATTCGGCAGATATGCAAAAAGTCATAATGCTTCCGAGAATAGAAATGTTCAAAAGTGCAATATTTACGACGAGAATTATTGCATTCAATGAATCCTTTGTTCCTGTTGGAGACATGAAAAAAAATCCACCTTACATAGTTTTATGGCACGAGGGCATTTCTGGGCGGAAACGTGAAGATGTGGCTAGTACCTTCTATCAGTTTTTTCTTTTTAACCGCGATGCTGCTGAAGTTACCCTCTGGCTCGATAACTGTGCGGGCCAGAATAAGAACTGGTGTTTGTTTTCGATGCTGATTAGTATTATATCTTCCAAAGAAATTTGTACGAACACAATCACCCTAAAATATTTTGAGGCAGGGCACACATTCATGTCGGCAGATAGCTTCCATCACCAAGTAGAGCTTGCCTTGAAAAAAAATCCTAAAGTCTACGATTTCCAGGATTTTGTAAATATTGTTCGGGATTGCAACTCGAAAAAAAATATAATAAAGGAAATGAGACATTCTGATTTTCGAAATTTCTTGGATTTGACTTCCGCATACCAGCTACAGAAGTTAAACAAAACCAATGAGAGACCTTTGCTGAAAGATATTTGTCTTGTTAAAGTAAAAAGGGGTTACAGGCATCTTTTTTACAAGACTCATTTTTCAGAACAAGAAGAAAAAGAGTTTCACTTCATATCTTCAAAATACAAGAAGAATGAATTACCAGTGGCTGAGGCTTCAAGTGCTAACCGCGGTATAACGACTAACCGGAAAAAAGCCATCATAAATAATTTATCAGACATCATTCCGGCACACAAATTAGAATTTTGGAAAAACATGCCAGTCAATGATGATGCTGCTAACTTGATAACTGATATAGAAGATCTGTAAATTACTTTATTATAATATATTATGATATTAAACTGGACTTTATTGACCTATTTTCTGTAAAAACGGGAGTTTGAGTTTGGTTTTCAGTATTTTTTTTATACGTACATCATCATTGGGTCATCAGTCCTAAAGACTGGTTGGACGCACTTCTCCATGCCTGTCTGTCCTGGGCCTTCCAGTACATCTCCCTAAACGTCGAACATCCCACATCCCTCACGATCTGAGAGCAATAGTCCAGTCTTGGTCTACCCCTCTTTCTCTTCGTACCAGTCTCGGAGATCAATATGCGCTTTCTGTTACCGGTACCGAAGGGTCCTACAATATTTTCATATCTTCCTTCCCCAACCACTGCGTTGAAGTCGCCTGTTATAACCACATTCTCGTGATTTTTTACCATTTTTAAAACTTCTTCTATTTCGCTATATATTTCTTCCACTTCGTCATCGTCATGTCTTGTTGTGGGCATGTATACCTGTATGATTACGGTTTTCACAGGCTTAGTATTGAACCTGGCCATAATGATTCTTTCGTTTTTCTGCACATAATTCTCCATACTCCGTCCTACCGTTTTGTTCATAATAATGGCTACCCCTGCATTTCCCTCATTTGCTGCTGTGTGGATTATCCTGTAGTTACCACTCCAGAAGTCACCTATTTCAGGCCATCGCACCTCGCTAAGACCGACTACGTCTAGTTGCAACCTATCCATCTCTAATTTAAGATTTTCTAGTTTTCCCGGTTGTTTCATTGTTCTGACATTCCACGCTCCGACTCGTGAAATGTCAGGTTTGATTGTATAGTCTGTCATTATTTAATCATAAGTTGGCCATGGAGATTGCGCTACTAGGGAATGTAGTGCAGTAGCTTCCCGTTGCTTTCTGCACCGCAGTAATACGCGTATCGTATTTTAGGAGCTGCTGCCCTCCTTTGCGGCTATTTAGACCTTAATATGGTATTCTATTTGAGTTTCATTTAGTTAAACTTAAATTTAGTTTGGCATTTTTATATGTGAAACATATGATTCTATATTTATTAAACTTACGACGAGTCAAGTGAAATGCACTATTTTCCACTACTTTACTGTTCCTAATCATGCAAAGTCTAATGATTGAATCTAAATCACTATATAATACTATCACACTAATCTAAACTTAACTAATTTTTTTGTTTTTCTTGTGTTAGTCAAATTAGTATAGTTAGTTCTTTCTAGATCAAGCATGTGTCTACTCTTGTTAACTTTCATTCGATTAGTATTTACTTTGTTGTTAGCTATCTACGAAAACCTGAGTACATGAAAAAAATAATGTATCGTACTTATAATATGTTATAATATGTTATAATATGTTGTGTCAATGTTTATTTTACATAAATAAAACATTTATTCTATAAAGGCATTTCATTTAGTTTAAACAGCTTTCAAAACATGGACTTACGTTACTTCTTTCAAGTAAAAAATTAAATTTATTTAACAAAAAAGTCGTATGTCCATAAAAAATACTGAAATCGTTAATTTATTATTATTTCTTGTAGCAGAACCTATAGTGTAACACTATCTAGAACTGATGCAAAAAAAATTAAGTCAATATATAGTACAGTGCAAAAGATACACGTCATTTAGTTTGGTAAAACTTCAATGGCGAATTTCTCAAAACTACTTTAACTGGAGATACGGTATTTATAGATAGCAGGGCAGTACTGTATTCAAATTTTTTAAAGTTGCCACTGTAACCAATAACGTGCAACATTCATTGATTAGAAAATTTAGGCAAAGCTGGCACAGCTTTTAAAGCCTGTATAAGACCAACGGTTCTTGAAAATTTTGTTCAATCAACTTGTGTAAATAAAGAAATAAATTGATATTTCAATGTTTTACGACAAATGGCATAATTTTAATTGTGAAATAACATTTACTAATCAAACCTAATGTAGTGGGCTAAAACGTTCTTTTTGTGACCACTCCAAAAGGAATTCATGTCTACTTTTAAATGTGCGAAGGCAGAGGATAATCAGTTAAACTCCCGTCTTAAAAATTTCTGAAAAACTACACTTTGTCGGTGTGGTGCTATCAAAACTTACAGACACATTTACTGTGTCTGTATGTATGGAAAGCTCTTTTCTTTAATTTTATTGATTCGTGCTGATACACTTCAGACACTTTTACTAAATAAAAGAGAATGCTTCCAGAAGCAACAAACTTAAAAAGGTAAATAGAGTAAAAGTCCCCACATTTCGTTTAACACACCCAAATAAAATAAATAAAACATGTTTAGGCATACGACCAAATTCAACAGGTTGAAACATGTGATCAGCAATGATACAAGTCTTCTTTGAACAATCTAATTTATCATAATAAATAAAGCAGTTTATTCATTTCCTAAAACGCGTGTATAAATTGTATTAAAATAACAGCAGCTTGAATTAGAAAGGACTCAATGATTAGTTATTATTATTAAATAATTAAATAAAAGGTAATGATTGTGGTTGTATTAAAACACGATTTTAATTTTGTTCTTTCTCTAAATGTCCAACTGCCAAAATAGTTTATCTACTAGAATCCAAAAATTATATAGCCAAAGTGTAGCTTGTTAGTAGTTATGTCACCAATAAATATGTAACTATAAATTTTAAGTGTATAACATTGGCAGTTTTTAAAGGAACTGTAGAACCCCATGAAAAAAAAATGAATTATTTGTGTTTAGATTTTTAACAGAGACCAAGGTTGGTATTTTATGCACAATCAACCAAGGGTTGCGGTGCTATCGGGGCGGCAAGGCCGCGGACGAGCCCTGAGGGAACAAAAAAAAAGGTTGGTATTTACAGGAGTTAGTTGTTACAAGTAGTCTAACAATTAGATGGTAGATGGCAGCACCAATGTATGCAGCTCTAGCAGACATTATTGTCATAGTGTAGGCGGAGGCGCCATCAATAACAATAGGTAAGGTTATTTTGTTTCACCTGTTTGAATGTAAAATTGATATTTGGGGTTGGTTGATACACAGCCGCTGGAGTTAGTTGTTACTCTAAGTAGCTCCAGATTTATCGAAAATGTAGTTTCGTCCGCAAAGAACGATTATTAAGTAGTTACAGTTGCACATTTTCAGTACAGCCACCGTAAGAAATTTGGCAAAAAAAAAACAGAACGAGTAAGTATCCCACAATATATATTGTTAGAGCTGCCGAAGAAGTATTACAAAATGGAAAATATCTGTGAACTATAGTGTTTAATTATGGCCTAAGGATTTTGGAAGAAAATAATGAAATGTCAACAGTCACGGATCGTTGATATTTACTAGTCGACGTTCTTGCAACAGACTTTACCTCATAAGATAGTGGTTTACAAGTTGATGTACCACCTAAGAAACCATACAATGTTGAGCAATTAACATTCCTCGATCTCAAGTCGCTCATGTTTCTGTGCGGAATTACCAGACACACCAGGTGTCACCAAAAATTTTAGTTCTGCTGCTATACGACCACATCCCAAAGTATAAAAACATTAAAATGCAAACAAAGGCCCTAAGCTCAGAAAAACATGCATTTTAAGAAATACCCCTAATAAAAATGAGCCTGCTGCTGAAGATTAAAAACATGCAAGAAGGCTACCTTAGGTAGCGCAGAAACATCAAAAAGAATTAATGCAAATACAGAGAAAAAAAAAACACAAAGCAAATACAGAGAATAAAAGAAAAACCAAACAAATTTAAACAAAAAGAAGAAAGAGCGAGTCTAATTGTGTTATGATGAAGAAACCGTCAAATACTTATTTTGTTTTGAACCTTATTCCAACTGAGCTCCAGGTGAAATATGGATGAAATGTATAAAATGTAAGCAATTTGCGCGTGAACAGTGTACCGACCATTATATATATATATATATATATATATATATATATATATATATATATATATATATATATATATATATATATATATATTGTAGTCGAGAACTGCTATTCTGATGAAGACAACAGACAACATCTTTAAATTGAAACATGCAACAACAAACCCTTTCTATGTCAGTGTTCAATAATAACCAATATTAAAATATATACTAAACGCTTAATAAATTTGATACATCTGTAACATCAAGAAACATTGTGAAAATGTAGGCATATAGTATAGCTATGAGGAGCAGTTTACTGCCGTATTCAATAGTACTATAACATAATAGAACAGCATTTGTAATCCTGTAGTCATAGCTACACGGAGTATAGAAACTGTCGATCCCTACTGGACAATGAGGATTAGAAAGAGCCTTTGAAGTATGGAAGCTTTAGGGGGTGTTTGATTTTGTGTCAGAGACTCGAATTGCACGAGACTGTAACTTCCCAGACGATTAGTGTCCTTCTTTAAATAAAGGTGCATTTAGGACGGTCCGAATCAAACTATTTGATAACTTAAAGCTTATATAAATTAGCAAAGAAAGCTTTAAGCTCACTAAAAATTCCTATTTGCGATTAGAGAGTTTCAGCAAGGTTTGATTTCATTTTATCTCTATTAAATACCACGTCTTTTAAGGATGTTGATGATCAAAAGCAAAGCTTTTTCTTTATCAGATACTGTCTTAAATAATGCTATACAGTTAGACAATACCACTGACGCAAAGTTTTTAATCAAGTTACGTCTTCCTGGGTCGCCGTGACTCCGGTTTTACCTGAAATAATATAGCAGATTTGTCTTTATACTTTCGCATAACGTTGTTTGTAACTTCCTTTTTCTGGCAGGGCTCGAAACTCCTTGTTAAAAGCGCGTGGTGAGGGATCTTTAAAATTTCATGCATTGTTTCTTATAATTTGGTTCGCCAACGCTACAACGCTATGCAAAAGGATGCTATAAACAAAAGCGCCAGCTACGTATGATCTTTTATGTTAGATTCCATCTCTGGTTGAAGCAGTGGTCCAGATATGCATACGATTTATCACGTTGTTACCAACAGTTATGTTATTTTGTACGTGACTATTTTATTTTTGGCATTAGTTTTTCGATTTATTTACTATACCGTGATACCTCCCATATTAGTATCGTCCGAGTACCTACTTTAATTTATTTTTAAGGACATAGTAGATGATAAAAAGAATAAACCTTCTTTTCTTCTATATTTAAAGGCCTCTTAAAATATTTGCTTACCATACAGGCCGAGCTGCAGAGTTCTTTGGGCTAGTAACCTGTAGATTTTGCACTATGAGCTCGCGGGCGCGAGTTCCGCATTGTCCCGTCGGTTTCTTCACTCGAATATGGGTTAACCGGCTTCTTATAGGTAATAGATAGTGTCCCTTGTTTGGCTGTGTGTGCAAGCTCCGCGCAGAAGTCCATAACTTCAAGGTGTGGAGTTTGTCTACTATGGTGTTATATCATAATGAAAAATATTCTATTATAAGGCTAAAAAAACCCACCCCTGTCGTCTCACACTATCGGTAATGAAGTATTCTAATATCTCGCCGTCCGCTGCATCCACACTAACTATATACTCAAAATGAAAAACATTTGGTATTGTTTTAAGTGTGTCTATTGTATTAAGTGAATTTTATGTACAATGACTAACTGAATATTATGAGTTCCAAAGAAGTTATTAAAAATGTCAAAAAGATATAGCAAGAAAATCCATAATAGTCACATTTAACCAATTTATTCATAAAATATGCAATAGATAGGTTAAAGGAGAAGATATCAGCAGTCAAAATAAATAACTAACGATTCCATTGCATAGCGTACGGTACTGGTATAGCGCTGATAGCATATACAGAAGATTTACAGAAATGCTCAGTATGCTGAATGGTACTTATGTAAAGAAAAATCAAAGTAGAAATCAATAAGACGAGAAAGTAATGAAGATATGTAAATATAGGAGTGCATAATATTGAGTTCATTACAGATGTCGCGTGTGTCCTTTGATGAGGATTGAAATGATAAAATAAATTTTCAAGATGGTTATTTAATTTTCCACTTTTCAGGAAAAATACATAGAGCAAATCATATATATATATATATATATATATATATATATATATATATATATATATATATATATATATATATACTATTGTTGCTACATTGGAATATGAAAACAAAACTAAGACTGCAAAGATGCGTGTAACGGAGCTTGCTCATATGCTTTATATAAGAGTACTGATAAGTGCTTTCTATCTGTAAGTAATAACAGACACATTAAAGTTAAGTACAAAAATTACCCAAGCACATTTTTCAAAGTGTACAAAGTCCATTATTACTAATGAACATTAATATATTATTTCAGTAATATCAGTAATCTGACTTACACTATATGAATTCAGTGCATAAATGACGAAATGGACTGTTTTTAGGCAGATTTGTTTTTTGAACTAAATACATTCTGGTTTTGGAGTACTGATACAAGTATTGAAAGAGATGGTATACTTTAAACTGTATAAAGTCCATAAGCAATGCGGAGCAGAACTAAGTTAAAAGTATGTTTCACACCTAATACATTTCCCATGTGGTTTCTGGCGAAAGCCCTGTTTAAATAGCATACTTTTCATTGTTCAGTTCTGGATGACGTTACAGTGTTATTTTATAGGGTAATTCTATTAATTCCATAACCATGTGTAGACTCGAGAAACAGGCCATCCGGCTGTTAGACGGTGTTGGGCCCAGGGAATATTGTCAATCTTTAATTAATAAACACTAGATAATGCCTCTTCCATCGATATATGTATATAATACAGCTCACCGTTCGTTCGGGATTTGGCTACCGTAAGATAATTAACTTAGATGTATTTGATTATTATTGGTATAACGTACTGATAAGCTCAAATCAGAATGAAACTAGTATGTGTTTCCAGTAATAATATTAATATATCTATCTTTACATTATATATATATATATATATATATATATATATATATATATATATATATATATATATATATTGTTGCTCATTTTGTATCTGATGTCTTAATTAGAGTCTTTAACACCTCCTCTTGATGCCAACTGTGCAGCTGATGTCGCTCGGAACGAACCCTTATTTTCTTCAACGCCACATCCTCAGCTAATGCAACCTCCAGTTCAGATCCCTTTTGCTTGTGCATCTTCTAATCAAGGCTTATCTCTGACCAATTCTTTGTTTTTCATTAATAAAAAGGTCTATAGATGGGGTATTAAGAAATTCTCCGGAAAGGAATCTCTTATTCAATTTTTAGAAATGGTAGAGTCTTTGATGTATTCTCGAGGCTGCAGTAAAGCTGAGCTCTATTCTTCGGCGGGTGATCTTGGACATGGTGGCACAACGCCTATGTAAAAGGTCTGTTCGACGGTTGGGATGATTTGGTAGTAAAACTCAAACAAACATTCTTGATGGAAAATTATGACCGTAATCTAATGGAGGATATCCGCAGGCGTAAACAGGGACCTCATGATCAGGTAACAACTTTCATCTGCTTCATGGAGTCTCAGTTCAATAAGCTTACCAATTGTTCCCTTTTCGTTTATATATCGGAGTCAGGGTGTATCGGTATTCATCAAATTATTAAATACCAAGTTACCCAGTACAAATTTTAATTTAATGATTCTTTTAAAGATGCTCCTTTTCTCTTAGTGAGAAAAGATGGTGTGTAACGATCGCAATCTTTACATTCATTTATATTACTCAGCGGCAACAGGAGGCAAGTCAATGGTATACTGTATAAATGATAATTGAGTCGATAGTGTATTTAATCAATGGTATCGACTTGCCTAATATTGACATGTAATTCAAAGGTAACCGGGGTAACCCTGAATTTTGTCAAAAAATATTTATGCTCCTTTTTTTTAAACATCCAGGGTTACCTCGGTTACCTTCCAGTTCCATGTCAATGTTAGGCAAGTCGATACCATTGATTCACTACTCTATCGACTCAATTATCATTGATACAGTATACCATTGACTTGCCTCCTGTTGCCGCTGAGTAATACAAATGAATGTAAAGATTGCGATCGTTACACACCATCTTTTTCCACTAAAAGAAAAGGAGCCGCTTTTCTTTTTCTTTGGAAGTTAAGTTACAGATAAAATTAATATCTGTAGGGGGGTCCTTGTGTGGTCATGATAGCCGGGATCCACAACTGAATTGTTTAAACTATTTTACAAAACGGAAAACAAATAATACTAATAAGTAATTCATGAAGAGAACAGTAAAAACAGCAAGATAGACAGAAGGTATACAATTTACTCTTCAGAATTATTTAAAGAACGGGACGTATCATGGTAAGACTTCAGATCTTTGATATGCCATCGACCAACAGGTCTACCAGGAAGGTCTTCAAGTTCATACACTAGCGAAGACACGACTCGAACTACTTGACAAGAATTATATTATTATATATAATAATATGAATTTCGGAGCCAATTTTGCCTTAAAATCTTAAGAAGCATCAGATAAGACATAGTTTCTCTTCCAGACGGTACCGTGGAATTTGAAAGATAAGGGGCGTCGGCGAAAATCATAACGAACATTATTAGACTCGTACGCCTTTTTCAAACGCTACCGAACGTCTTCGTGAAAGGAAGGTAGTTCATGTATGTCCTCCTGCCATTGCAATTTATCTTTAATAGAAGGAACATTGTTAGTATTTTCGGAAATTGGTCCATAAAACGTGCCTTTAACAGGAACATTCAGACCGAAAACTAAAAATGAAGGAGAATGACCAGCTACGTCATGTTTAGCCAATCGAATTGCTTGTGCAATTTGAAGAATCTTGTCGTCCCAGGTTTTATGGTAAACCTTAATATAGGAGGCAACTGCTGTACCTATAACTTTATGAACTTGTTCCATGTGATTTGCCTGGGGGTGGTAGCGAGCCTTGTACCAGGTAGATTGTATTTTATATGAGCTAAGGAAGTTAGAAAATTCCTTAGAAACAAACTGACTGCCATTGTCACAGGACAGAACTTGGTGAACGCCAAAGATAAGAAATATCTGTTCAAGAAACTTAATGACTGCCGGAGAAGTGGCTTTTGCACTTATAGTGAAGAAATCTTTGACGAAACTTCAATACCACTGCAGGAGGCCAATTACTCGACGAACCTCAGTTGTATTTTTAGGAACAGGGGCCTCCAAGATACTTTCAACTTTCTTTGGATCAGTCCTAAGACCATCTTTATCTGCAACATATCCTAAAAAAGAGAGAGAAGATAAACAAAATTCACACTTTTGCAAATTAATGGTTAAGCCAGCAGCTTTAAGCCTCTGACGTATATCCAATAAAATTCCCAAATGCTGGTGAAACGAGTTGGTTGCGATAATAATATCGTCTAGATACACAAAGACATAAGGCTCCAGATCCAGTCCTAGTACAGAATACATTAACCGTTGCATAGTGGACTATTGCTTAATCCAAATGGCATAGATTTAAGTTAAAATAAACCACGTCCATGGACTTGAAATGCAGTCTTTGGGCGCGAAGATTCAGACAATGGAATTTGCCAGAAGGCCTTGCTTAAATCAATTGAGGAGAGATAACGAGAATCTTGTAGCTTATTGAAAATGCTGTCGATAAGAGGTAAGGGATATGAATCTTTAACCGTGACTTCGTTAAGTTTGCGACCATCAAAACACATCCTATAAGTATCGTCACGTTTTTTAACCAAGAGCACTGGGCTACACCAAGGAGAGTTAGCTGGCTCAATTACTCCAAGATATAACATCTCATCTATCTCTGTATTCAGATGTTTTTGCATAGCTGGCGATAAAGGGTATGGGCGTTGTTTAATAGACTTGGTGGTGCCAGTGTCAGTGGTATGTGAAATTAAAGTAGTGAGTCCTAGCTTTTCAGAAGTTAGTTCATTGAATTTCCCAACCACGTCTGCCAACTGACGTTGCTCAGAAGAAGATAAGGAATCTTTATCTCTAAGTAAATTGGTAGTTTCGGCAGAAGGCAGGAGGGAGTCCATATTAAATGAATTTGTTTTAAAATCAAGTGATAAATTAAAAGATTTACAAAAATTAATACCTAAGATAAAGGAAAAATAACATCCGGTACGATAAGAAATTTAATAATTTTAGTTACTTTTTGAAGAGTTATTCAGCAATTCCTGTAATAGATTTTGGAGAACCATCAGCTACGGTTATCATAGATAATTCTGGGGGACTAGTAATAGTGATATTTAAATTTTTCAGAAAAGGTACCCCTCTAGCACCGACAACTGACATATTAGCACCTGTATCAATTAAAGCTTGAAACTTTTTACTTTGAATTTGGATTTCTAAACACATGCGATTATCACCAGGTAAGTGCGTGATAACAGAATCCTGTGATAGGGAGGTAGATTTTCGAGACTCAGAGAAAAATCTGTGAACCGTTCGTTACCATCTGTTCCATTGGGAAGCAGAGGCAGCATAAGTACCATTGATCATTGGGGATCTTGTGAAATTCCGACAGGTAGAGGACTATTTATTTCAACAGAACGCCGCGATGCGTTTGGAATATTATTGCTATTAAGATGTGTTTTTGAAACAAAATATTTCTCCTAGATTTAGGGTGATAATGACATTAAAATGTCTATATGAACATCTTGAAAACAATACTAAGTGAGTGGTGGACGTGCCGCCACCTAGTTGCGGAACCAAGAAGTATGTTGTCACGCCAACTCCAAATAACACAAAATGTTAAAAAAATAGAGACTGTATACAACTAACTAACAATTTAGAAAATTGTCAGCCCTGGCCTATTTCTACCCCAATATAGGGAGAAAGTATGTAAGACTAAATGCATTCTCGCAACAATTAGAACCGTAGACCGGTTTCGCTCTCATTAGCGCTCTTCAGTACGGCATACTAATTGTAGCAAAAATGCACCAAAAGTAATACGGCTATAGTATAGCCAGCCTTAAAATACTAAGTGAGTGGTGGACGTGCCGCCACCTAGTTGGGGAACCAAGAAGTATGTTGTCACGCCAGCTCCAAATAACACAAAATGTTAAAAAAATAGAGACTCTATACAACTAACTAACAATTTAGAAAATTGTCAGCCCTGGCCCATAAAAACAATATATTATCATGTTACGAACTCGAGACCAATTTAACTTATCAAGCCCATAACGTACCCTGAGGATTGCTAGTTTAGTTATCCTGAAACGCAGGACTGCGTCTTTTAAATAATTTAGAGACTGGAGTATTGCCTCATAGGTAGGTTTACGATAATAGGAAGATTTTGTGATGGGATAGAAATGATACTGATCATTATGTTTAAAAACAGCCAGTCCACCTGATCCATGTTGCAGCATTTCTAAACTTTTCGGTTCTTTAAGGTAAGTTTTAAATTTAGTTGAAATTCCCTTACTCATTTAAAAATCAGCAGATACACATTCTGCTAAAGAGTAAGTATGGGGAAGAGAAAACAAATCTCTATTGAGCCCAGTAAAAGAAAAATTTGAATGTAAAATTGGTTGCTCAATTTCAGGAATATAAACACTGTGTACCGATGCAGGTCGACTGTGAGACAGTACATATGTTTGTGGGCAATCAACAAAGGTTACTACTTTTCGTTTAGCTTCTTCTTAGTTTTTGACCACAACCAAAACAGAATAACTCCCTTTGTGCAGTACAATTGGGATAGGTGTGTCCTTGTGCAGTACAATTCCAACACACTACTGACATGGAAGAATAATTACGAGAGGAAGATACAGATATATTAGGAGGAACCAAAAATACAGTCTTCCAAAGATAAATAAGCTAAGTCGGGCTCCAGAAGAGAAGACCGTTTAAAAGGAGGTGGACGATACTTTTCATTGCGAACCTTTGTGTCCTGAATTTTCCGACAGTACTTCTTCAGTTCAGAAAGAGACGCTACATTTAACAAAGATCATTTTTCAGAAAAAAAAAACAACCTCCATTGCTTGAGGAAGTGAAGGAAGCCGCTTAAACATTGCTTCAACAGCCATGATGTAGAAAAGTACATTCTCATTTGTATTCTGCGTACGTTGTCTAATTTCTGCTAAGAGATCATACTCATAATCTATAGGTAAGAAATCACGTTTCAACAAGGATACTAATTCATTCCATGAATGAACTTCACACTTTACACTGCGAAACCAAAGCAGAGCGGGACCAGAAAATAAATCACCGGCGGAAGAAAATAACTGATGCTCATTTACTTGGAGAGCTTCACAGAATTATTGAACTCTCTCAAGAAACGACATAAGACTTTCTTTTTTATTTTGCCCAGAGAATGTTATAGTCCACTTGTAAACTGGGATTTACTTAGGACAATTATTCAAGGCAAAAGATAAATTAGCACTATCAGCTCTACTGATTCCGGTAGAACAATCAGCGGGCAAAGAAGATTCTATATCTTCTTGTTGCTCAAGGATCAAACCAATGCTAACAAGTATTTGAGAGTCTATGTCCGACACTTTATTTCTCTGCTCTTCGGTTTCTGGGTGAATTAGGGTAAGACGTCTTTCAACATGATGCATGCGAGAGTAAGCATGACGCAGCTCTGAAGGAAACAGGAAAACCTGGTCGGACAACATAGTCATGACGTCATAAATTGTTGCCTCAATTCAGCTACATCTTCATCTAAAGTGAATGGTGATAAAGAATTAATGTCAGAACCAGATTTGTCTCAGCCAGTATCGCACGCAATTGAGCTCTACGCAAAAGTTGGGCATTTTTAGGTTCAAAACCTCTGGATAAAATTTCAAACTGAATTTCATATGTTTTTAGGTCATTTGGATTCATCTTAAATGCAAAAATCATGATTTTAAATTATAAAAGTAAATTAAAATAATTAGGTTTAAGAAAATTATAAAATTGAAGGATAGTTCTCCACGAACCGAAAAAAAAAACGAATCTAGATAAGTTAATAGTATTCCTAAGAGGCAAATCAATACGTGAGAGAATGTAACCATACAGTACTACATAAGATACCTAATGTCTGGATATAATATGTATACTCTGGAATAGAAAACTTTACCAAAGCTGCCTGGAAGACGAGTCAGCTAGTCCTGAACAGCTTTTAATAAATACAGATGGTGTGCAACATCAATGTCTAACAAAATCATTTACAGTTTGTACGAAATGGTAGGTATAATATATATGACTAAAAAAATTACATGCAATTAATAAGTTAATTATATGCCAGATAAACCTTTCAAAAAATATTATTTGTCTTTGGGTTTCTAATCCAAAGGGTGAAATTCTTAAAAAATATATTCCCCGCCAGCGATGCCAATTTTGCACCGTTCCTCCGTTTATATATCGGAGTCAGGGTTTATCGATATTCATCAAATTATTGAATATCAAGTTACCCAGTATAATTTTTAATTTAATTATTCTCCTAGATATGTTGGGATGCCACCTCGTTCCTTAAAACTACCTGAACGAGAAAGAGGTATATTTACTTAATAAAACAATTCAAGCAAATAAAAATGTAATCAAAATTAACGTCTTTAATATAAGGATGTAAACTAAGTAAATCTCTTCTTTACAATTTTTTTTTCTTTACTGATACACTTTGAAATTATATATACACTTATTTATTTAAGACTTTACAGTGGGGGTTATAGAGATAAATAGTTTTGATTAGTAACTTAAAATGTATATATCAATTAAAAATGCTTTGGAATAGTCTTAACACACCCGTATCTTCTAGGCACTGGCTTGTATATAAAATAAATTAGAAAGTTTAGTTACCTTATATTTGTAGTATTTACTACTAAAAATGTAACTATACTCAACAGCAACAGTTGACAGGTAGCACACAGGCAGGCAGCAGGTGACTCGCTGGCTGGTCAGCCAAACGGCATTAAGAGGTCAGCAAAAGAAATTTGTCAAACCATTTATATAGCTCCTGGTTTTTCCAGAGTATAAACAAAACTAAATCTTCTCAAGTGGGAACAAACAGGAACCAGCAAAACCAACTACTGGTGGTCAGTTCAAACGTAATGATAACTACGCCTCTATATGCAATCGCAAAAAAGTCGCTTTTTTAAATTTTGTCAAAAAAATCTTAATTCTCCTTTTTTTCTAACATCCAGGGTTACCCCGGTTACCTTAGAATCCCATATCAATGTTAGGCAAGTCGATCCCATTGATTCAATACACTATCGACTCAATTATCATTGATACCGTATACCATTTACTTGCCTCCTGTTGCCGCTGAGTAATATAAATGAATGTAAAGATTGCAATCGTTACATCTATATATATATATATATATATATATATATATATATATATATATATATATATATATATATATATATATATATATATATATATATATATATATATAGCTTGTCATTCGCCCAGAACATTGTTTTGTTATTCCTGTGCTCGGAAAAACACTCGTCGTAAGTGTCCTGTGTTTCTCAATGCTATCTTTAAAAAATTGAGAAAAGATGAGTTTCTATTTCTCTAGAAACATCCATTCCAAAAAATACATTTTTTGAAATAGTTGATTTTATTTTTAACTCAAGCTTTTTTGTTTTTGAAAACACATATTATAAACAAATTTTTGGAATTCCAATGGGTGCTTGTATCTCTTTTGCACAATATGTTATAGATGATTTGCTTGAAACATGTATACCAAAATTAAATTTCAAAATTCCTTTAAAAAAAAAATATGTTGATGACATTATTTGTAGTATTCCTCTAAATTCAACAACACACATTTTAGAGGTTTTTAATTCTTACAACCAATATATTAAATTTACATTAGAAGAGGAAACAGATAACAGTGTACCATTCCTAGATACAAAATTAATTAGAACAAACGATAACAACATAATTTTAGATTGGTATATAAAACCAACTAATTAAGATATATTAATTTTCATTCAGATCATTTATTTAAAACTAAAATTAACATTTTATTAGGTTTAAAAAATAGAATATTAAAGATATGCCATCCTTCTTTCCACGAAAAAAATTTAAGAAAACTTTTTAATATTTTTGTTAATAACTCTTATCCTCCCAAACTACTTAATAAACTTTTATAAAATTTTTCAAACAATCACCATTACAATACAAGACAATCTCTACAAACAGTATCAAATTTATCTGACAGACATAACACCCATATAATTTCGAATTCGGAAACATCTTACTTTTTTTACATATCAATCCCATACATTAAAAGTATTTCTAATAGGTTAAAGTTTATATTTAAAGATGAAACCAATTTTAAAATAACGTTTCGATATTCAAAAGCAATTAATAACATTTTCAGTAAACTCAAAAGTAAGGATGAAATTTCCAAAGTGTCTGGAGTGGTGTATTGTATTCCATGTAATAATTGTAGTTTAAGATACATTGGCCAAACAAGCAGAGTCCTTAAAGATAGGTTAACACAGCACAAAAGTGACATACGTTTACAAAAAAGAACTTGCGCTCTGTTAGAACATAATCTCGACACTAGCCATAATATAAATTTTAGTAATGTTTCTATTTTACACTGTGAAACCTTAAGTAATAAAAGAATGTGTTTAGAAGAATTTGAAATTACTTTTAACGAAAATTTAGTAAACTTAAAGAAAGATAATAATTTTAGAAATCACTACCCCTTTTTATATTTCCTAGACAAAAACAAAAAACAAATTCAATTAAACAATATTTAGCTTTATATGTCAGTGTGGCATTTATTAGACTTCACTCAAATTCATCAAAAGGTTTTCTTTTTATGTTTGTTATTAGATAAATAGTTTAGTAGAACTCATGTTATATGTAAGTATTTTAAACTTTTATATTTTTTCCAAGTAAATTGCAAACTTTTTTCTTTCAATGTTGTAGCCTTGATTAAGGAATAAATTTTTCCGAAAGCTCGGCCTATAATAAAGAGTTTTATTCTACAACTGACGGCGTTCCCACAATTTTTTGATAAATATTACTATTACTATTACTATTACCGTCACAAAAATTTAATACTATATATATATATATATATATATATATATATATATATATATATATATATATATATATATATATATATATATATATATATATATATATATATATATATATATATATAAATTGAAAATGACCCCGGATATGTGTTCTGGGGGGCCTAATTAGCCCTCATTTAAAGAAATTTTTTCAAAATTGAAAAGTCGAGATCTCCTCATTAGTGAATTTTTTCAAAGAACATTCACTAAAAGACAGTATCCTTTATTTCCTGCTACGCTTGACTCCCTCAACCAATAGATTGATGAGATGCTTAAACTTGATGTTATCGAAGCATGTAATTCTCCATGGTGTTTCCCCCTATGATTGGTCAAAAAGAAGGATAATTCTTTCCGAGTCTGTTTCGATGGGAGAAAACTAAACTATGTCACTGTACTGGACTCTGATCCACCACCCTTAATTGACTCAATTATTATGAGGCTAGGTGACTCTAAATTTCTTCTTCCATAGATCTAAAGTCCGCCTTCTTTCACATACCTTTGGACCAGAAATCCAGGTTTAAGGTGGCTTTGGCTTTGAATGGCAGGAGTCTCTTCTGTTTCAAATTAAATTAAGTAATAGTGGTAGTGCAATGTGTAGAGTATTGAACACTGTCATGGGTCCTGCTTTGGAACCCTATGTCTTTTACTATTTAGATGGCATTATTGGTTGCAACACCTGACTTTGAAAGTCATCCTAAGATTCTTCGAGAGGTTTACTTGAGGTTGAAAATGCTAATCTTACTGTCACTTTAACAAATGTAATTTCTGTCTTCCGTCCCCCAAATTTCTAGGGTTTGATGTCGATGACTAGGGTCTCAAGACGAATCCTGGACAGATTGCTGCCATTCTTACCTATCCTACTCCTACTAATACACACACAACCGTCGACTGATAAGATTTTGCCTCTGTCTCATCCCCGATTAACAACCTTCTTAAGGGTAAAGCCAAGGGACAGCCAATTACCTGGACTCCCGAGACTGATGAGGCCTTCATCTCCTGGTCACTGCCCCAGTCCTGGCTAGCCCTGACTTTTATAAGCCCTTTTCAATTATGTGTGACGCATCAGATTCTGGGGTGGGAGGAATTATTTTCCAGGAAACAGATGACCTGGAACATCCTATTGCTTTCTTCAGCAAAACATTAAATTCATCCCAACGGAAGTATAGTACGAATGAAAAAGAGTTATTAGCTGTAATTCTCTCAATGGATAAGTACAGGTGTTACGTTTAAAATACGCATTTTAAGGTCATCTCTGATGACTCTTCGCTCCATTGGCTTAGGCTAAATCAGTTCAAATTTACCATTATACGTAGGAAGGGCAAGGAAATTCCTAACGTTGATGCTCTTTCAAGATCAGGTATTAGTAGTTCTCAGGCAGCAGTTCTTGACCTTTCGGAACTGAACCCAGATAAATGTTACAACTCAATGTTACATAAGGTCAGGAAAACTCTAGAACTTTTTCCTTCCTTGAACAACATTATCTACAAGCATATCCTACCAAGAAACTCATATATTAATCATCCTCGGCCTGGAAAATTGTCGTACCGACAGCTAATAGGGCAGTTATCTTGAGAATGTACCATGATGATCCTACGGCTAGACATTTTGGCGTTTTCAAAACCCCTCCAGGATTTCACAACTCTATTATTGGCGCAGAATGCGACAATCTGTCCAACTCTATGTTCGAGCCTGTAAGGCTTGTTTGCAATGAAAAAATGATAATTTGCCTGAAGCTGGGTTAATGTGCCATTTCCGAAACGTAGATTTTTTATTCCAGATGATATCGGCTGATCTGTCCATATACTCGTTCTAAGAAGGGTAGTCGTTTCTTGTTGGTAGTTTGTGACTGGTTCACCAAATTTGTTTTGGTTCTCCCTATGCCTAAAGCCACTGCCACCTCTATCGTTAAATTTTTTTTAAATAATATTTTTCTAATATTTGGAGTACCACAGATTTGTGTCATCCATAATGGTCCGCAATTCCTAAGCCGAGAGTTCAAAGCACTCATGAGTACATATAAGGTACAGAAAAGTATGTATAACGCTAGTTACTACCCTAGAACTAATTCTTGTGAAAGGGTAAATCGCACAATAACTGTTGCCATTCGATTAGGAATAATCATAATACTTGGGATGACTCTATTTTAAAAATGGCGCAGGCTATTCGAGTCGCTAGGCATGAGGTCACTAGATATTCCCCTACTTACCTTACCTTCCGCAGGAATGTTCTCGTTTATGGCTCCTATTATGGGAGAATTGGGGAGAATGGCCAGAATCGGGTGCATATTTCTAAGAGACTTTTGGACCCCGATTTTGTGCAAAATCTGCCTCAGATTTATACTAAAGTACAGGAGCGCATTCGTTTTTTTTTATGAGAACAATGCGCGTCAATTTAATTTGCGAAGGAGGGATGTCAGGTTTCAAGTTGGTGACCGAGTGCTAAAGCGCAACTATGTTTTATTTAAGGCTGCAGATAATGTTTGCGATAAGTTAGCTCCCAAATATATTCCTTGTATTATTCGTAAAGCTAAATCACCATTAGTCTATTAAAAGATCTTAATGGCAACATATTGGACACTCTTCATGTCAAGGATATAAGGTTGGATTCGTCACATAATATAGGTGGAATTCTTTAAAGAAAATTTGCTATTGGTCAAAATACCTTTATTCTACTCTCTAGTATGTTTTTATTCCTTTTTTCTTCTAGTTAATTAATTGCATTTTAAAAATAGACAGGAGCACACGTCTCTAAACTGTATCCAAACTATATTAGATGACCGTAATAATGGTCGTCTAATTTGGCATAACAACTGGCCCCAATTACTTACGTAATTTTGTTTCAGCATAGATCTGAGCACACTTCTCTAAACTGTATCCAAACTAAATTAGATGCTTAAAAAACCCACATCATATAATCTGGCTTCACCATATCCTTTTCTGAATAGACTACTCTTCAAGTAAGCCATTCATTAAAAATTCGTATACGCTGACATTGGCTGTTTATATTTATTTAAAACTTACTTTAAGTCCACCCTGTTGTTGCTTTTTTATCTCCCTATTTTTCCCCTATTGTGTGGAAGGTCATACCATAACCATTTATAAATACCGTTTAATTTAGAAAACTTTGTTAAAAATTACGTTTCAGACAAGCCAATTTATTGTTATTATTATTATTAATATTATTATTATTATTATTATTATTATTATTATTATTATTATTATTATTATTATTATTATTATTATTATTATTATTATTATTTTAGTATATCTTTTAATCTCGGCGTACTGTAAACACGTACGATGATTTTTAGGCGTGTTTAAATGCCGTTATTTGCTCTGGATGCTGCAGTTCCTATTTGTATTTTGAATTGTCCCGAGGCGCTTTGGCATAGTATGATATACTTTTTTTAGAGTATTTAGAGTTTGTCCTGGGAACCGTTAGTTGGCAGTCGTACGGGAGTCTTTGAAATCAGGTTAAAAATGCTGGGTAATGTACATCTCCTTTCCGAGTTCCCTCAATGATGCACTTTAATAAATCAGGCACATTGAGAGGAGCCCGAGAATTCTCTGATGCATCACTTCAGGTATTTTTGATATAGTATTTGTATGCATATATATATATATATATATATATATATATATATATATATATATATATATATATATATATGTGTGTGTGTGTGTGTCTATATATGTATTTTGTTTTCGTTGTTTCTTGCAAACAATGCTGTTGCTGGTTCTGAAAGGATCTTGTGGTATAATTTAATGAATAAACAAAAATTTGTTTTTAATTCTATTCAATTATTGTTATTTCTAATAATATAAAACCCTTCAACAGGATAGGATCTACTTTTCCTTTTTGACCAATAGTTGCAACATTTAAATATCTTAGTAAATGTAATTTATGGTTTATTTTCAAATACACCTTAATTATTTAATTTTAGTTAGCACAATTAATAAATTTCTTGGTCAAACCTTATATCCTTTACTGTCGACTTTACTAATAGCACTTAAATTATTAAATAATAATAGGAAAAATGTGACATGACAGCAAACCTACAGGTGGTCACAAAGTGTTTGGCCATATTTGCGCTTTTGGTTATTTAATTGTGAAGCATCCGTCTTCACTGGAGCCCTATCTCTTTTCTTCGTTGCATTTAAAGTATATTTAGCAATCTCAAAAGAGATTACATTATAATAATGATTGTCCTTCAGACTTCATTTCCTTTATTATTCCATTTTCCTGACTCACCATTCATACTGGTAGCATTTTAATAATTCCAGCTTTTAAATAATTTTAAGCTTTTCAACAATTTTAATAATTCTTAAACTTCCATTTGGGGAGCCGTTATAAGTGTCGTCAAATTTAAATTTGTCTTGTTAACTCTTGAGAAAGATTAACTTTAAATAACCTGAACAACTTAGTTCAGTTATCTTTGTTTATTAATGCTAACCATTCATATTGGTAGCTTTTAACTTTCAGTAACTTACAGAAAGATTACATTTGAATCTTGTTGCCATTTGATTTGTTTTCAAGCAGCGTTTTTCGTTCGCATTGCATCCTATTGTCATAGCTTTCTTACAACGTAGTCTTGTTGATATAAACAATGAAACATTTTGAATTTTAACCTTAGCTTTCTTTTCTTATGGGTCTTAAAGAAAAAAAATTGTTCCAATTTTTTTCGCCCCGGGCCACCGGGATGTGTAAGGTGTTACACGTTTTACAACCTTTGCATTCTCATTATAACGATTTTATTAGATGCTTACTCGATGAGATTCCTACTTCCTTAGTCGATTAACAATATACCATCTTAAAATTATGCTTATATACGCACGCATATTCTCTGGTCCAGCGCGACAAATTTGACCTAATAGCGACAGGTGGTAGGCCTCAACTTAGTTTTCATTTGTCGAGATAACGAACTCCTTATAAAACCATGTAATCTTTGCCTGAGTCCTTTTTTAATAAAAATCTCGAAACAGTAACCATGTCAAAGTTAAGCTAAGCAAAGACAGAAAACTCAGCATGATCATATGAGGTAAGCCAGATTAAATACTAGGCTATAATAAACGCTTGCTTGCTTTGTAACAATAGACGATAACTGCTTGTGTGATTGCTCTTTATTTGTTTTGTGATAGCTCGTTGCGATATTCTTGTAAGCTCTCATTATTAATAAACAATTACGTTTTTATAATCATCATACCGATTAACTTTGTTCTTGACATGAATACCCTACGAGCATGTTGCACATGAATAACCTCAAATATGACACTGTATTGAGACAGAATTAATTATTGTTTTTAGTCGTTCCGTTTTTTTTTTGTAATGGGCAGTCACATCAATTCCAATGTCTTGGACGGCCACATCACCACAGGCAATTTGGGATACACCTGCAACCGCGACATTCTAGAGGCCCCCCTCAAACACCAGGCTATGCGGAGACACCGTGGACTAAATCCAGCAGTTTTGATCAGCACCGAATGATCATACAGCATGAGATTTAGAGGTTTTGCTAGCCCTGAATAGCCACAGGCCTTCTCCAAGGCAGTCAATCCATGAAACTCCATAGACAAGACCAAAGTTAAGTACATTGTTGATCTGTAATCGGTTTTTAAATTCAGATAATTTCATTTAAACTGCTTCAATCTATCACAAAACTTATAGTCATTTTGCTTTATATAATTTCATTATTTTTCAATAAATTTACAGTCATTTTGCTTTATATAAATTCACTATTTTCCAACGAAGTTAGCCGAATCTTGATTTTCATTTGTATATCTTACACTACCCAAACTATAAGGGCATGAACCTACATATTTCTCATTTGAATTGCGTTAAACATATTACGTTTCAAGGTCTGCCAAAAATTGTATACAAATTAATTTATATAATCGCTTGCCTGAAGATATAAAATGTGTTGATTTTGAGTCTTTAAGCATAAGATAAAGTCATTTATTTTACAGCACTATGTGTACTCCGTCGACCAATATATCAATCTGGAGCTAATCCGGTGTTCTGGTCATGACTAGTGTGTTTTTTGTTGTATTTTGGCTGTTGGTTATTATGTTTTATTATTTAGGCATATTAATCTTACGTGTTTTAGATTTATATTAACATAACTTCTTTACCTACATTGTACACTACCTCGCTATAATCACATGGCCAATAATCTATATAGGTATCTATATCTTTAGGTACAATAAACCTATTAATACCTGGGTATATGCCAGAAATTACATGGGAAACGGATTGGGTTGGACTTATTACTTTTAAACGGACACAATTTAGTTCGTTAACCAGCCCAAATTTCTCCGAAAAAGAAGTTCAAATCTGAAAGTAATACTTAAAGCCATTTTGATGAAATTTGGTACTCATGTGACCTTAATGGAAACATACCCACGTATCGAACTTGAAATTTCTCCGACAAAAACAATTCAGTTAGATACTTTAAAATGAATTAGTTTCCATAACGTAACATATCTAAAATAATGTCAAGTCTGTAGATCTGGACCAATCACAAGGTAAGAGGCAAACTTTTATTTTATTCTCAATTAAATGTCATAGTTGGCGATTTTTAAACAAACATTCTGGGGCAGATGCAGCGTGTAAGGGCAAGCGTTGCATAAAATATTTCACACAAAGTCTTAGACTTGTGTTTCAATTATTACTCTTCTTAATTTAATTAAAATATTCACATAACATTTATTTAAAATAGGCCCCTTTCTCCAGTTTGGATAGGTAGCAACGTCAGTTTATATAACCGTTTGCCAGAAAATATGAAATGTGTTGGTTTTGAGTCCTTCAAGCATAAGATGAGGTAATTTATTTTACAGAACTATTTGTACTCCGTCGACGAATATATCAACATATAGCTATACCGGTGTTCTGGTCATGACTAGTGTGTTTTTTGTTGTATTTTGTCTGTTGGTTATTGTATTTTATTCATTAGGCAGATTAATTTTGTGTGTTTTAGATTTATACTAACGTAACCTCTTTACTTATACATTTGATTTCAGCGAGTGGATTGACTAAATAAAAAGACCGACAAAAGCAAACATCAAATATCATTTTTTTTCCGGAGGGGGTGGCCGAGTGTAAAAAGGTAAATGTCACATTATAGATTATTTTCAAACAAAGATTCTAAAACATATACGGCTTTTGGGATACAAAATATTTGTTGACATGTGTCTAATAAGCTCTTATATTTATTTACTCTTTTGCTTGTTGGTCAATTTAATTTGTTTAAAGTGTCTGCATAAGATTAATTAGAACAACCTTTTTTGGCCCTCTCACATAAATAACTACGGTATTTCATCAGTTTCAGAAAGTTTGCAGGGAGCAAAGACGTTATGGTAACGAATTTTCATAAAAATGTTTTAGATCCTAATAACTCAATTTCACATTAAGCTGGAGTCTTCAATTTTGGTACATAATACACAGTAAAACCTCTATAAAAGCTGCATGGGTACTTATTTTGATAAATATAACGTAATAAGCTTCAAAGATACAATTTTTTTTAACTTTCTGAAACCCGGTTGGAGTGGGTTGACTATAACGAAATCATCTAAGCGATTAACAAGAGAAAATACCTGCCCCGTTCATAATTTGGCAGACACCTTTCTTCTGTAACTGAAAATAACATGGTTAAAAAATAATGAGAATCATGTCAAACCCAGACGTGTAGACGTTTAGAAATAATAAAAATTACATGTTTGTAAAATGTTTCCTTTAAATGATCTGCAGCATCTACATATAGGTACCAAATTTTAATTTCCCAGCTTCATACAAAATTGAGTTTTAGACATTTAAAGTTTTTTGCTGAAGAGGAGAGCACAATACCAAAAAAATTGTACGATGAAAACAATTAACTAATTTAATTTAATTGACAAAGGAACGGATACTCTGGATAAGGTTTTGCCTTACCCGCAGTTCACGTAAGCTCTTAAATGAATAACATTGACATTAGAACACAATCTGACTAAAAATAACCCATTTGATCTCATCCAATGTACAGACTAAACAAAAGTCTGGACGCAGAAAGTGCGTTATGGTAGTGAATTTTCATAGACATGATCTGGCACCAAATGTTTTTATAACTTTTTTTCTTGTAACATCCAAATATAAATTTCGCATATAGTTTACGTTTTATATGATAAACCTACGCACCAAATTTGGTTACCAGAGCTTCTTTATTTTTGGAGATAAATTGTTTTTTAGAAAGAAACCTCAAAATTTTCTCGGAAAACCTGGTGTGATTTCCTGGCTAACAACTTGTCCAAGCCACTTACAAAATGAAGGTACCTACTTGCTAAATTTTATCAAAATCGATGTATTCTTTTATTCTTTTTTGATTTATCGGTGTGATACACACACACACACATACACACACACGCACACACACACACACACACACACACACACACACACACACACACACACACACACACACACACACACACACACACACACACACACACACACACACACACACACACACACACACACACACACACACACACACACATATATATATATATATATATATATATATATATATATATATATATATATATATATATATATATATATATATATATATATATATATATATATATATATATATATATATATATATATATATATATATATATATATATATATATATATATATATATATATGGAGAAAGGTTAAGGGCAAGGCCGCAAGGAGACAACCGCATACACGTGTTTCAAGCTTATTAGCTATCATCAGTACGGTATAGCCAGGTGATGATGTGAACACTCTGGATGAAGAAGCAAAAATACACAATGTTGCTGCAAATGTGCACTGGTTACCTGTTGTGGCTCCGTGTATTTTTGCTTCTTCATCCAGAGTGTTCCCATCATCACCTGGCTATACCGTACTGTTGATATCTAATAAGCTTGAAACATGTGTATGCGGTTGTCTCCTTGCGGCCTTTCTTCTTGCATAGTATACAGAAATGCTGTGTTAAAAATCCTGTTATATATATATATATATATATATATATATATATATATATATATATATATATTATATATATATATATATATATATATATATATATATATATATATATATATATATATATATATATATAAACATATAAAAATTCTAGTTCTTGTAGCAGCAAATTCAGTACATACTCTTTTAAGTCTAACAACTAATTCGTCACTTGTGTCAGCTTACACAAATTCAATATATTTATATTTACCTCTTCAGCACAAATAATTTGGTATTATTTATTACACCGCTTGTAGTATTTTCTATTTAACTAACTTTTTTTTTGTTGAAACGCATTCTTATGAAAATTTGCGTAGCATAACGCATTTGCTGCGTCGGTACTTTTAATAGAGATGTGTAGTCTCTGAAATTATTCAATAGTAATTAAATAAATATAGGTAGGTACATTACCTACCTATATAATATTAACCACGAGCAATTTCTTATTTATAAATTTCTTATTAAGGTAAGACTGTTGTTTGTTTAATGAGTCGTAGGTATATGCCCTTGGCATCTCAGCGCTGCGACCCCAATGGGTCTTTGGTGCATGACTCCTTTTTTCCTAATAGTTGCCCAAAAAGATCATGCTATTTCCGAATTAAATAAAATTATTAAGGTTAATATACCTATCTACAACATTTATCAATATTTTATGCTAACTAATATTGGTTTATCACAAATACTTACTTGACATAAAACTTAAAATTATATATGTGGGACAGACCATATCAAAAATATAGAGCAAAAAACTTTAACTTCTGTCGTTATAAGCCACCAATAATCGACCGTTTTATGGAAAGAGGACAGTAATTAATTTAACGTAGGTGAGATACCTTTGTTTAATAGGTATTCTCATATATTAGCGACATACATTGTTTTGGTATAATCCTATTTCAAAAGATGTGACTACCTATTGTAGAATAAAATTGCTTTACAAAACTTGTTTAAAAGACTAGGTAACTTAATTTTATCTAGATAAGCATTTGGTAATTTTTGCTTATTTTAATTAAAATTGTACAATATCACCATATTTTTAGATAGGTATGCCCTAAATGAATTTGTATATTATTTAGTCAAATACATATTTTGTAACTTACCTGTCCCCATTCTACGGCCTTGGCCGGAACGCACCTTTCCCCAAATAGATGAATCAATTTTGATAGTTTTACAGAACTTTTAAAAAATATTTCTATACAAACTAACCCTCGACAAAAACCGCTTAATCCGCTTTACTACTAGTGACTGCAAAACATATTAATAAGGTTTAAAAGATTTATACAATAAAGTTCAACAACTCCGGTGAAACTTTCAAAACAGGCGGCAAAGTTAGTGGACAGGTAGCAACCGGATGTGGTTGAGAAGAAAATGCGACTATCCGACTGATCATGAGCCACCGGTCCTCGGTCCGCAGGCCATTTTGTCACACCCCTACTCGTTGTAATGTCATCCCCACCCTTTGCCTTCAACCCCTCATATATCATGTAACTTAACAAAGAAACATCGGCACGCCAAAGATTTTTGTTATAATTGTTTCTCGAACTTAATTATAAATCAATATGTCATCTAAAAATTGTATGTTTGGACCACCAAGTTTTTATTTTTCTGTCTTTCGCATCTTACTTTTTCACCTTATAAATGCATAACAAATTTAATTGTGCACATAATCACTTGCCGTTACCTGAATCATCATGCGATGAAAAATGTTTCTGCAAAGGCATTCAATTCCTGCTGCAGGCAGGAAATCGACAATAATATCTAGTGACCCCTGGCTGTAAAGTGTGAGAAAATGCAGGTGGGCGTAACGACTTGGTGGGGTTAGTGTAGTAGGCGTGGTGCAACCCTCAACTAAACCAATCACAGCTCACACAAGGTGAACGTCAGTTACAGTCACATAGCTTCTCGCTTCAACTGAAGCCTGAAATGTGCTTTAGTTAAATATGCTTGCTACATTTCGTTTCAGGAAAAATTCAATTCCCGCTCGCATTCTTAAATTGAATTCTATGTACAACAAAAATAAAAATCCTGAATAAATTTTAGAGGAACGGACGAGATTGTGACACCTGAGGTTTTCTCTTACAAAAAACTGATTAAACTTTTACGGAAAATTGAAGCATGAGAATTGAAACTAATTCAGTTCTGTTACTTATTTGAGTACCAAAAAACATGCTGCATAAATAAATTATAAGCAAGAAATAAATTTTAACTGTCAGAATGAAGAAGCTGTTTTTTTAACAAATTATGCTTTGTAACGTCTTTAATTTTTTTACTATGCATTGTCGCAAAACATGCAAAGTCACTAACTAAAGCTAATTTGTTTATTTGTTTAGCTGCATGAAACTATAAAGTTTTTTAGGGTGGAGAATAATTTTCCTTTATTAATGTTTTCCTGTTTCTCATGTAGTTCTCAGCTATCCTACATTTAAATTTTCTGCACCCCATTTAAAACAATAAAATAAAATAAATTAAAAGCAATTATTTAGCTAGAATTAGAAGAAAATTGCAGACGCAGCAACTTCGTTATGAAAACGATTTTTTATAAAAATGTTTTTGCATACAAAAATTGTTACACAGTTATTTAAAAAAATTCAAATCTAGCCTGACGAAAATAAAATGTGGTGTCCAAAAAATATTAAAAATATAAGAAGAAGAGCATACTCATATTTACGTTCTACAAGTTTTAAGAGAAATTTAGCTTAGGGTTATGTATTAGATAACTCTGTTAACATTTGCCAAAAAATTATCAATTATATATGACAAGCAATGTTAAATAAATTTGGCTCATGTCCACTCTTTGCATCTTGGCTTCTACGTTGTTAATGTTTTCATAACTTAAATTTAATATTTTGGTATTTTTCGGTCCCTTAACCCAAAGTATTTTCTTATGTCTATGAACTTGAATAAATTGTTTCTCATACCAAAACTTTTAGTACTGCGCTCTCCCTTAGCCCTATATAAGAGCATTTTTTTAAATGTCCATAATTAAGTTTATCATAAAGCTAGAAATTTGATACGTAGGTAGGTACTTTAGTCTATAAAGGCAACTTGTATACCAAATTTCTTTAAAATAACATCGTTATTTTTGAAGATACTTCAGGTTTCCTGACGTGAGTTTACATTTTTCCAAAAAGACTGATCAGACGAGGCTGATGAATTTCTGCACGCTGTTTCCAAAGTAAGGTATTTACTTGCCAAATTTCATCAAAATCGGTCTATAATTTTTAAAGTTATCGGCGTTATGTAGGTATACATATACACATTTAATGGAACATCTTACCACAAATGATACACCTGACAGATTAATCGGTATTACATGAACGCTCTGTGTTATAGGTACTGCAGATTCATGATAAAATTTTCAATTACTCTATCATAACAATAATGCGTACTTGTCAAAGATAATGTATGCAAAATTATGTTGAAAATATAAAAACGTGACAACTAATCAATAAGACAATCCTACAACTTTTTCATGTACCTGGTCGTGGATATATTTGGTTATAGTTTACAAATTAGAGGGAAATAAATTTGATACATAGATATAGGTAATACACACAAAAAATGAAACGGAAGAAAAAATACGTCGTTACGTCTTGGATAAATTAAATTAACATATTAGGAATAAACATGCAAAGAGTGCAAAATAGGTAGAGACATTTTCTAAATGTTGGAACAGGAAGTGTTTAAATGGTATCAGTAGATACAATAAGTACCTGGTAATTACTAATATACTGTTTTATTTGTGGCTTTACTATTGCCATACATAACAAACTGAAGAGAATGAAAACGAAATCATACTGGCGATTAATAAGGAAAAATAACTGCTACGTTTATAATTTGGCAGATACTTTACTTTTCTAAATATGAATTAAGTTTTCTTCTGGAAATCTTTTGTATGACTTTAATGAAATTTGTAACACAATTTTCTTTTAAAGAGACTTACACTATCTACAGATATAGCACAATTTAATTCTTTGGCTTCATAGAAAATTGAGTTTTGGGCATTTTTCTCCAAAGGAGTTAGAACACAATATTTTTTTGATAATAGAGAGATATCGATGGCAACACTTTCGAAAGAATTCTTTAAATGTGCGCGTACTAGGACTCCTAAAATCTGTCTACAAGGGCTGTAAGTTTAAAATATTAACTTTATTAATATGCCGTATTATAATAGTGTACAATGCTTATGAAAATTCGCTACTATAACGCACTTGCTGCGTCCCGAAATTGTGTATGTTTTAAATAGGTAGTCTGGGGTCGAGGAGTCGGGGGCCAAAGGACTCCAGAGGGCAAGCTGAGGAAACGGAAACAACATGAGCTTTCTGTGAAGCTCTTGTTGAAGACTTGTTTCGGTCTTGTATGACATCTTATGTTTAAGTTTTAAAGATAAAAGAAACTATTTTAGAAACATTTTTATAGATTTGACTTGATTTTGTTTACATTTCTACAATATTATACGACACTTTCAGTCTAAAACCCTAGCATAATCTATCTATGCTGCGCTAAAACTGTATTTGAGGCCATCCATAAAGCTACAAATATAGTGTATTTTAATAATTGATTGAATCCCCCAGTTAAACAACAGCCACTTGGCAAATTTTTAATTTCATATCGTCTGTCATTTTCCATAATTGCGGCCGAGATTTTACGATTGTTGGTTCGGGTAATGTGATTTATGCCCCTATATATATATATATATATATATATATATATATATATATATATATATATATATATATATATATACATTTTAACAGACCTTGGTTTTCGGTTCTAGGGTCCAAATTCGCGTTCACCTGAAGAAATTTTTTCTAAGGCTTTTCATCGTTACCTCTCTATTAGCGAATTTTTCATAATGAAAATTCGCTAATATGAGAAATGCGTTTTAAGGAGCTTTTTTGTAAAAAAAGTCTGACCGCATCCAGTGCGTTACCGTAGCGAATACTCATAAAAAAAATTCAAAACGAAAATCCTCCAAAACAAAAAAATATTTGGGGACGCAGCAAGTGCGTTATGGTAGCGAATTTTCATTAAATGTTTCAAATTTGTATAACTCAATTTTCTATAAACTTAGAAAGTTGAATTTTGGTACGTAGTAAGGTATTTACATATCAATCAAATTTAATCAAAATAACTTTGTTGTCTTTTGTCTTAAAAAACTGGTCCGATAGGACTGGCTAACGAGCTCGTCCAAGCCATTAATAAAAGAAAGATTCTTGCCGAGGTTCATCAAGATCGGTTGATAACTGTTCGAGTTATCGGTTGGATATATATATATATATATATATATATATATATATATATATATATATATATATATATATATATATATATATATATATATATATGAACACACACACACACACCAAAATAGTAGAAGTTCAATAAAGAGTTCGGGACGCAGCAAGTGCGTTATGGGTAGTGAATTTTCATTAGAATAATATATAATATATTACTGATTTAGCCTTATATTAAAAGTTGAATTTTGGTACGTAGTAAGGTATTTACATATCAATCAAATTTCATCAAAATAACTTTGTTGTCTTTTGTCTTAAAAAAACTGGTCCGATAGGACTGGCTAACGAGCTCGTCCAAGCCATTAATAAAAGAAAGATTCTTGCCGAGGTTCATCAAGATCGGTTGATAACTGTTCGAGTTATCGGTTGGATACATATATATATATATATATATATATATATATATATATATATATATATATATATATATATATATATATATATATATATATATATATATATATATATATATATATATATATATATATATATATATATATATATATATATATATATATATATATGAACACACACACACACCAAAATAGTAGAAGTTCAATAAAGAGTTCGGGACGCAGCAAGTGCGTTATGGGCAGTGAATTTTCATTAGAATAATATATAATATATTACTGATTTAGCCTTATATTAAAAGTTATAAAAAATACATTATTTAATTAGAAACAGTAAAAAATAAGGTAAAGAAGGGCAAGCTAAAACATGATCTCTAACATAAATAGTTATGCAGTAAATTGGATACAAAACAAAGTAACAAAGCAATTGATAAACGGGAAATATGCCTACTCAGCAAAAACACTCTAGAAAGCTGAACATAAAAATAAATCCTGTGGTTCATGCATTGAGGGTGATTGTAGGCATGCAGAATGGGAACAAGAACCGCCAGGACGAAGAAGGTTTCTGCCCCCTCACCCAAAACACAGGAGGTTCTCCTTTCCCTTGTTCATGCATACAAACAAAGCATAAAGCACAAGAAAAATTTCTTGGGAGCAACCCCCAAGAAAGTTACGGAACCTGAGGCGAATATGGGTGTTGTGCGGGGCAGACAGGCTTTAAAGGAGGTATTGCTGAAAAATGTGAAATACGCATCTTTTCAAAGTCCGACTAAGTGTTTTTTTAACAATTTTCGCTCAAATTTCCACCCCGCCCAGCATCCCTATTCATCCTTGCTCCCTTAACTTTCTTAGGGGTTGTTTCCAACAAATTTGTCTTGTGGCTTGTGCATCCAAGGGGGGTTCTAAGCACCCTCCATGCCGTAAACTGCTTATTTACCGAAATTACATTCCACTTCGTCGCATATAATTTATTAATTAACATTATGACAACACAAACCTAAAAAATGTTATTAGAGTTATTTAGAGCGCGTTAACAGTCATAAACTTGATTTCATCATCATGCCACAGTAGTATTCTGATCATAAGAAATTATTTCTAACTGTATGCACACAGAAATGAGTAAAATACATTTATAAAATCTAACAGTTACGTAATTTATTAAGAGGTTATAAGATGTGATAAAACGTTAAAAGCACTTTACCGCAGCATTAGAATAATATTATTAGGTTGCAACTATACTCACCCCATATCGCATGCGCGTGAGAGTGCAAAAATAGATATCCGCATTATCATATCTCTCTAGTAATTGTATCATGTCTAACCCTAAATTTGAAGCTAAATTTCCTATTTCTTCTTCTTTTTCTCCTTCTTTGTTTATGGCATCTGTTGCTACTAACCTAAACTTCCAATTTGATATTGACAATTGACAATAAATGACATTACCACAGAATGACAAATGACAGCTGAGCTCCAGCAGGAACACAGTCTAATAATGTGGTCAGATAGAGTAAATTAGGATTGGAGGGATAAATTAAAAATCATGAGAAATGAGTAATTAGAAATTTTCCGGTATTAAATACAGCTATGGATTACGGTATTTTTTAACTAACTGATAAAATAAAATTTTATAAAATGTTTCCTTTGTTATCAAAAGTTATGAAAATTTAAGATGTTTATACATCCACTGCGTTAAGATTGAAACCTGTGATGAGCACTAATAAGTACACCGAAAGAACCCCACTCACCACAACACATCTTTCTAAAGACCTGACCATCGTTTCACTAACAAAGTTAGCATCATCAGAATCAGAATTTTTTATCCTCTGATGACGCTAACTTTGTTAGTGAAACAATCGTCAGGTCTTTAAAAATATGTGTTCTGGTGATTGGGGTTCTCCAGTGTACTTATGTTGTAACATGTGTTACACGTTTTACAACTTACATGTTCGTATTACATACAGACTTGGAGACTACTTCTCTGGCTTCACTGTTGGATTTCGTTTCTGTAGGTGAAGGGCGTAGCCAGCGCGTAAGCTGATGTGGGTATATATTCAGTATCAATAATACGTTTTGCAAATGTAGATTTGTCAGCGTGGTTATTTCTAAATGCAGATATATGTTATTTGTATCAGGTGTTAAAATTTCTAGAAGTTTGACCTACAGTAAATAACCGCATACAACCACAATATTTTTGTAATGACAAACGTAAACTATACTTTTTTGAAGCTTTAGAAGTCAAAAAGCACACACACACACGTCAATAGCTGCCTTGTTTTAAACGAGCAAACTGATTTAATGAATTCCCGTTTCTTGGATATTCTTCTTTCTAATTAAATAAGTCAAAGAAAATAAATTTAACTATTCTTTCAAAAAAGTTGTTATAAGATAATTAGTTGATGTATGTCGATACTTTCGTTGTATAGAGACTGCTTTATTACTGTTATTGTTTACTTATTTTATTGTTATTGTTATTATAATGTTAAATATTGATAAACATCACGTAGACATTTTGAAAGCCTCATCTGTCATCTGTGTTCACATTTTATTTTCAATTTAATGAATTTTTTGATCAAGACATCATATCATAACATAGCAACAGATCTTTATTTATATTTGTCATGATTTCGTACTAATTCAATTTTTACCTGTCTGAGAATGCTGTAAAGCAGCAAAACTAGTCACAGAAACGTTGAAGAACATCCTAGAACATCTAGAATTGATAAGGGTCTCTTGCTCCAGTTAGCTTACGCGCTGGCTACGCCCTTCACCTACAGAAACGAAACCCAGCAGTGAAGCCAGAGAAGTAGTCTCCAAGTCTGTATGTAGTATGGACCAGTTTCACCAAGTAAGGGCAACAACAATCAATGAATTATATATTCGTTATAATTCATTTAATTATACCCTTGCTACGCGATTGCACTATTTTCTCAGTCACTGATTACACTCTTTTGTTAGTCGATGAGATTTATCATGGTCGTAGTCAATGAAAAGTTACTAATTTCCTACTCAATTAACTTATAATACCGCGACGTGGATTCATGCCCATAGAAACACATATATTCTCTGGTATTCTTCATGCACATCGACAGTTGGTAGCCGTTTTAATTTCAACTCCTTTATCGTTTGTCAAGATAACGTAAGTCTATATAAAGCTACGCCGCCTCTTGCTAAACCTCTTTTTCGACGAAAGATCAACAAGTTAAAATGATGAGAGCATCATTAGACTAAGAGAAAAAAGCTCGGGACGCAGCAAGTGCGTTATGGTAGTGATTTTTTATTAAATTCTTCAAACTTTAATGACTCATTTTTCTATAAACTTAGAAAGTTTAATTTTTGTATGTTGTAAGGCAAGATATCCACGAAATTTCATTAAAAAAACTTTGTAATATTCGGAGAAAAAAAATTTTTTCAAAAGAAAATTCAAAATTTGAATAACTCAATTTTCTATAAACTTAGAAAGTTGAATTTTGGTACGTAGTAAGAAAGTCTCTCCCAAGGCAACATAAATAGTAAATTTTATAAAAACAGCTTTGTAATTTTCGGACAAAAAATTTTTTTTCGAAAGAAAACTCAAAATTTGTATGTAAAAATTGAAACTGACCCCGGATATGGGTTCTAGGTGTCCTAGTTCGCGCTTATTTGTAAACATTTTTGTAAAGTCTCACCATTGGTACCTCTCTATTAGTGAATTTTTTAAAATAAAAATTCACTAAAAGCAGCACGCTCATATGAGGTGAGTTAGTTAGGTTAAATGCTAATTAAACGCCCGCTTGAATTGTAACAATGACTGCTTATGTGATTGCTTTATTTAATGCTTTTCTTGTTTTGTGATAGCTTGTAGCGGTATTCTCGTACAATTCCATTACTAGTAAAGAATTATAGTTTTAGAATTATCATGCAGATTAACTTTGTTCTTACGTGAAAACCCTACAAGCATATCCCACATCAATACCCTCAAATTTAACAATGTACTTAGACGAACTTTATTTTTAGCTATCCTGTTTTTTCTGAGGATAATATGTTTTCCCTATGGGATGAGACACGTTTTTTGCAATGGAACACGTTTCTCCAATGAAATAGAACACAGTTTTTTTATAATGCAACGGCACCTTTATTGAACCCCTTCAATGACAGACCGAGCAGAGCACCTGCTGAAGTCATCCAATGGTTCGGACAGCCTTGAATGGTCCCCACAGTATATTCCGTGGTTTCGCTAGTCCTAAGTAGCCATAGGCCTCCGCATATTCAATTCATCCAAGGAACCTCACAGCAGACACGATAGTTAAGTACATTGTTAATTTGCATTCTTTATTTAAATTCAAAAATTTCTTTCATAACTGCTTCAGTTGACCACAATACTTATAATAATTTCGGTTTATATAAATTCACCTTTTTATTAATAAATGAAGTGAACCGAATCTTGATTTTCATTTGTATGTTTGACGCCACCTAAGTGATAAGGCCCGAACCCACATATTTTTCAGAATTACATTATATCTCATATCTACGCTGATCAGCCCAAAATTTTTCTTTTAAATTTTAATAAATTACGTTGTTATTAAATTTTATTTAAAATGTCATTCATGTAAGGTTATAAATTAGCGCTCGCAACATAGGTCCGAAGTCTAGAGAGACAAGGGAAACTTATATTTGGTGGTGTCGGATTTACAAATTGAGATTCGATTTTCGTCTTATATTTTTTTATTATTGCAGCAGTTACTTATTACTTATAATGTGTTATTTAAAAAAACGGGACGGCACATAAACGAGCCGTGCTGTATTTTCCGGAGCCTACATTCGGTTCTTAATTTAGATTTTCGTAATATATAATTAATCCTTGTTGCATTTTGTTGGAAAAATTTCTTTTTTAGCCGGCGAGATATCATTTTTTGTTGTTGCTATATTATCTTATCTCTTGGCTGGTATCTTAATTTTATGATATTTCAGTAAATTTTCAGGGTTTGAACTAAAATAAACTCTGCCTTCTTTTAGATTATACAGGAGGAATATATATTTTGCAGATTATTGAGTATTTAAAATTAAACAATTTCTTATAGGTTTATTTTTATGCTAGAATACGTTACAGATTATCTTTTTATTATTAACACAATACAGGAGGCTGTTTCATTGAAAACGAAACAGACCGATTTGCGTCCAGAGAATACTTTTTTTTTAAGAAACGCTGAAACACGTCAATTTTAATATTGAGGGGGACATGTTTTGACATAAAACTCAACTTTGTCACATCAACCCCTTAAGGGTGATGATAACAACCCTTATATTTTAAATAAGGAACATGGGTCGAGTTACATCATTTGAAAGCTCTTTCTTTTTTGAATTCAGCACACAAATTTTTTTGGAAGTTTTATCAACTCGTTTAAAAATTATTAACAGTTGGAGTTGCAAGAACGTATTTCATTCATTGTGATAATAAATGCACTAAATAGTCAAGTTTTCGTTAAAAAAAACTAAAAAACAAAACCAAACGTTCAAAAATGTTTATTCAGTTAAGTAATGTCAAATTGTTGACCACCAGCGTCCATACAAAAGTACAAATTTGTTCAAAACGAGCTCTGACATTCTAGATCATTTGTGGAGTTACTAGACGGCATTCTTTAACAATGCGTCGTCGTAATTCTTCCAGAGACTCCGGTTCTCGAAAATTCTACTCTTTAAATGGCCCCATAGAAAGAAGTCTAAAGGAGTTAAATTCGGTGATCTGGGGGGCCACTCAATAGCACCTCTACGCCCAATCCATTGCTCTGGAAACTCTCTGTTCAAAAACTCCCTAACACGCTGTGAAAAATGCGAAGGAGCTCCATCTTGTTGAAGCACTAATTGATTTTCTTGATAGCGATCATCATTTTCAACAATGTCAATTAGTAGAGGGTAAACGATATCTTCTAGTAACTCCAAATATGTTTCGCCACTCAAATTGCCATCAAGAAAAATTGGTCCGATTAAACGGTCTCCAAAAATGCCAGTCCAGACATTCATTCTGTGGAGTTTGAGTGTGGACTTCGTGAATATTTCTTGGATTATTATCTGCCCAATAACGACAATTATGATGATTGACTGTAGGGTTTAATAAAAACCGTCTGAAAAAACATATATTGAACAGAAAGTTCCCGTTATCAGCTATTCGTGCAGTCATAACTTCACAAAACTCCAGCGGTTGATCAAAATCATCTTCATTCAGTTGTTGTACAAGATGAATTTTATACGGGTGAAATTTATGATGCTTCAATATTCGCTGAATAGTTCTTCTTTAGATGTTTGAGACAGTGGCCAATTTTCTCGTGCTCAAAGTTGGGTCTGTAGCAATTTGTCCCTAAACTTCAATCTCAGTAGTCTCATTTCTAACCGGAAATTCACGTTCAGGATCCCGTTTTTTATTGGATACTGAACCAGGTTGTCGAAACTTTGGAACTAACTCCAAAATGTATTTTCTGTTAACATGCCTGTTCGGATGTCGTTCATTAAACAAATGTGCGGCACGGTTGGTACATTCATCGTTTTTGAAAAAAAGAGTAATTATTTCAACTCTTTCTTCTACAGAATACATCATTGTGAAATTAATTTTTGGTAGTACTATCAAGTATCAAACCGACCGATAAACTGAAATAATAAACCGCATTTCACTCATTCCGATAAGAAATGTTCTGATAGTCAATTTTTTGTTTACAAACCAACAAAACATTGACTCTCAGCACATTTCTTATCGGAATGAGTGAAATGCGTTTTTGCATCTTCAACTGTGTATAATTTTTAAACGAGTTTATAAAACTTCCAAAAAAATTAGTGTGCGGAATTCAGAAAAGAAAGAGCTTTCAAATGACGTAACACTCGACCCATGTTCTCTATTTAAAATATAAGGGTTGTTCACCACCCTTCAGGGGTTGATGTGACAAAGTTGAGTTTTACGTCAAAACATTTTCCCTTCAATATTAAAATTGACCTTTTCAGCGTTTCTTAAAAAAAATTCTGGACGCAAATCGGTCTGTTTCGTTTTCAATGCGCCACCCTATATATTATTTGCGTTTTTATAATAGTTTTAGAAGCTTTTAACAGTTTCCTATGTAATATTTATATACACTGTGTTGCCATTAAAAACAGTATTTAATTTATTTTAGTAGAATTAAATTTGAATTTGACTTCGTATAACTGACATAGGGCAATCCTTTACATTTTTTCTGTCTATTTATTTATTCCATCTTCTGTTTTTAATGAATGTCAACGATCTTGTGAGCCATGAATTGGTCTACGAAATTTTTGCACATGGGTTTGAAGTTCCTTCTACTGTGGAAGAAAAGCGACGAATTTTGAGAGGGTTGCTTGCACAGCCAGCTCAAATCAAAGTTTCTCTGAGATTGAAAGATGTCTTAAACCTTTTTCTGATGATTTAACTGATGTAACCACTTCTTTTGAGAAATCAAGAGAACTTATTGACAAGTTTTCTGGTCAGGTTACTTCCGTAGATTATCGAAGGATTGCCTCTCGCCTACAACATTTATCGGCTAGAATTCACTTTAGACTACCTCTAATGATAAAGAAGTTAGAAAAAGCCCAACTAAAACATAAATTGCTCATTTTTTAATCTGACGTCCAGGACAAACTAGTCTTTAACACCTTCTCTTGATGCCAACTGTGCAACTGGTGTCTCACAGAACAAACCGTTATCTTCTTCAACGCCGCCTCCTCAGGTGGTGCAACCTCAAGTTTAGAGGCCTTTGGCTATGCCTCTCCTGAGCAAGGCTTACCTCTAACCAATTATTTGTTCTCTGTTAATAAAAAGGTTTCCGTCTATAAATGGGGTATTGAAAAATTCTCCGGAAAGGAAGCTCTTATTCGGTTTTTAGAACTGGTCGAGTGATTGATGCATTTTCGAGGCTGCAGTAAAGCTGACCTTTATTCTTCGGCCGGTGATCTTTTCGAGGGCACAGCTTCGGCCATGTGAAAGGTCTGTTTGACGGCTGGGATGATTTGATAGTAAAACTCAAACAAACATTCTTGAGGAAAAATGATGACCATAATCTGATGGAAGATATCCCTAAGCGTAAACAGGGGCCTCATGAGCAGGTAACAACCTTCATCTGCTTCATGGAGTCTCATCTTAATAGACTTACTAGCTGTCGCCTTTTTGAAACCGAAATGGTTGATATCGTTTGCCGAAATTTACTTCCAGATTACGTTGTCTCTAGCCCTTCATCAGATAGATACTTTAGCACAACTTACGTCTCTTTCTTGACGTTTGGGGGACTCTTTTCTCTTATGTCAACAGGAATCCCGATTACGTTTGCCAAATATTAACGCACTTGGCATTGCTTCCTTTTCGCCTACCCGTTGGAATTGTGATCGCAGGGGGAATATATATATATACAGCTTGTCGTTCACCCACGACACCATTTTGTTATTCCTGTGGTAGCAAAAACACTACAAGCCCTAAGTGTCTTCGATGTTTAAAAAAACTTCGTTCGGCCAGAGTCTCCTGTACCAACTCCAGGCACTTCACAAGGCCAAAGTCAAGTTAGCAACGGAATGGGAAAGAAAACTCTAGGAAATGCTCTTAAGGGCACAAAGTAAATTTCTCCAGAACGTCATCTGAATGGGTTAAGTGGCCTGACCATCTGACTACATTCATGCAAACCTGCTTATCTTCTTCTAAAACTTCGTGACGGGCTGACATGCCTAGCGTCTCTGCACAGCCTCTTTTATTACATTTGCCTAATGATAACCGCCCTTACCTACCTCTCACAATTGCGGGTAAACAAATTTCTGCCCTATTGGATAGTGGCAGTAAGGTTAGTATTCTTGTCTCATCAGGGTTGTATCTTTTAAAGCAACTTAAAATTTAAATACCAATTATGACATTTCGTTAATCTTAACAACTGCAGATGGCCAAGTGCAGAACACCTTGGGTTATGTTATGCTTCCTGTGGGTTTTTAAGGCATGACATATGATATCAAAATTTTATTAGTACCTACCATTACTCATGAATTCGTGCTGGGAATGGTCTTTATTTTAAAATTTCGTTTAAAGGTTGCTTTTACTAAATTTTCGTGTCTTTCGACAATCTCTTCCTGTGTTGTGAATTCCATACAGGGACAAGAGACACTGTCTATTTCAGAAAAAACATAAATTGACTGAAGTCATTCATTTATTTAAAGTCATAGGTCCTGAAGACAGGTTAGGGTGTACACAATTGTATAATTACAATATTGACACTGGCGATGCAAAGCCAATAAATCAAAGACAGTATCCCTTGTCTCCTCAATCAATAGGTTGACTTGATGTCATTGAAGCATGTAATTCTCAATGGTGTGCCCCTCTGTGATTAGTCAAAAAGAAAGATATTTTTTTCGCGTGTGTTTCGATGGGAGAAAACTGAACTCTGTCACTGTACCGGGTTCATATCCACCTCCTTTTAAATGAGTCAAATATTGTGAAGGTACGTGACTCTAAATTTCTTTCTTCTATAGATCTAAAATCTGCCTTCTTTCAAATACCCTTGGACCAGGAATCCAGGTTAAAGACGGCTTTTGCTGTGCATGGCAGGGCCCTCTTCTGTTTCAAATGCCTCCCGTTCGGATAAAGTAATAGTGGTAGTGCCATGAGTAGACTTTTGGAGGCTGCTATTGGTCCTGCATTTGAACACTGTCTTTTACTACCTATATGACATTATTATTGCAACACCTGACTTCGAAACTCATTTCAAGATTCTTCGAGATGTTTACTTGAGGTTAAAAAATGCTAATCTTACTGTTAACTTTAGCAAATGTAATTTCTGACTTCCGTCTCTCAAATTTATAGGGTTTGTTGTCGATGACCAGGGTCTCAGAACGGATCCTAAAAATATTTATGCCATTCTTAATTATCCAACTCCTACTAATACCACACAAATCCGTCGACTGATAGGGTTTACTGGTTACCACAGGCGGTTTCTTAAAGATTTTGCTCCTATCTCATCCCGAATAATAACCTTCCTAAGGGTAAAGCTAGGGACAGTCAATTATCTGAGGCCTTCAAGCAAGTTAGACGCTTGCTGACCACTGCCCCAGTCCTGGCTAGTCCAGACTTTTCTGAGCGGTAGGAATAATTTTCCAGGAGATAGGTGGCCTGAAGCATCCTAGTGCTTTCTTCAGAAAAACATTAAATTCATCCCAACGGAAGTATAGTACCACTGAAAAGAAGTTACTAGCTGTAATCGTCTCAATAGAAAACTTCAGGCGTTACATCGAAAACACACATTTTAAGGTCATCTCTGATCATTCTTCCCTTGAGTGACTTTAGAACATGAAAAACCCTTCTCCTCGTTTGGCTAGATGGCTGCTTAGGCTGAATCAATTCAAATTTACCATTATATATAGAAAGGGCAAGGAAATTCTTAACGGTGATGCTGTTTCAAGATCAGGTAACAGTTATCAGGCTGCAATTCTTGGCCTTTCAGAATTAAACCCAGATAAATTGTACAATTCAATGTTGCATAAAGTCAAGAAAATTCCAGAACTTTTTCCTTCCTTTATGGTAGAAAACAACATTCTCTACAAACGCATCTTACCAAGTAACTCGTAGACCGATTCATCCCTGGCGTGCAAAATTGTCGTACTAACACTTAATAGGGCAGCTATCCTGAGAATGTATCATGATAATCCTACGGATGGATATTTTGGTGTTTTCAAAACCCTTTCCAAGATTTCACACCTCTATCATTTACCCAGAATGAGACAATCTGTCCAACTTTATGCTCGGGCCTGCAAGACTTGTTTGCAATGCAAGCCTGATAATTTGCCTGAAGCTGGTTTAATGGGCAAATTCCGAAACGTTGATGTTCCATTCCAGATGATATCGGCTAATCTTTTCGTTCAAATTAAGGTAATCGTTACTTGTTGGTAGTTTGTGACTGGTTCACTAAATTTGTTTTGGTTCACCCTATGCCTAAAGCCACTGCCACATCTATAGTTAAATTTCTTGAAAATAATGTTTTTCTAATTTTTGTAGTGCCACAGATTCACGTTACAGATAACCGTCCACAATTTCTAAGCCCAGAATTTAAAGCCCTCATAAGTAGGTGTAAGGTACAGAAAGTAACTAATATCGCCAAATACCACTCTAGAACAAATTTCTGTGAAAGGGTAAATCGCACAATAACTGTTGCCATTGGATCATATATTAAAAATAATCATAATACATAGGATGACTCCATTTTTTTAAATAGCGTAGGCCATTCGACTCGCTAGGCATGAGGTCACTGGCTATTCTAGTTACCTTACCTTCCGCAGGAATGTTCACGTTGATGGGTTCTATTATGGAGTAATTGAGGAGAATGTCCGGAATCAGGTGCAGATCTCTAAAAGACCTCAAATTTATGCTAAAGTACAGGAGCGTATCCGTCATTCTTATCAGAATAGCGTTCGTCAATTTAATTTGCGAAAAAGGGAAGCGTAACTATGTTCTATCTAAGGCTGCAGATGATTTTTGTGCTAAGTTAGCTCCCAAATATATTCCTTGTATTATTCATAAAGTTAAACCACCGTTGACTTATATTTGAAAACATCTCACTGGCAACATATTTGACGGTTTTCATGTAAAGGATATAAGATTATATTCGTCACACAATGTAGGTGACATTTTTTAAGAGAACGATTGCTACTGTTAAAAATACTTTTCATTTTACTCTACATCTATGTTTTTGTTCCTTAGTATGGATGTTAATTGCACTTGTTGATATTAAATCCATACGTAAACATCTAATATACTTTATTATTTCACTAACTGAATAAACTATATGATACATTTAACTATAAAACAATTACAACAGTACATAAGTACATAACAGATAACTGACCGAGCGTGGAGGACGTGTGTTCACTGTAGCGGTTGGTAGCGAGGAGAGCGAATGAGATCGCCTGGTGTCTCTTATATGCTGTAGTTCTTGACAGCTGGCTGTCGCATAACGTAACGCAACGTTTAACTGTCGAGAGTATTTATGCAGAAACATAGAGTAGTGTTGACGGAAACACTGCGGTCGGAACCACCGCCACATACTCCCCTCTCAGTGGCAACGCTATTAGTTCAAGTATCTTCGTGGAAATCGAACTCTACGTCCATGGCGTGTAGTTTGAACGGGAACGGGAACTTCACTGTCACTTTCAGTTTCACTAGGTGTTGGACTTTCACTGTCACTTTCAGTTTCACTAGGTGTTGGACTTTCACTGTCACTTTCAGTTTCACTAGGATGTATCCGAGGCTGGAAAGTTGTCTGTTCGTTATCACAAAGAATGAATGCGGGTTTAAGACGGTCAACAGAAATTGTCTCTTCTCCGTGTGATTTCTTGATTTTGAAGACTTTGTCAGTTCGGGATAACACTTCAAAGGGGCCGTCATAAACTGGTTCGAGGGTTTTTCGCGGAATATCAATGCGAACAAAAACAAAAGGAGCTTCCATAAGCTTAGGATGGACAAATACCTTTTTTGTAGTATGATGTTATAAGGTACGGGTCGAAGTTTTCTTATGTCTTCTTTTAGCTGAGATATAAGTGGTGGAACATCATGAGCTTGTGTGCTGTTGAAAAAGTCGGTGGGAAGTTTGATTGATTCTTCGTAGACTATTTCAGCGGGTGTTGAGCGATATTCTGGAATTATGTACGATCTGAGTCCTACGGGCCATCGAGAAAGTCTGTCTATTATTGTTAACAGATAGCGTTGACCTTGTGATGGTGGTAATGGTCCCACAATGTCAACATTTATATGCGAGAATCTTCTCATGGCTGTGGTGTATTGTCCAATGGCACTGGAAATGTGTCTCCATATCTTGACTTTCTGGCAGGGAATGCAAGTTTTAGACCAAAGCGACACATCGCGTTTCAATTTGGACCAACAAAATCTATCCTGGACCAGATCGACTGAAGCTGATATGCCTGGGTGAGATAAATTGTGGATAGAATCGAAAATCTTTCGGCGAAATTTGAGCGGAATGAATGGGCGAAGTTTCTTTGAAGAAGAATCGCAAATAAGATTCAATCCGTTGTCAAGAGGCATGTTTTGAAATTTGTATGAGGAAGATTTAGACTGCAGAAGGTGTTTGAGTTCCACACAAGATGACTGAGCTTGCGCAATTTCTTGGATTGACACAGCGGAAGAAAGTGAAATTGTTTCGATGCGAGAACAATAGTCTGCGGGAATGTTTGTAGGACCTGGTATGTAGCGAATGTCTGTGGTAAATTGACCTAGAAAGTCTAAATGTCGTAGTTGCCTTGGAGATGCTTTATCGACGCGTTGTTGAAAAGCGTATGTCAAAGGTTTGTGGTCCGTATAAATGGTGAAATGGCGACCTTCTAGGGTATATCTAAAGTATTTAACTGCCTGATAAGCAGCTAGAAGTTCGCGATCGTAGGTGCTGTAAGATTTTTGGGCTGAAGTAAGCTTTTTAGAGTAGAAACCTAGGGGTTCTAGTGTTTGATCACGTAGTTGTTGGAGGGAAGTACCTACGGCATAATCAGAAGCATCGACATGGAGAATCAGTGGTAGCGAAGAAGACGGATGAGCTATTAGTGTAGCGTTTTTAGTGCCTCTTTCAAACGTTCGAATGCTTCTCGAGTCTGAGGAGTCCACTCGATTTACGTTTGTCGCACGTGGAAGAGAACGACGGTAGAAATTTATGAGACCTAGAATGGTATCGGGAAGAGGTAGGTCGGTAATAGCTTTGATGCGTCCAGGAAGTGGAAATAATCCAGATTTATTTACACAAAAACCTAAAAATGAAATTTCGGCCACTCCGAATTCACATTTAGATGAATTGATACGGATGCCGTTGTCTTGTAGTGTCTAAAAAAGTTTTGCTAGATTCTCTTGATGTTCTTTTTCAGAGGCTGATGCAACGAGAATATCGTCAAGATAGGAGTAGGCAAAGTCAAGATGTCTTAAAATTGAATGTAAATATCTTTGAAATGTTTGTGCTGAATTACGAAGGCCAAATGGGGTTTTAACAAATTCGAATATCCCACATGGAGTTATGACTGCTGTTTTGGGAATATCTTGAGGTGCTACTGGGATGTGATGGAAAGCGCGAATGATATCTAATTTTGAAAAAATACGTTTTCCTTCTAACTGGGCATTAAAATCCTGCACATTTGGAATGGGATATTTGTCAGAGATTGTTTTAGCGTTTAGTGCTCGGTAATCCCCACATGGTCTCCATGAGCCATCCTTTTTTTGCACCATGTGGAGGGGGCTTGACCATGGACTTTTGGAGGGTCTACAAATTCCCAAGTTTATCATGTGCTGGAATTCTAGCTTTGCTTGAGCTAGCTTTTCCGGGGGCAATCTTCTAGCTTTTGCAGTGACAGGTGGTCCTTCCGTACTTATAGTATGGAAGAACTCAACCTCTGGAAGGTTGCTAGAACAAGTTTCCTTAAAAAGGTCAGGAAATTGTTGTAGCAATTTGAAGTGCTGGTGTGTCGGGTCTACGAGATGAATTTTAGAAATAATTCCTGGTGGTGGATTAGCACCGGTCTTAGAGAGGTTTGTCTTTGTATCGATTAAACGTCTATGTTTCATATCCACAAGTAAAGCAAACTCTGCTGGAAAATCAGCGCCTATAATTGGTTGCTTGATATCGGCAAGTGTGAAGGGCCAGCAGAACCTACGGCGTAAACCTAGATCCAAATCTAATAGTTGTTCGCCATAGGTATGAATAGGGGTCCCGTTTGCAGCATACAAGGTACGTTTCGATTGAAATTTCCGTTGGTCGTGAGTGGGTGGAATAACTGAAATATCCGCTCCAGAGCCGATTAGAAATTTCATATTGGAGCGTCTATCAAAAATAAAAAGGCGGCGTGTTAGGTGGCTCTCGTCTCCTGCCGCGTGGAGGGAGTGCCTTATTAGTTTTCCGACACATGTTTTGCTTTAAAATTGCAAGGTTGGATGCAACGTTTGGCCTTGTTGCCAAATCGTTCATGATACCAACACGTGGAGGTTGAGGAATTTGCGGTTATGGAATTTTGAGAAAGCTTGGGTCTTTCTCGGGAAGTAGATCGGGAACGCGTTCGCAATTCGTTGACTGATGCTGTTAGCTTCTCTAACTGCGCTTCTAACTTGGCTAGCTTGTCGGGCTCGCGTAACTGAATTTCAGCCACGTTGTATTTATCTCCGGAATATTTCACGATTTTGTCTGCTATAACCGACAAATTTTCTAGAGAATCGTTGCTCGAAGCCAAAATTGAACGAACGTTGACTGGTAAACGTTGTAGAAATAAAGCTTTAAGGAAATCCTCTCCAATCTGACTACCGGCTAAAAACTTCATTTCACGTAAAAGTTGCGATGGTTTTCTGTCGCCTAATTCTAATTCTGTTAAAAGTTTATTTATTTTGCGACTTTCGGACTCTTAAAATTCTGATAAAAGACGTTTCATTAGATCTGAATAGGGGGTTGATGATAATGGTTGGGTTAAAAAATCTGAAATTGACTCTGCGACATCAGGATCGAGTATAGCGAGTACATGACTGAATTTTGTCTTTTCAGAACTGATCCGCGATATATCGAACTGGGCGTCGACCTGCATTTGCCAGATTTTTACGTTACGTCTCCATATATGAGGTAATTTTATCGCAACCCTTGCCATGATCTTGCTGCTTGAAGAATCTTCGGCCATTGTGAAAAAAAAATCAGATAATTTTTAAATTAGAAAGGACTGACCTGTTTAGATATTCGTTTTCTGTAGGCATGAGCACGTGCGTGGAAGTTAGGCGACGTCGGCTGGAACATCAGGATCGGCATCTTCGGCTTGCGGCACGGGGTCACCAATATGGATGTTAATTGCACTTGTTGATATTAAATCCATACGTAAACATCTAATATACTTTATTATTTCACTAACTGAATAAACTATATGATACATTTAACTATAAAACAATTACAACAGTACATGAGTACATAACAGATAACTGACCGAGCGTGGAGGACGTGTGTTCACTGTAACGGTTGGTAGCGAGGAGAGCGAGAGAGATCGCCTGGTGTCTCTTATATGCTGTAGTTCTTGACAGCTGGCTGTCGCATAACGTAACGCAACGTTTAACTGTCAAGAGTATTTATGCAGAAACATAGAGTAGTGTTGACGGAAACACTGCGGTCGGAACCACCGCCACACTTAGTTCGTCTACTTACTCTAAAATTTTAACGTAGACCTGAGAACATGTCTATAAAGTATATCCAAACTACATTAGATGACCTCAATCATCTATGTCATCTAATTGACATACCAACTGGCCTTAATTACCTATGTAATTGCGTTTTACCTTAGACCTGAGAACATGTCTATCAACTGTATCCAAACTTCATTAGGTGTTTCAAATAAACCCACTTCATCTAATCTAGCTTTACCACCTTTTTTCCTAAATGGTTCACTCTTCAAGTGGGCTATTTATTTAAAATTTGCTTTCCTTTTCTTTAGCTACTTGTCTATCTTTCGCTACTCTTCTATTCTCTGTTGTGTTGGGGACAAACTTTTACCTTTTTAAAGATATAATAAAATTTCAAGCATCAACGCTATTTTGTCTAATTAAGTAAAAATTTATTAAAAGTATGTTTCAGGCCAACTCATTTATTATTATTATTGTTTTCATATATGTTTGTGCATCTCAGCGTATTATAAGTACGTGCAATGGTATATATGCGTTATTAAATGCACTGGATGCTGCTTTATATTTGTATTTTGAGTAGTTCTGGTATAATATAGATATGATATGATACATTTATTAGTATATTTTGTTTTGGTCTTGGCACACGTTTAGTTAGCAGTCATCCAGGAGCACTTGAAATCTGATTAAAAATGCTGGGTTGTGTGCATGTTTGTGCCAGGCTTCCTCTGTGATGCAATATTAAAAATCAGGCATATTGAGAGGAGCCTGAGAATTCTTTGGTACATCACCCGAGCACTTATATATATATATATATATATATATATATATATATATATATATATATATATATATATATATATATATATATATATATATATACGTGGAATGTGAGAAGCTTATACGAAGCTGGGAAACTGGCCAACCTGATACAGGAAATGAACATATTAGAAATCGACGTTCTAGGCGTTGCAGAGACATGGTGGCCTGATGTTGAGATACTCCACGTCTCAGGCAGAGTCATGTACTACTCAGGAAACAATGAACCAAATCACAGAAAAGGGAAAAGGAGTACGAATAATATGACTGAAAAAATGTCCAGATCTGTGATAAATTTTAGAATACATGCCAAACCAGTCAACATCAACTTTATTCAGATGTATGCACCCACAGCCGATTCAACTGAAGATGAGATCGAGACGTTCTATGAGGAACTGAAACAAGTACTTAAACAGGTTCAACATCATGAGATAAACTTCATAATGGGAGATTTAAACTCTAAAATTGTAGACGAAAGAGTCGAAGATATAGTGGGTCCTTATGGATTAGGAACCCGAAATGACCGGGGTGAACGCCACTACCAATTTTTCCAGGAGGAAAACCTGAAAGTAACAAACACTTGGTTCAAGATGCCACCTAGGCGCTTGTACACATGGAGAGCTCCAGCCGATCGTTCAGACAACATCGTACGTAACCAGATAGATTATATACTAATTAATAAGCGTTTCGGAACATCAGTAAAAAGAGTATGTACATATCCTGGTGCCGACGTTCCCTCGAACCATGTTCTCCTCGTATCAGTAGTCAAGACTAAGATTACAAACATCAAAACCTATATAGAACAGAGGAAGATAGATTACGATGGACTTAGAAGCGAATATCTCAAAAACGAAATAGTTGCAAAAATTAATGAAAGAATAATAACTTCCATAGAACCGAAGTTGGAAAAGAGTGCAAGCATATATGTCATATGGGGAGAAATGGAGGAAGCCTTGATAAGGGTCGCAGAAGGTGAACTGGGTGATAAGCGGAAAACACGGAAACACAATTGGATGACAGCAGAAATCATGGCGCTTTTTGAAGAAAAGAGAGGATGTAAAAATCAAGGAAATCCAGAGAGCTATAAACACATCCAGGGAATTATTAGAAGGAAAATAAAAACGGCGAAGAATGACTAGTTAAAGAAGCAATGCGAGGAGATAGAACAACTACAAGAACTGCACGATGAATTTAACATACACAGGAAAATAAAAGAGGCGCCTGGAGTTTACCGGAAGAGACACATTTCCAATAGAGAAAACGAATATGGGGAAATGGCACAAGATGATCAGCAGCGAAGACTTATTTGGGAGAAATATATTAACAACCTTTTCGACGATAGTAGACCTGATATAGAGGTTACGGAGGACGTAGACCTGTCTGGACCCCCTATCATCAAAGAAGAAATCGTAAGAACAATAAATACGTGAAAGGACAAAAAGGCAGTTGGCCCAGACTGCATACCTGTCGAACTACTAAAAATACTAGACGACAGAAGCATTTCCGTACTGCACAGAATATTTAACCAAATATATAATACGGGGCAGTTCCCTGCCAAGTGGATTACATCACATTTTACCCCCCTGCCAAAAAAGAGTAACGCAACGCAGTGCGAGGACCATAGGCTGATCAGTCTAATAAGCCACACGTTAAAGATATTCCTCAAAATTATTCAATACAGAATTTCTATAAATTGTGATGGAGGAGTAGGGTCCACACAATTTGCATTTAAAAGGGGACTAGGTACGAGAAAGGCTCTAGTTGCAACCCAAGTATTAATCCAGAACTGTAACGACCAGAGGAGAGATGTGATGTTGTGCTTCATCGATTACGAGAAAGTGTTTGACGGAGTCCAGCACCACTAACTCATTCAGATTCTGAAGAGGATGGATATAGACCAAAAGGATATCCGCTGCATAGAAAGCCTTTATTGGAACCAAACAGCCGTAGTCAATGTTGGCAATGAACACACAGAACCGACAAAGACCCTCAGAAGGGTCAGGCAGGGATGCGTTCTCTCTCCACTCCTCTTCAACCTGTATTCTGAAAGCATCTTTCAGGAGGCGCTCGAAGAACGCGGCCTAGATATTAAGGCGAATGGAGTGTGGATCGACACAACATACGGTACGCAGACGACACAGTCCTAATTACAGACATGAGATATTTGCAAGATCTTCTTGATACTATAGGCGACAGTAGCAAAAACTTGGGCCTTAATATCAACACCAAGAAGACAAAATTCATTATAGTTTCTCGCAAGCCGGAAGAACATCAAAATGCAAGCCTAACACACAACAGATGCCCAGTAGAACAGGTACTTAAATTTAAATATTTAGGCACGTAGCTGTGTGAAAACAGGACGACTGAAACGGAAATCAAATGCCGAATCGAAATGGTCCGAAACACATTTATGAAATTCAAAAAAGTTCTTACCAACACTGATTTTGACCTCAACCTGAAAATTAGATTCGTAAAATATTACGTGTGGTCGGTGTTACTGTATGGCGGGGAAGGCTGGACGCTGAAAGTGAATACCATGAATAGACTTGAAGCCTTTGAAATGTGGTCATACAGGCGTATACTAAAAGTCCGATGGACGGCCAGAAAAACAAACGAGGAGATCCTAAGAACGGTTAAAAGAGAACGCGAACTGTTGAACACCATCAAGCGCAGAAAAACACCATATCTGGGCCACGTAATACGAAATGAAAGATACCAATTCCTTCAATTAATAATCGAAGGAAAGATCGAGGGGAAGAGAGGAGTCGGCAGAAAGAGCATGTCATGGCTCAGAAACGTGAGACAATGGACAGGACTAAAAACTGTAGACCTATTCAGCGCCATCAGAAATAAGAAAGAATGGGCACATGTAATCGCGAATATCCATTAATGGATGAGCAATGGAAGAAGATACAGACACACACACACACACACATATATATACATATATATATATATATATATATATATATATATATATATATATATATATATATATATATATATATATTATAACGATGCCCTACCTCTTTTATGCCAATGAGAAATTTTCTCAACTTAAACGCAACTTCAAAACAGTCATTGGTATAAGCAAAGTTACCGGGATGTTAGGTGGCCGTCAGCTTTTAAACAGTGGAGATGGGCGGGGTTCCTAAGTAAGATGTTATACAGGGCACCACTTGATTGTTACACCTACCCCCGGGTATTCAAATAAGTTGTTAGTTACATCGTCAAGAACTACCTCTTACCTCAAGCAACCACCAGTGATCCAACTCTAACCAAGAACACATTGGATCACACTGGTAGCTATACCCAATAATCACTGCAAGAAAGACACATACACAGATGCACTCATATGCATCAATGGCCACACAATCGTAAGGCACCTATATAGATGAGCAAATTCACTAATTAAATCACTGGGCATATTTGAGAAGTGAGACTACCCTCCAATAAATCCAACTGAACAATTACCACAAGTTAAAATATATCGGTATATTAGTATTTGGACTATCAAAAATCAACGCAGAATACTAGGTAAAATGTTGCTCTAGTAATATAAATAACCCTCACAACAAACACCACAATTTAACATATACACACAGTTATAAATGTCCTGGCCTGAAAACATAAACACCTAAGCATAGTCTCGTAAATCTGGTTCTCTAAAGTTGCAAACAGTTATCATTAATCCTATAGTAGCTCAATAGCCTACGATCTCATTAATTAAATTCAACAGTTAAGGTTTACCAGGCGTGAGCACGCTTAGCTCACATATATAATATCAATATACTCAGAGTAAGTAAACGAGAGCTGAAAATAGTATTAAAGTTCTATTCTGAGTCAGTAAAATAGCTCTAAAGTTCAAAGCTCAACTTCAAAGTGATCAAACCGTAAAGAATATTACAGCTCACTTAAATGCAAAGCGATTATACAAATGTGAAGCATCTTTAAAATTACTTGAGAGCTTTGTCTATTATTGGTCAATCAAAATTGATAATTCACATTGATGAAGGCAGTTCATAAAATTAATAAAATCAATTAAAGCTGTTAAGAATGTACCTTATCAAAAAGGCCTTTATATCATTCTTATCTACTAGCACTTATCTGAACCAAAATGACTCCCTGACAGATATTCCTCGTCCTCCTCATTAAATTGTGATTACCAATACTCTGTCCACAAACGTGCCAACCCTGCGTGACACTTATACAGTCTGGGACCTGCTACTGCGACTAGTTACCAGGACGAATGATTGCTACTACGAAGTGGACTAGCAGTCCATTCCGTAGTAGCATTCGAATGGATGACCCATGAAAATCTTTCACTAGGTCCATAACCTCGATATCCAGACGACTTATAGGCTTAAAGTTGATGATAACCATATACTGAACCACCTTTTGCTAAAAGGCCATAACCAGGATACACACATACCAATAAAATAAATCTGTACTAGAATAATTTCTGCCTGTACAGAACAGATTAATTTCCAGCCGGCACTAGGATGCTTTTCAGCGTGACACTAGGACACTACAAAACACACACACACACACACAAAATAGAGCTAGTGATAAATCAAAACGTATAGTTACCCTTTACCTCCTATTTGAGGGTAATTAAATTACTTCGAGGTTGAAATGTACAATTAATTTACACATTACCAGTGTGTGACTCTTCTTCCATGCTCGTAAATTTCTCAAATATTTCCTCTTACACTTGGCGAACTTGCAACCAAAATGGCGTAGTAAATCTCCACTCGTGGGGATGGCTGTGTCTTAACCACTTCTCGAGGACACACGCAAGTCTAATTTAAGTGTAGACAAATCCCTAACTCTAACGGTGGTCTCTTCAACCACTTTTCTATCACTTAAATCACACCAAATCTCCCGTCACGTCCACCTGTTCTTTCGAAGCCGCTTCAACCAAAACTCCTTCACAATCCGTTACCTCTCTCGCCTCTCTTCGACCGCTGTACATTCCACGGAGTCGCGGCGATAATTTGTCGGACCTGCGCCAGCGACATATCTCTTTCTCCGTGTCGCCTGTTTCTTCCATATGTATCCAACATTGTTCAGCGCTCCGCGATAGTTCCAATGCCTTACGCCTGTCGCCGCTGTACAAGTGCGATTTACTTAACGATACACAAATTTCACTGCACATGGCTATATACAGTCAGTCCTATAAGAAGAAAACAGGCAACAAGTAAATAATTCAACAAACCAAATCGCAAACCAAGTCTAATACCCGTCAGTAAGGCCATATAAAAATTTTAAGGTGAGAAAGGGCTAGCTTAAATCCACAAAACTATAGGAGATATACTAAAAGGTGTAACTAACGCTTTTATACCGTTACAATCTTACATTCTCATACCCCTACCCCCCACTTTAAAATATTTTACCCAAAATCTTTATGGCAACTCATCAGGTGGATGAGCTTTTGAGTCCTTTGGATGCCAAACACTTCTGTTCTTCCCACTGGAATCCTTAAGTTCACCTGTCCAAGGTGATACACGTTTCGATATGGAAAAAGGTCCAACAAACTGTGGTGCCAACTTATCGGCAAAATATTTACTGGCGTCAGAAAGGACATAATTTTTCTGCCGCACCAACTGATTAGGCAAGAACTCCTCGTCTCGACGACGAAAATCATAAAACTGCTTGTTCTGTTCATACGCTCCAACTTTGTGCAACCCTGACTCTCTACCTGTTAACACTTCCCTCTCGATGTTAATGGGATCATCTGACAAAGTAGACGACCTATGATCTGGAACTTCTCTACTAAAAATAATAAAATTAGGTGTCAACTCTGTAACCTCATGCTTACTAGACCTATTGGCATAACCCAGTTGAAACAAATTCTTCTCCCAATATCTATGGCGCTCACAAACATACGACCTCAACATCGTCTCAATAACCCTATTCGCTCGCTCACACGGATTTGCCTGTGCATGATAATTAGCCGTATACCTAACACCAATTTCACGAGACCGCATTAGCAGAACAAACTCCCCCGACCGAAATTGAACCCCGTGGTCCACTATGATTGCATCGGGACAACCAAACACCGACAACACATGCGACTCAAGCAACGTGGCCGTGGCTGTGGCCGAACGCAAAGGATAAATCAACACAAACTTGCTAAACACATCTGCGACCACAAAGATATACTGATGACCGGGAGCAGACCTGGGCAAAGGACCCATAATACCCGCGCACAGCAACAGAAAAGGAAGAGGCACAGTAGGCTGAACACTTAATAGCCTACAAACATTACACCGCCTCACAAACGAAGCTACATCGCAACACATCTATTTCCAATAATACTGAGCAGCTATTCGATTGTAAGTCGCATACACGGCCAGATGGCAATTCAAAGTATGCGCTTCCTCCATGATCTTCCGTCTGTTACCCTTCGGCACGCCCTCACACCGAAAATCTGAGCTAGAACTTAACTCTGGATACCTCGTATTAACTTGCTTAAAAAGCTTGTTGCACTCATCATACCATTGCGAAAATTTCCTGGGATTTCTAATGACCTTCTCCGTAAGACTATCGAATCAACGATCCCCTGACATTTGAAAACAATTCTCACTACGTGGCTCGGCGGTGGTGGAATCCACAACAGGAACGGAACGTGACAACAAATCTGAGACTAAATGATCTTCTGCACGCCTGTGAACCATCTCGTAATCGTACTGCTTAAGTTTCACCGGCAATCTGGTTAGCCTTCCAGTAAGTGTCTGTAAGCGATTCCACACTAAGCTATGGTGGTCCGTAACGACGGTGAACCTAGAACCCTTGACATATGGTCTCAACTTCATCATAGCCCACAACACTGTCAAACATTCACGCTCTGTAGTTGAATAATTACGTTCAGCACGAGTTAGAGATCTAGACAGATAACAAATGACTTGCACAACCCCCTCAACTTATTAAGTAATCACCGCACCAACCCCGTAACCCAAAGCATCAGACTGAATGCTAAAAGGCAACGAAAAATCTGGACATGACAAAACTGGGGCTTTCACAAGATATTCTTTCGCCAAACGAAACGATTCTGCACATGCTGCATCCCAATGAAACGTATTATTCTTTCGAAGCAAATTGGTTAATGGGGCCATCAAAGATGAAAAATGCGGTAGGAATCTCCTATACAAACTGGCCATCCAGAGAAATCGTCTCACTTCAGTATCACTCGATGGATTGGGGATATTTAAAAAGGCACTCACCTTCTCTGGATCGACATGCAGACCCTTGAGATTCACCACATATCCTAAAAAAACGTAACTCTGGCCTACAAAACCTACACTTCTCCTTAGCGACTATAAGACCTGCGGCTATCAAACGCCTAAAGACCCCCGTTAGAACCACTATATGATTTTCAAAAGTCGAAGTCACCACCACAATATCATCCAGATATACAAAACAATGTGGTCTGAACCAAGAACGCTATTGATAAGACGCTGGAAAGTAGCCGAATTATTCGCCAAGCCCATTGGCAACCGTTTGAACTGATACAGTTCACGACCAGGAACAATGGATGCCGTCAACGGCCTCGAAGCCTCCGTCAAATGTACCTGAAAATAAGCCGACTTTATGTCTATTGATGACAAGAACTGGGCATTCCGTAGCTTGTCCAACGTTGCTGAAATATAAGAAAGCAGGTATGCATCCTTTTCCGTCACTGGATTGATCTTACGATAGTCAACGCAGAATCTGTATGTATTGTCATTTTTCTTCACCATAACTATAGGACTAGCCCAAAGACTAGAAGACTTTTCAATTACACCATCTTCTGTCAACTGTTCCAACTGTTGATCGATCTGGTTTTGAATAAACCGGCCAACCGGATAATACCTTTGCTTTATGAGTAGCGATAATGCTTTTATCTCATGTTCCACCAGACTAGTACAACCCAACTTATCTCCTATTTCAGAAAAAGCTTCTCTTACTAACCGCTCCAAAATCTCAGCCTGCTCCAATGTCAACGGACCCTGATCAATGGCATCGACCTCCGTACCAACCACATTATTCGAAAATATCAAATCACCACGACGCAAAGCCGGAACTACCCCCATACATCTCCAAAAATCTGCACCCAAAATGAGTGTAGGTGAAAAATCTGGCACAACCAAAACGGATATTACTTTCAATCAGTCTCTCAACTAAAAAGGTAACTGTATGAAACCCAACGCTCTACACTGATCTCCACTAGCGACCCTATACATAATACTCTCCTGTATATTGACTGCCAAACGAAGCCTCTTGAATAACTGCCCCCTGGATCCCCAAGAATGGTATGTGGAGCTCCTGAATCTAATAAACTTAACAAAGTACGGCCAAGAACACTAACCTCCAAGTATGGACGTTCATCGTTTTCAGCATGATCCAAAATAAAATCGATTAGCACTCAACGGGAGAAGTTCCATCCAACATTTCCACCTGCGAAAGCGTACTCAAATCAAAGGGACCTGCGGCTTCCTGCCCAAGGATCTTCGAACCTTGCAAGCCTTTGCCCCAAGTTCTGTCTGCAATCCTATAAGGTCCACAAGAAAAGTTGTACGAGTGGTTTGCTCTGTTTCCTTGGTCGGCACTGACCTACTTGCTCTCCCGAAACAGTGCAAACTGTGTGACAATCCTAGCGTCGAAGAACTCTCTACTTCAGTAAAATTTTTGACCAAATCCTTTAACCCAACCAACTTCGAACGTCCAAGGCTATTGACTTTGATTTCAGAATAAACCTGTGGGAGGAGAGAAAAAGAAAACACCTGCACGAAATCGCAGACTATTAAAATCACTAACCAGCAAGCTAAAATAAACGACATCAAATTAACATCCACAACACTCTCCCCAAATACACCTCAGATATCAACAAACACCGACAACAATCACTAACACCCTAAAAACCAAACACATGCACTGTTTAAAAGAAGAATGTACTTAAAAAACTGCAGTACTCTAAGACAATTCTAAAGTCTCACCCCAAAAATTCTAAAACTGCCCCTAAAATAATTTCCAATTCTCGAGCCTTGACATTTAAACGTCAAAAATCTAGCCCCACGTTGGACGCCATATTATGTGACGACACCCTACCTTTTTTATGCCAATAACAAATTCTCTCAAGTTAAACGCAACTTCAAAACAGTTATTGGTATAAGTAAAGATACCGGGAAGTAAGGTGGCCGCCGGCTTTTAAACAGTGGAGCTGGACGGGGTTCCTAAGTAAGATGTTATACAGGGCGCCACTTGATTATTACACCTACCCCCGGATATTCAACTAAGTTGTTAGCTAGATCATCAAGATCCTCAAGTCTTACCTTAAACAATCACCAGTGATCCAACTCCAACCAAGGACGTATTGGATAACACTGGTAGCTATACCCAATAATCACTGCAAGAGAGACACATACACAGATCCACTCATGTGCATCAATGGTCACACAATCGTAAGGCATCTACATAGATGAGCAAATTCACTAATTAAATCACTGGGCAAAATTGGGGAGTGAAACTACACTCCAATAAATCCAACTGAACCATTACCGCAAGTTAAAATATGTCGGTGTATTAATAATTGGACTATCAGAAATCAACGCAGAATACTAGATAAAATGTTGGTTTATTAATATATCCCAATAAACACACGTGCGTTTAATAAACGTCTATTTTACGTAAAGACCGTTGAAAAAACGTTATCGGTTATAAAAATTAACGTTTAATTCTAGGCTAAAAAGGCAACGTTACCATTTCTTCGTTGTAAATACGTTAATTATGAAGAGTTTTTAGACATAATATTTAAACGTTATTTAAACACATTTCGCCTATCAAAAAACTACGTTTAGTTGAAATTAATACGTTGAATATATGTATTTTATTAAACATTTTATAAGCGAAAGATATTTTGTGTGGTATAAACCTTATATGTAAAACAGGTATTTACCTAATTTTTGTGAAAAAATTAGGTAAACATTTTCTCGTTGTAAAGATCTTATTGATGAAGGGTATAATATTTAAACGTTGTTTCAACACAGTTCGCCTACCAAAAACCTACATGAAGTTAGGATTCATACATAAAATACACGTATTTTATCAGGCATTGTATAAGTGAGAGATATTTATGTGATATAAACGTCATATTTAAAACAACTGTTTTCCTAATTTTTGTAAAAAAAGCGAGGAAACAATTTGTCATTGTAAAAGACCCTATTAATTAAGTGTATTTTGTAACAAGGATAAGGATCTTTAACGTGTCACCATGGTATGGACACGGGTCTGAAGACTTTACCTTCCCTCCGAAGAACGAAGCATGCGCATATTCAGCTTGCTCAAACACTATGACGGCTTCAGGATATGTAAAACTATAGTTTGGACTGCAATGTTTTTTTAGGAAAATAAATTTGTTCCTCGCTTCAGCGTGCCCGCTATTCGAATCCACGACTTTTGCACAAACAGCTCATGCTCTATCCGTTATGGCACCGAGGCTACTAATGTCAGACAGCTTTGATAAACAATAATCAGGTAATTGGTAGTTACAATTCATTACTCACTGATTATGACTTATGTTGCACAAAAACAGGTGAGCTCTTGTTTTAATTCTGTGAAGAATTCTTAATTAACCAAGAACGTATTTTTTGGTGTAACAAAACTAATAACCATCATTAATTTCATTCATTTATTAGCTCATGATTGTTTGACAAAACTTTGTGCAACCGGAGATAAGATATGACTTTTTCGGTGTCAGTTCTGTTTTCCCAGTAATACAGCAAATAAATACATTTTGTCTTGTTTGGTGTTTCAAAAACAATTTCAATAGACTTAGAGAGGTCTACAGACAGTGAAGTTGACGGCAAAGGTGAGTTAAAACAAAAAAAACAAATAAATTCGACTTAAACACACACTGAAAATTTTATTATATTAATGCAAATAAATGTACGTGTAACTATATGTCAGTATTGTTTAAACATATTTATGGGAATGCATATATACGTCTATGCACACATGCATGCATGCCAGCGTGTGGGTGTGTGTATGGGTGTGCATGATGTGGATGTTTGTATGTGACAAAAATGCTCGTTTTAAGTTTAGAGCCATATAGACCCATGTGGGTAAATACTTAAAAAATTAATAACATGCTCAGACAAAAATATTTGCAGAGCAACTTTTTCAAAATATGTATTTATAACTTCGGATACTATAATTATTTGACTACGTAATATTTTTATAACTGTATTGAACTTTGTATTGAGAGACTTAATCAATAATAAACTTTTAGTTAGTTTTATTAACAATACTAACTGGCATGAGCCACTTCAAATTGATCACTGTTTAATATTTATTGGTATATGTCTTTGGTATCCGAATGGAGAACTGAGTAAAACAGGTTCATTTTTCTTTGGAAACAATGTTTTCTTGTATTTTATCTGAATCTTTCCGAAAAGACTTTAAGAATTACATTACTATTAAACTTGCAGTTTCTTGACCTCCACCTGGCGTACTATAAGTGTAAATTAAGCTTAAAATTAAGTTACATTTTATAGAAAACAAAACTCTCTTATTTTCAATTAGCAGGCCATGAAATACAAATGTAATTAGTGATATTGTTTTAAATAAGTATTCTATGATCAAAAGTAAGACAGAAGACTTGTATAAACAAGTTAAAAAAAGTTTTTTAAGAGCTCTTTCTGACGAGGATACCGTATGAGAGATACGTGTATCCGTGATACTGAACTACTGTTCAAATTTTCTAGATACTGTATCTCACACCGAGCGCCCAGCATCGGTCATGGGCAGATTTTATTAATTAATCCTAATTATAAAGCTAAGCTATAAAGGTGTCGGTATAAAATTTACGCTATCCATATTAATAATGTCGATCTTCTAATTTACTAGCCCACTATACTAAATGAATATAATACATATCTGTAATTCATCAATCGTGCCGTGGAGATTACTCATTATTTAGACATGTTTTAATGTGCAATACTCTGGTTATGTCGGAATTTCTGAAAAACGTTTAAGCACTGTGGGACACCTTAAACTTAATTTTTTCATATGAACGCCATATTAGATTTGTACCCTTTTGAATATATATCTAGTCATGCTGATTTCAGGTACCACTTAGTGGGTTTAAAAGTAAAACTGGCGAAAAGATGGAAAAATTAAATGAAAAGCTATTATTAAATGGTCGCCTGCCGTTCCAAAAAGTAAGCGTGTTTGAAGAGGTAAATATAACTTTTAGAAATGTCTGTGCGAAATACACATTTTGTACCCGGCGGGTGAAAAGGTGTGATGGAGAAATTTGGTATTGCAAAAATTGAATGTGTCGTCCGATACAGTCCAGTGTGAGGAGGTCAATTTAAGCGCACACATTACAGAATCCTGGTCTAAAAGAGCCGTACAGAAGCTAGACAGGCCTCCACAGGGTATAAAACTTGACATGATGAAAGTATTGCTTCCTCGGATTTTAAGTTTAATTTTATAAAACTTGGAACCTCAGCAATTCTAATACACCAGACGATGAACTTTAATAAAATCTGATATTTTTAAATTAATTAAAAAATTTACACATAAGAGTTCCCATCGATTTATAATATGTAACATAATTATCTAACTGATTTTTCTCGAGAACCGTCCATCCCATCAAAGTGAAACAAAAACATATTTTATTCTCAGAAAACTATAAAATACTTTATAATTTAATGAAAGTCACATCCAAAAAAGTTGACGTAATATTTGCCTTGAACCATACTTTATGTAACGCTTCCCTCAGAATATTTGAAGTTTCAATAATAGAATCCACTTTAGCGCTAACAGTTTATAAAACAGATCAAATTGTATCATTTTTATCTTGTTTTTTTCTTTGGATATATTAGGAAAAAAACATCTTCAGGGTTATCCATTTTGAGGTCTACAGCTTCCTTAGGATGGATTTTTCGTGACATGATTATAAAAAAATTTTCATATTTTTATAGGAACTTTCACCTTCCAAATTTTTTTACACCAATCTAGTGACATTATACACACCCACACAAACACACACACACATATATATATATATATATATATATATATATATATATATATATATATATATATATATATATATATATATATATATATATATATATATATATATCAAACGTACATAAATATCAACAGATACAATGGCCTCTTACCTGTTTATCTTCCTCTCTCTCTCTCTCTCTCTCTCTCTCTCTCACCTCAGGGTGCTTACTGGATTCAGAGCCCTAAACCTCTTTTATATACTTGTACCCAGCTAACCTTTAATGCTGGCCCAGTATTGGTGTCATAGCCGGTACCCGGCACTTGCATTGCTGGAGAAGTGCTTGAATACAATGCTGGGCCGGTAACTATAGGAAGCTCTGGCCAGCATCCGGCCAACAGTCTCTTGGCCAGCACATACATTATCGGTCAGGCACGTTACCAATGCTACTAAGTTACTTGATTTCAATATCAAATCTTCATTTCTCAGGCACTTATATCAAGTGCTCAATTTTAGGTGGCCCACTACTTCTACTATGAAGGACCAGCACTATTCTGCATATATATATATATATATATATATATATATATATATATATATATATATATATATATATATATATATATATATATATATATATATATATTAAATAGTCCAATACTGATCAACATAATTTAGGAATAAGTATACATAAGGAACGTATCAAATTGTTACACGATATTGGTAATTTATAAATATAACCCATCAATACAGACCATTACTTTCATCGATATTTTATTTTGTAGAGCTAGATTATATTATTACATAAAATCAGAATATTGAAACGGTTTTCTTATATTATAGGACATAGAAAAAATGAAATAAAAACCAACTACCTATATAATGTTAGACGTTTTAATGTCATAAAAATAAAATAGTAACTTTTGCAATTAACAATAAATAAAGTATAAATGTGTCAAAATTAACAATAATGCCAAATAACATATCAATAAACAAACTCATAAATGAAACAGTAATTTGAGAATCCATTTAATTAACAATATAAGTGAATATTAATATTTTAGTAGGTACATATACTTTCATATGGTCTGAATATCCATGTGCACTCAGTACATATGCACTCGCATAAACAAATTTAAGGAGATGAAACAGGACCTGTATAATATTTATAGCTAATAATTGGTGAAGATAATAACAAGTGAATATGTGCGAGTATGTACACTTGACTCCACGAACAATTCCCTAAGATGTCTTTTTCAAGAGAGGCTGTGTCCATCTGGTTTGTCCACTAATTGAGGTTTGAAATTTCATCGTAGGTAAACATTAAGTGAATATTTTAAACTGTGACGAGCACTGATAGGTACACTTTCCGAGACCCCAGTTCACCACAGTACATTTTTAAAGATTTGACGATCGTTTCAGTAACAAGGTAAGCGTCATCAGAGAAGGTATTATCTTTTACAACTGTAAACTACTTAAAACATTTCATCTAGCACTTGAGTTATATTTCAGGCTTAGCTTACTGCAATATTTTTCCTAAAACATATTTTTGTCTCCTATATATTCTTCACTGTCTGCTGCATTACGAAGGCAAAACTTTAATGAGTCACCTTTTTGTTGTCTGACATCTTTACACAAAGGGTTCTTGCTCACAGTTCCTGAAAATCAGACACCTATATCAATAAAAAATGTTCGATTTTTCCACAATGCAACATTTACAAATAACAAGTATAATAATGTTGGTCAAAGCGAAATATTAGTTAGGTTTATTGAATTAATCAATCTCAATAATGTTACTTCCTTCCCTTAATTATGGAGGAAGAATGGTGAATAAGACAAGAGCTGGCATACAAAATCAGTTACCAATATTTGCGTGATTTACAAACTATACATTCAAGTGCTTATGATTTGCATACTGTGAGAATACTACATTTAATATAATGCAATAAGACTATAAGTAAATTAAAAAATGATTCACTTACCTATTAAGCCTTGCGACAGATAATTTCTTGCGTTTTATCATTCCACTTTAATTAAGCCAAACACACAGCACACAGCACTACGCCATGTTGTTTAAGTTTTAATGTTTTCTTTTGTGCTAGCGCCATGGACATGCGCCAACACTATCGACTCACGATGATAGACGAGCAGACGAGGGCTATTATGGCCAGCCTGCACTTATCCAGCGTTTTGCCGCTACTAGGAAAAAGCGATAATTCTCACCGTATAGCCAACATTGGTTAGGTACTGCGGAATACCGTAAATATTATTTGCATTTTGCCAACGCCAATAAGGTAAGGGTAAACCGCCTTTTCGTCGTTGCCGTTACTGAACCAGCACAGACGGCATTATCCCGGCAGACGGCCGATGGTTGCGTGTTTACTGGGTAATTATGAAATTTATTTCTGACTGTATGTTAAATATAAATATATCCTCTTTTCTTTTTATTTATTTCATCTGAATAAAGTTTAAAGTTCAGGTTGGCCAGTTTCCCAGCTTCGTATAAGCTTCTCACATTCCACGTGTGTATATATATATATATATATATATATATATATATATATATATATATATATATATATATATATATATATATCAAAGGTACATAAATATCAATAGATACAATGGCCTCAGTTTTCGGTTTACCTACTTGTATATATAACCTTAGAAGTTTCATTTCCACCTGTTTGTTTGTACGTCTAGTGGGGTATAACTTTACATATTTGGAAAATACATCGACCATGACCATTATATGCTTGTTTTGTTGTCTACTGGGTATCAACTTACTAATGAAATCTATGGCTACTATTTCTAAACACTTTTTGGCTATTATAGTTTTTGGTACTCCCACATTGTGTCGATTTTTGTGTTTATATATTTGGCATATTTTATAAACTCTTAATGTTTCCTTTATTAACATTAGGTTTCGTTTCGTAGTGTAATACCATCCATACCTTTCGTGTCCCTATATGACCATTCTCTTCATGTATCATTTTGCTAATTTCTTTCGCCAATTCATTCGTTATGACATACACTTCATATCCATTCACTGTTTTCACAAACACATTTTCCTTCTCTTCTGCTCCACGTTTCTCTTTCTCACTTAGCATTCTCTGGCCTCTTTCAATAATCTCTTTCGAAAATAAACGATGATTTTCTCTCAATACATTCATACCTGACCGGAATTCTCTAGACTCGTTTACATTCTTTCCATCATCTCTCGTCAAACCATCTGCCACTACATTCAAACTACCTTTCACATGTTTTATGTCATACGTATATGCTTGCATAATTAACACCCATCTATGTATTCGATTGCTTACGAACTTATTTTTGAGGATACTGATCAAAGCTATGGTGGTCAGTTTCAATCACAAACTTGTTTCCCAATAAATAAAACCGTAGCTTCTCCACACAAAATACCACACTCACCAATTCTAACTCAGTCACACTATACTTCTTTTCATGCTCTTTTGTCACTCTCGACACAAAACATATGAGCACTTCCACTCCCTCTTGCATTTGTACTAACACTCCTGCCAATTTGTTAATTGACGCATCTGTTCTCAACGTGAATTCCGAATCATACCTGGGATGCTAAACTTTCAAGCCATTACAAAATTCCTCCGTTAACTTGTTGAATGCTGCCTCTTTTTCACTGTCCCTGTTCCACTTTTGATTTTTCTTGAGCATGTTTATAAGTGGATATTTAATCTTTTCATTTTGATCATTTTGTTGCGAATTACTACGTACTTGTTCAAGTAATCAATTATAATTTCATGCCTTTCCATTTCGTCAGTTTCCATAATTATATCGTACTCCATTTCGTCCATTATCAAAAGTTGTAGCTCTAGTTTTACGTTGTTTATACATATTTCCACAAATATAGTTTCGTTAATTTCCCCAATCTTTCCTTTTGCGTTTACAAGTGTGATCTTAGGTATTTTACTCTCCCCACGCTAACGTGTTGTACGACCCTTCCAGAAATTATTGAGGCTTCTGATCCTGTATCAAGTAATATCTTCACATCCTTTTTATGTAACTTTCCTTTCAAAGTTATTAAAGCTACATTTTCTTCAAATTTTTCTGCCTCTTTGTCATTTTTAAATATTTCTCTGAGGTGTTCGTAGACACATGTTTGGTTGGCTGTTGCGTGTGGATGATTTGCTTTTACGGGTTTGTGCATATCTAAAAATTCGTATGGACAATCGAATGGTCCATACCCCTGCTTGGCAGTCTTGCTCTTGCTGCTTCTACTGTATCGCTCATGATCCTTATTTCTTGCTGTGGGTCTTCAGTTCTTTGCTTCCTGATTGCCCCTGTTTGAGTACCAGGTCCTTGGCTTTCTTTCGCAGCATTGTTCATCTGACTCATAGCATTCAATCTGGCTCTAAATTTACCAGTCGTTCTCTCATCCTGTCGATTGTAGTCGTTTCGGTTGTCATTTTCCTGTCTTTCCCTATTATAATTCCCACTATTTTGATTCCTAGATCTATCTTAGTTGTTCCTGTTGTTGTCGTATCCCTCGTTGTATTTTCTTGTCCATTTTGATATCCCCTTCGTTCATTGTTGTAGTTATTCCGCTCATTATACCGTCTGTTGTTGTTATTTTGTTCGTTGCCCCTTCCTTGTCCATTCTGGTAATCTCTTCTTTCATTGAAGTTATTCCGTTCGTTGTATCTTTTGTTGTTATCTTGTCCATAGTTTCTGCTGCTGTTGTATTGTTTATTCCTTCTTGATCCTTCTTCGTTCCTTCTTCGCCACTCTTCTCTTCCAGTACTTCTTTCATTACTTCTGTCCTCATTGTTCTCTGGACCCTTTGCAGCTAGTTTATAAGTTGGTCCAAGGTTCTTATGTTTTGTATCTCTATTATTTCGGATATCTCGGTTTTGAAGTGCCTGGCAATGTATACAATGATCTCTTCTTCCCTCGTTTTTGACGTCAGGTGCTGTTCCATATCATAAATGTGCAACGCATAGCTGGACAACTCTCTGGGGTCCTTAGGATGGTGTTTGCCAAAGTAAAGCTTTTCTCTTACTATCGCCTGCTGTGCTTCTCCCCAATAGTGGTTCAAAAACTTCTCATGATAATCTTCCACATCCTTAATTCCTTCTTCCTTGCTTGTAAATCATATTAAAGCATCCCTTTTTAAACTCTGCCTTATTACTTCTTTTATATCTTGTTTATCATATTTCTAAGCTTGTTTTAAAGGCTTGTAACAAACACTTTGGGGTGTAGTCTGTCCTCATGCTCGTTGAACTTGAGTCCAGTTTCATTCGTCGTTGGGTATATTATTCTTTCATTCCCCATTCCTGCTCTCATTTGTCGCTCCATTGTGTCTAATCTTTTTCCACATTCTCTTCTACTCCCTCTCTTATTCTGATGCTCTCTAAATTCAGTCAGAGACAGAACAGATTCTATTCACTTTTTCTCCTATCTTATCCATTTTCTCATTTATATTTCTATTGCTTTCATTCATATCTTGTTTCATGCTATACATATCTCCTTTCATTTATTTCTTACTTTTATTTATGTCTTGTTTTATGCCATTCATGCATTGCATTAATTGCATCAACATTGCATTCTCACTGTTGGGTTTCTGTTTTGTCACTTTGTCTATCTCACTTTCTTCATCTACGCACATTTCTCCAGTTTTCTATGCACTTGTATGTACAGTCACTTCCACTCTTTCATTTGCATTCTTATTTATTTCTACCTCAGAAACTCTCTCGTCACTCATTTCAACATTTTCCTGTATTATTTCTTCAGAAACCTCCATACTTTCATCTTGGTCCGGTCTCCTTTCGTTTCCCTGATCATGCCTGTCTCTTGACGTGGCTGTTCTTGTGGTCATCTTTTTGTTTGGCATTTTTCTCAGTTCTCTTATTACGTTTTGTGTATTGTTTACTTATTTTATTTGCGGATTATCACAGCTCCCACAATTAGGCGACAATTGTTATGAAAGGGTTTATGTATTTTTAAGGTTATATATATATATATATATATATATATATATATATATATATATATATATATATATATATATATATATATATATATCAAAGGTACATAAACATCAACAGATACAATGGCCCCTTACCTCTTTATTTCTCTCCCTCTCTCTCTCTCTCTCTCTCTCTCTCTCTCTCTCTCTCTCACCTCAGGGTGCTTACTGGATTCAGAGCCCTAAACCTCTTTTCTATACTTGTAATTATTAAATTTACGTCAGACTGTAGGTTAAATATAATAATATCCTCTTTTCTTTTTATTTATTTCAAATGAATGAAGTTTTACTAAGTATTTTGACTTATTTTTCTTTTCTTACTTTCACCAATGCACCAATAAAGTGAATATATCATGAAATACTTTTCTTTTCAACGCAATATCTCTTTATTATAAATCAAATTAATCCACACAAAACATTTATCTATCCCTATTATCTACTTAGCTGAATATTGCAACAATTTTATTACTACTTGAATAATTATTGCTTCCCCAGATCTGGCCTTTTTTATGTAAATTGAATAAGTCTGCAGTACTTTCTGACAAAATTTAGACTTATTAGCTAACAAGCAACTTAATATTAAATAGACAGACTTCCGTTCACTACAAAGAAAAATGGGTTGTCTGACCACTGCTTCCTTATGCGGGTCAACTGATTCGACCTCAGCCCCGCTTGCGAGGTGTTAACCTTAATTTATTAACAAAAATGGCTGTTGTATTGTCTTTGTAGCTTAAGTTCTCACTTTGTGTATAGTTTTACTATTTTCTTGTTACAAAAGGTGGTTCAGGCAATTATATATATTTTTTTTAATTTATTTATTGTTATTTTAATTATACATCATGTCTCACAAAAAAGCTTAGCTTGTGCTTGCAAATGACATAATTTTAACCTTCCTCTAAAAAATCAAACTGTCAAACGGTTTCATTCTGTCACTTTCCAAATTTCCTCTGAACTTCTCTCCCCTGCAATCCCAAATCTCACAAATATATTCACTGTAGCATTTTATCTTTAAATTTACTTTGGTATAAAAATAATTACTTTTCTACAACTATAGCTCTCCAAACATTTTAATTCTTCTAAGACAAAAATTTGCAAGGTAAAAATGGTTTCAGCTGCTAATATCTACTGGTGGCTGATTTTTGACAATCTGCTACAACTGCTGCTAATATTCTTTAAATTTCAACTGCCTTTCTGCTAATATTTTCCGGAATTCCCAAATTCAATTCTTTCTTTTGTCAAACGTTGAAAAAGTCTTCCTTGTTTTTTTTTTCTTAACGACGGTTCCTAAGTAAATTTTTGTAGAATTCGCCCCCTTTCTTTCTTAATTTTCCTGTTTACATTGACCACATTGCTAGAGTACATAACATATGATTTCTTATTCACTTAATATATTAATATACTTGTCGAACAAACATAACCTAATTACATTGAAATCTTGACAGTTAATGCTGTTACTATTTACAAACATAATGACTGTCTTATTACTAAAGAACTGTTATATACAATTCCTTATAATCTACTATACATCTTTTTGCTGATACAATTGTTCATAGTAAGTATTCCTTTTTTTAGCCACTTAATCAGCACATTTGTGAAGTTGTTTTCAGGTTCTGTTATCAAAATTATCTTCTATGTCTTTATCTTATATTATGATTTGGAAATGAAACTTGTTTCTTTGTTTTTATTATTTTGCCTAAGTGCACGTCATCAACATTTATATATTTTCTTTACTTAATGGGTTTACTAAATGCAGCATTGTATCTATCCATAAATTAGGTTTTATTTTGTATTTTCAGTGTTTGGGGTTTGTATAAGAGTGTATTGTGTGTTATATATATATATATATATATATATATATATATATATATATATATATATATATATATATACATATATATATATATATATATATATATATATATATATATATATATATATATATATATATAGATTTAGTATAGAAGAGAACAAGCCTAGTTTTACACATCTTATACTTTCGATGAAATTTGCTACCTTCCGGTCATAAATGTCTTGGGTAAGAATATACATAGGTACATACGCACAGATTTTCATCCAAATTTCATCGAAACTGGCTTGTTATTTATGAGTTATTGGTGTCACTATCCTGGAAATTTTGCCACACAGCTTCTTGTCTTTAAGGAATGTAGGGATTTTTAACATGATCATTATTGCATGGTACACGTGACCGATGGCTCCACGCCTCTTCTAAAGAGGGAACGTGCACACCATCCAACTTGCTCAAATACAAAATGCCACAACCTCGGTTAATTTTAGACCATGTACTGAAAAAATGAAATGATCCCCTAGTGGAAGTCAAATCCAAGACCCTTGGGTTTAAAGACACGTTTTTAGCACCGAGGTTGCTGTACAGAATAAAAATATTAAAAAAACTCACCACTATTTAAATTAAGCAACAGTACCCTTTGAATTTAGTGTAGGCTATATTGGAAGAAATATTTCGTAAACAAATAGGTTTTTGATCAAATATTGAGTAATGTTCCTGCTGTGGAGGAACACACATATATGATACATTCTAAATAACCTTCGGGGTTAGTCTTATATTATGTGGCACTGACGTACCTAATTGCCTCTGAAAGTGTTACCTGATGCCGTTACAGTAAAAGGAATATTCTTACAAAAAAAGTTATTAGTGTTTGAATATTTTAGCATTGTCATCAAGATAGCGAACAGCCTTTATAATCTGGAATTAATTGCAATATGGCAATTAAGCACGTGTTGACTAAAATAGTGAAATGTAACCTCATTGTTTCATCGTGAAATAATTACAAGTTCGTAAGTGGACAGGTCCATTGTTCCATTAGAAATAGTACAAATGTGACGTATCGCCGTTTTACAGGCAAGTCTATATCATTGACATTAATTACGACATGCTCCTAGTCGTCCTATACAGTTTTTGAAAATTGTCAATATATTTATAAACAAAGCTTATATATCAGTTTGTCTCTCTAAGGGTCCATCGACCATCCTGTATATGTATATATATATATATATATATATATATATATATATATATATATATATATATATATATATATAAGGGTATCAAGATTTTTGAAGGTGGTGACAGTAATAAAAATATTTTACACTACATGCTACCCATGAGTAAATTGGTTTACTTGGCCCAACAGTTAAGACGAACCAGTGTTCAATTTCATATTACGGGGGTATGATATTTAGATACCCTGAAAACTTTCCAGTAAGCAGAATAGAGTTTAGTTGCTTTGGAAACAAATTTGATGTTCTATAAATAAGCTGCCAAGGTTTGACATCCAAAAGTTGAATGGTGAAAGTGGCATGTCTGAGAAATGGCTAGATTCTGACTAAAATTAGTTTCGGCCAGACATAACTAAATGAATGAGTAAATATTGGAACCTGTGATGAGCACTGATAACTACAATTGGAGAACCTAATTCATCACAATACAGTTTTTAGACCTGACAATCGTTTCGCTAACAAAGCTAGCGTCATCAGAGGGATGACGCCAGATAACAACTTGTACTTTATTTATTTCTCTGATGACGCTAAGTTTGTTAGCGAAACGATCGTCAGGCCTAAGAACTGTATTCTGATGAATTGGATCCTCCAAATTGTACTTATCACATATAACTATTTCTTTTTGAAATAGTTATCAAGAAAATAAATTTTTGCTAATATGGTAGGAACCTCAGGTGATTATTGTCTTTCATATGATATTTTTAAAAACTTGGTTGCGTGAATTAAAACACAATCAAATGTCAATGATGAGCACAGCTCTGGAAGACCAATCTCTGTGACAATTCAAGAAAACATTGACTCTGTTCATGAAATGATCTTAGAAGATCGACGAATTTGGATGAAACGTATAACAGAAAAATTGCATGTTTCCTATGAACGTGTCTTTTATCATATTTATCACGACTTGGGAATGAGAAAGCTTTCGGCAAAATTAATCCCGGGATGCGTGGACGCTGCTCATAAGCGCGCTCATTTGGCAATATCGAAGGAAATGTGCGAATGTTTTGCAGAGGATTTCCCAAAGTTGCCACTATCGATAAAACATGGGGCAATCACTATCATCCAAATTCTAAAGAGCAATGAAAAGAGTGGATGCATTCCGGCTCTCCACAACCCATAAAATTCCGTGTTCAAAAGTCAGCTGGCAGTTTAGTTTTCTGGACCAAATATGTGATAGTCCTGCTAAATGGAATAAGGTATAAATGCTACTGTAGTATACTATAGTAAGCTGCTAATGAAACTACACGAGAAAATTGTGAAAAATAAGTCTGCGGAAAACTGCCCAAAGTTGTGCTCTTTTTGCAAGACAACGCCCTTGCACACAGGTCGTTAGTTACACTGCAAACAACTAATAGAATTGGTTGACCACCTATTCTCGGGATCCAGCACCATCAGGCTGTTATTTATCCACAAAACTCAAAAACATTTGAAAAGAAAACGATTTTCAAGAAACAAGAAAGTAATATGTATCATTAAGGAGAGGTTTGCAAATCGAGCAAATTATTTTTGGTAATGGTTTAGAATGCCTTTTTAAACAGTCGGCTGAATGTGTTAGTGTGAGAGGAGACTATGTTAAGTAAATATTGATTTAAATTTTTGTGTTTTATATTGTAGGCTAACTACTTTTATATACTTCTTCGTTCATATTTCGATTCCAGTTTGCATATTATATTTATCTACTTAATAGTAGGGTTGACATAAGAGTTTTGCTCTAAAATTGCCAACGACTTCAACAAATTATGATACTCGTATATTTAAAGTATCTTATATAAATTCTCCGTTTTCATCGCTTCTTTAAAAGCGCTTTGAATATTTGTGTGAATAATTATTGATATACATCTAGCAAGCATATTTTTCTCATTATTTATTGTGCGTAAGTAATTGGTTAATTGAGTAAAATATTTGAACCTCTTTAAATTGATTTAATCAATGCCATTTAGACCATAAATTATATAACCGAAAAATGAAATAAACACCTATTTTGTAAATTGGCGTGCTTCTTGGTCATGAATAATTTATAAAACTCAAAGTACATTGTCACGGAATGACTACAATGTTATTTGGTTCAACTTCCTGAAATATTCTAACCTAAAATTGAGTAGTGGGAGAATAAATCCTTCAGTAAACTTAACCCGAGCAACCCTTTTGCCGCAGCATTCTAAGGATTAGTAACTTATTGCAAGGGTTTACTTCGAAGTTACTCGCACCATCTTATTTCACAGCGAAAACGATGTCCTAAAAATTGGTGTCGGTGCGGTATTGATTTTATTTTCTGCAATAATAATATGTAAATATCTTAGCATATCTACTGATTCATAAAATTGTTTTATTTCGGCTACAATATACGAGTAGCTATATTACAACTTCCATTGATTAATTAATTTACTAACCGATTTGACCTAAATAACATTTTAAATTATACTCCAGCCAACATCAAACTATAACTTCCACGTTTTATTATTTTAAATTGAAGTCAAAAATTTCTACGTCCTTCCGTGCACATGTGTGTCATTTTTGCAGGTTATATACAGGTGCCCAATAAGAATGGAATAATTTTTACATGTCGGAGAACATTGCAGGTCCTTTTTTATTGATGATAATCTCACCGGTAATAGTTACTTACAATTATTACAAGAGAACTACCCTATTATCAGCGTAATCTACGTAGATATTTAAACGATTTTTTTTGGCGCAGATGGATAAGCAGAAGTGGAGCTATAAAATGACCTGGACGATGTTTGGACCTTATGCCCTAAGCCTTTTTTCTTTGTGGACATCTAAAATGTAAAGTGTATAGAAACTGATCGGAAAACTAACTTAATTAGAACAACAGACATGAGAATGAGCATTAGTTACCGCCGACATAATAAGAAACACACTTCTTGCAACAAACTGGGCAATTGCCGTACAGTCAATGAGGAACATTTCATTCTTTTACTCATTGTTTGGTTTCTTTCTATTCGGTTTTTGTTAAACCATTCACACATTTAGTTCGCAATTGAGATCCTTTCAAACACATATAAAATGTAATGTACTTAATTTAAAATTAGATCTAAATTAAAAATAACTTTTTTCTTTGCTTGTATTTGATTACTTACTTACTTTACTTACCACTTCAGTTAATCCCAAAAACTTCATGTACTACACTGATCCCACCAGTCACAGGCATCATTATCAGGGTAAAGAACTCAAATAACTTTCTTGACGACCAAACTGGAAACCTTATCTGCCGTTTATCTAATCGTTTCCTTTCAAGCCAGATTTAAATTTAAGCTGTCAACAGTCAAAAACTAAAACGTGAACGATAAGATATTTGAAGATGAAATATTGCTTCTATTTAAAAGCAGATGAGTAACAAAATTGTTATTTTTGATAAAGTCGAACATTTTGCTAGAGAGGAAAATCTCATCAGAACCGGTCCTTATCAGGACAACAAAAGATCCTCTTCCTGGTACGATACCACGGTTTAGAAGTACAGTCAAAGTTGCGATAATTTAATAGATCGAAATGCCAGTCACTTTATCCAACCCAACCGTACCTTGTATGTATTGTCTCCCAAAGTTTATGAACCGAGGAAAGAAATACAAGCAATTGTCTCTGGTATTGGTTCGCAGATTTATGAACTTTCTAAATTTGCCGACAATAGGCATGGATGCAAAATGATAATGTTTTGTATCCTCCTACTATGTCGAAAAGCATAACTATTGGACAATTGATAGTCCCTTTATTAATCTTATCTTTAAAGGGGTAGACATTGATCCAATCCAATCCATAGCAGGTGGTAATGGAATTTTCCTTTACGTAATAGTAAATGATTTTTTCACGCCCGAGGAGGTACCACCCCATGCATCAAGGGGCCGGTGAAGTCCCAACGGACGTTTCCGGTTTTGGTGTATGAGTCGGTTTCCCTTGTAAGCAAAAATGATGATGGCTCCTCCTTCTTTAAAAAAAATTTTCCGGAGGCAAAATACCCCTCCATTCGGATCTCCGGGAGAGGGGTGTACAGGGGGCGCCAACATCAAGATTTAACATATCCTTTTCGAATATATGTGGCCTAAATTCTAACCTGAACTCCGTCCACCATTTCCTCCAGGCTAACAGGCTCCAACTCCTCTTCCTCATCGAAACCCAAATCAGTGCCAAAACAGCCACTAATCACCTCAATTTCCCGGGGTATGAGCTCCTTACTTCCTTTAGATTGCATGGAGGCGTGTGCGCATACGTCCGTAGCAATCTACCTTGCACCAGACTCCCCAATTTAGAAGCTGGAAGAAAATACATACTATGGATAAAACTCTCTCTCAGGGCTGCAACTAAATTCATCTGTTGCATTTACCGGTCACCTTCTCACAACAACTTTGTCCAGCTCTTTGACCCCCTTTCTGAAAAAACCGACTATCTGATTTCTGAATATCCTTCCTCCGAGGTCACTATTCTTGGTGACTTCAATGTCCATAATAAGGAATGGCTAAGATCTTCAAAAACCGATCCACAAGGGAGAGCAGCGGAGGCCTTTGCAGTCAGCAATTCTTTAGTCAATATGGTTCAGCAACCTACTTACTTTCCTCGTATCCCAACACACAGCTCAAATCCCTTGGATCTCCTTCTTACTACACAACCTGAATGCTATAAGATATCAGTCACCGCCCCCCTTGATCGCTCAGACCACGGCATGGTCACTGCTTCCTGCGCAATGCAACCCGAGGTCACACAGTCATCACACCCACGTATCGTTTGGCATTACAACTCCGCAAACTGCGACGAAATGCGGGATTACTTTTCCTCATTTCCATGGGCGTCTGTCTGCTTCTCTCATCCTGACCCCTCTGATATCTCACAAAACGTCACCGAAATTATCCAAGCTGGCATGGAATTATTTATCCCACGTACACAGAAAACCTCTTCAGCCACTCAAAAGCCCTGGTTCTCTAAATCCTGTGACAAGGCCAGACTTGAAAAGGTCAAAGCTAACAAAACGCTTCTACACAATCCCGTGTCCGCATTCTTTCTGAGGCAAAAAACTCGTTTAATAACCACATCAAAAACAAAGTCCTCTTAAGCTCCAACGGCGGCAAACCCTTCTGGACTCTTGCTAAATCTATTGAGAATAATTTCTGCAAAAGCACGTTCCCACCTCTTGTCTCAGGGGATCAAATTGTTTCTACCGCCCTGGGCAAGGCTGAACTTTTTGCTCCGTTGTTCGCCGGCAATTCTACTCTGAACCCACCTCCAAATGTTCAACCACCAACAGTCCCCAATGTCGCGCATAAAATGACGGATATCATTTTCAAAACTAAAAAGGTACGAAAGACGCTCTCTTCTCTTAATACCAGGAAAGCCTCTGGCCTTGACGAGATCCCAGCAATTGTTCTCAAAAAATGCGCACCAGAGCTTGCTCCTGTCCTGACTCGTATGTTTCAGATATCTTATAATAAAGGCATATTCCCTAGTAACTGGAAAACTGCTCGAGTACAACCCATCCCCAAGAAAGGATCCCAAGCGCTTCCTAGCAACTACAGGCATATTTCTCTCCTTTCAGTCATCTCTAAAGTGATGGAAAAGTATATAAACACCGAATTACTAAAATTTCTTGAAAAACACAGTCTAATCCACGACAGGCAGTATGGATTCCGTCAGCGCAGATCGACTGCCGACCTCCTTTCCTTTGTCACCAATTCTTGGAACAAGTCCATGGAACAACACGGTGAATCCCAGATTGTTGCTCTAGACATATCCAAAGCATTCGACCAGGTCTGGCACGCAGCGCTGCTTAATAAACTTCCGGCCTATGGCCTACCACCAAATCTCTGTATGTGGACAGAAAATTTCCTCTCCAACAGGCACATATCTGTTGTTGTGGATGGCCATTCCTCTAAACTGTATCCAATTAATGCAGGAGTTCCTCAAGGTTCAGCTTTAGCCCCTACTTTGTTTCTTCTCCACATCAATGACCTTCTCTCTAGCACATCCAACCCAGTTCACAGCTACGCGGACGACAGCACCCTCCATTCAAATATACAATATTCTAAGCCTGTCTCTTTAGCCCAATTAGATGAGGATCGCAGACTCATGAAGGGTTTTGTCTCCGTGGATCTCCAAAAAATATTAGACTGGGGAAGTAGAAATCTTGTACAATTCAACCCCACTAAAACTAAGTCTTGCTTTCTTTCTCACAAGAGATACACCAGCCCTAGACCCATCACAATGAACAACCAAGTTATTCAAAGTAATGAGTCCTTTTCTCTTGTTGGCATTTCTGTGGATCGAAATCTTAATTGGCACCAACATGTCACATCAATTGCAGAAGCGGCTGCTAAGAAATTAGGTTTCCTCTTCCGGGCTCGCAAATACTTTTCACTAGCTAATCTCTATACCTTATATACTTCACAAATAAGGCCAAACCTCGAATACTGCTCCCACATCTGGGGCGCCGCTGCCGCTTCTACACTCGCTATTCTGGACTCCATTCAAAAGAGAGCTATACGTCTCATCGGTGACCCTACCCTCACCCAAAGGCTGCCATCCCTTGCCCACCGACGTGCCGTTGGTGACCTCTCTCTCTTTTATAGATATCTGCACGGGCACTGCTCAGAGGAGCTTTCCTCCATAGTTCCCCCACCTGCTGCCCCAAACAGATCTGCCAGGGGAACAGAGCGAATGCACCCTTTTAGTGTCCAGGTCACCAGACTTAGAACATCTTGTTATGCCCGCTCTTTTGTCCCGAGGACTTCCAAGTTGTGGAATTCCTTGTCAGCACATGTTTTTCCTTCCCCTCCGAACCTCCAAACCTCCAAGTCCAGAATTAACAAGCTGCCTCTTTCCTCCTTGTCAACACCCACGGTACGATAGTATTTAGGCTGTAAGCCCTCGTGGTGTGTTGTTGAAATTAAAATTAAAAAAAAAGTTACTGAAAGAGCTCAGTACATTGAAAGTTCAACTTTTTTTTCTGTGAAGAATTCGATTGAATTTATTAATAGAGCCACAAGATATAAGGTTTAAACCAAATGAAAGTACTTATCTCTTTCGATATCAAGTCGTTTCCAGCGTCCCAATCGACATCGGACTTTAGTATATCCGGGAAATGCTTGATGATAACGAGCTATCGGACATACAGTTGACTTCTCTATGCATCTCTGATAATTTCTTTCGGGTATTAGGGAGGTTTTATCGGCAAACGAAATGACCCACAATGGAAAATCCATTGTCTCCCTTCGTTGCCGAACCTTTCAAAATCCGATTTAAGAGTGACTTTGCTGGAACGGTGGAGTAGTTTTCGATGGTATGGGTAATATTTTTCGACGATATTTTTTGCCATGTGTCACCTTAGTAAAGGTACCATCAATAATTTTCTTAGTGAGTCAAAAGTATATTCCCTCCAATTTAGTTCACTTACGAAATGAAGAATAACAACAAAGTACTCTTCCTTGACACTTTTATCATAAAAAATGTATATAGGTTAGAATTCGACGTTTACAAATTACTGGGGCTTTATATAAATAAAGTTCTTTATTGTGAATATACCAGCCATACATTATGACTTCCCATAAGACACGGTAAATAAGATAAACATGAAATACCAATTACAACATTAGAATACAAAATACTAATAACATAATCTTAATCTATTGAAATAAATAACAAACATATTGACTCATCTGACAAAGTTATTATATAAATGATTTCGAAGAATGTACACTACCAATTTTCGAATTTTTGAAGCAATTTCGTAATCTAATGATTTATATAATCTTTAATTATTTTCATTAACATTAAGTTAATAATTATGAGATGGATGAATCTAAATCACTGTGCATTTCTTCAAATCGTGGAATCAAACTAGAAAGGGCCACTCTAAGTTCATTTTTCAAGCTGATTTTTACTCGATAGTTGCTCTTCCTCCCAGCGAACGCCAAAAACTCAGCTTTGCACAAATACGATGTCTAAAATGGGATTAAAATCTGCTGAGGTTCACCACTTAAAAGGCGATACTCATCTTTTATTGAAATTTATTCCATTTTAATGGTGCTAAATTTTGTCTTTAAACACTTGTCGCGCGACAACTCGATAAGATTCTCTTCTTCTGCACAAATACATTCAGACGGAGCACTAGTGTTGAATGGATCTTCAGTCCATGCAAAACTAATGAAAATTTTCAATCGGAAAGTCTTTCTCAAACCAGATAATTACCTGTGATAACTGCGCTTCAAAGATGATTTTTATAACTTGAGAGAAATCAAGTTAATTTTACGACAAATGCAGTAATATAAAAAAACAATTTTTTTCCGCATCTTCAATCAATTTTCTTATCCATAGTTTAAGTTTTTTCTATAAAAGCTAACATGTTTTCCATTGGCTCCAAAAGGTGCATGTTTTTTTCGCTGCAGAGCGAGATTCGGGGAATTAAGCTTTTTAAAAATGTTGCATAGGTATGCTAGTTTCATTAAAACATCTGCATCGGCAAATTCTCCGGATATTTTTGGACAATGAAAATTTTCTACCGCAGCTTAAAGTTACGTGAAAAAAGATTACCACCATCGTGCACTTTGTAATACAACAAAGACTATAGTGTTCGGCTCCCATAACTTCAGACGGTTTTTCGAAAAACGTTACCATCAATGGAGGAGTTTTTATTATATTTACTATATTCCTGACGTAGCAAGTGCGTTATGGTGGCCAATTTACATTAAATGTTTTATTAACTTTATTTGCCATTATCCAGGAGCTTTAATTCGCAGTGGTTCCTTTTTTGAGTCGCAGCGCCTTTTTGAATTGGGATTTTCGCACGGCGCCCTACCCTAAGTAAAATTGTGACTAATATAAGTAAAAGATAAAAATAAATATAACTCCTGCACGTGCATTATTAAACAAATTCGTCCATTTGTTTGTTATTCTTTCTATTACCATTTAATTAATAATTATGGGATAGGTGAGATTCCAATTCACTGCAAATTTCCCTAAAGCGTAGACTCAAAGTAGAAACGGTCACTCTAATTTCCGTTTCCACGTCGATTTCCTTGATACTTGCTCTTTATCTCAGCGAAGGCCGAAAACCCAGCTTCGTACAAATACGTCGAAAACATAACTAAAGTCAGCTGAGCTTTACCACTTAAAAGGAGATATTTATCTTTTATTGAAATTCAAAATTCTGTCAATTCCATGCTGCTAAATTTCGATTTTAAACTCTTGTCAAAAGACAACTCGATAAGATTATATTTTCTCCAGAAATAAATTCAGGTGGAGCACCAGTGTTAAATAAATCTTGAGTCCATGCAAAAGCTTATCGAAAGTTTTGTTTGGAAAGTGATTTTCAAGCCAGATAATTATCTGTGATAATATGGTTTCTATATCTTGGGAGAAATCAAGTTTATTTGACATCAAATGCTGCATCATTGAAAAACAATCTGTGCCCTCAACTTCAATCAATTTTCTATTCCATAGTTTGAGTTTTTTTGGGAAGCTAAAATTTTCCTATTGACTCCAAAAGGTGCATGTTTCTTCGCTACGGATGGATATACAACAAAATGTGGCATAAGTCACCTAGTTTTATTAAAACATCTGCATCGGCAAATTCTTTGGCATATTTGTGTCCTTTCTCGTTGAGGACAGTAAAACTTTTCTGTCGCAGTTTAAAGGCACGTGACTAAAATATTACCACTCTCGTGCACTGCTGTAACACAACAAAGACCAATGTTTGGCTTCCAAACCCTCACACAGTTTTTTGAAAAACATCAATGGACGAGTTACAAAATTTACTGCATTCCCTACACATTCTAACCCTTGGTTCAGTGCAAAACTCTTTAACGCAGGCGCAATGGGTCTATAGTGGCTTTGCTTCGAATGAGCGTCTGTAATTCTTTATAAAAGCGAGACACGGAACGAGCTCCATCAATTGAACACACTTAGTCCAATCCAAATTATTTTCAGATAAATATATATATATATATATATATATATATATATATATATATATATATATATATATATATATATATATATATATATATATATATATATATATATATATATATATTGATCAAGGATATCGAAGCGGCCCTAAGGCGCTAAGCCTTCTACACTGCAGCGATATTTTTACAAAAAGAAGTCTTCTCAAATGTTAGTGGCTTTTTAATTCCTTCGATTTGTTCGATTAATTAATCGTTTCGATCCTCCTCCGAATGTTGTATTGGGCAACTAATTGTGTGATTGAACAAAGACATTTTTAAAAGCAGTTTCCCAGCAGACTCACCAACTATGATGTTCACAATATCTACAGCATTCTGTGATGATATATGGCTTCTTATATTTTGCGATTTCATAAACCCTCTTATAAGATGGCAGCAAAGCATTTTTTCGTATTGATGCAGCTTAAAAAATGTGCATTATTGCTGTTTCAGCTATTTCAACTTCCTGACAAAGAATTCACGATCATGCAGTGGTAATTAGTTTCTAAACTGCGCTTAAATTTATTTGAGAGCATATACTCTGGTGCCAGAACTCATATACAATACATAGTGGTCTCTCTTTACCATTAATTTCTATGGACGTAAAACCAAACCCTAAATATACATCATATTTTTCGTTTTTCACAGTCGTGTCACTGTTTGAGGCCGTACTCGTAATTGTTTTGTCTGCACTTTCACGTTTATTTCTGTCCAAACCCGGCTCATCGCAATACAAGAGAACAGAGGAGACATCGAAAATTACATTAAAAAATTCGGAACGCAGCAACTGCGTTATGGTAGTGAATTTTCGTAAAAATGATTTAAATAGCAAATATGTCCTTTTTAACAAAAGCAGGCATCAAATTTGGTTACTAGTGTAACCTATATATAGTAAAAACAGTTTTTTATATTTCATTAAAATAACTTTGTTGTTTGAAAATGTCCAAAAATTTTCCGAAAATAAACTTAAATTGTTCCCGAAAAAACTGGTTTCCTATCCAATGAACCTTGGGTTAATTGAGTTAATGGAATTTTACAGCATTTAAAGAAGATTCGCTACCATAACGCACTTGCTGCGTCCCGAATTTTTTCTTACGAACATGGCTTATATTTCGATGGAAAATGCAAAATTGAAATAATATAAGGCGTGTTCAATTAAAAAAAAAAAGAAAATTTGTGTCACCAACGACTTATTGGCCAGCCTGTGATTGTAAAAATAATTTTATAAGATGCAGCTCAAGACACCATATAATTAACGTATTTTTTTTTCTCGTATCTTGTACAATAACGGATATGTTGAGCTTTACCGTAGAAATGCGTCACCCTGTCTTTATGTAAACAGATAAAAACTGTAACCAACCCCGGATATGGGTTTTAGGGGGGGCTAGTTCAGGCTAATTTTAAGAAATTTTTCCTAAATTGAAAAGTGGCGATTTCCTCAATGGCGGATTTTTTCTACGAAAATTTGCTACAAATTATAGGCTGTTAAACCATACACTCTATCTGCCAAACCATCCGAGAGAAGGTCTATATGAAATGAATTTTCTGCAAAAATTTTTACAAAAATGAAAGAAAATTACGCTTGAAGCTGAAACTTAAGTACAATTTGGAGAACTCAATTCATCACAATACAGTTTTTATACCTGACGATCTTTTCTCTAACAAAGTTAGCGCCATCAGAAGGATGAATAAACAGTTTATTTTTATCCAAAATTTGTTTCTATAAATGCCTATAACTTTTTCATTTTAACCTAGAGATTAAAATTTTAGTACGTAGTATACTTTTATAATATAAACCTGCGTACTAAATTTGCTTACCATAGCTTTGTTACTTCCGGAGATATTCAGGCTACCGAACTTATCGAAGCCACTTGCAAAAAGGACGCACTAGCCAAATTTCATTAAAATTAGCCAATATTTTTTGGGTTATCGGTGTGATATATATATATATATATATATATATATATATATATATATATATATATATATATATATATATATATATATATATATATATATATATATATAATTCTCATACAAGTGCAATGCTGATTGAAAGTTTATATCTTTGTATTTGCTACGCCCTGTATAAAATAGAAATTAAGCTACAGCTGGTTCTCGATCTAGACGAAGTAATTTAAAGAAAACTCTGGACGCAGCAAGTGCGTTATGGTAGTGAATTTTCATAAAAATGTTTTTAATAGCAAATATGTTCTTTTAAGAAAGCAGGCACAAAATTTCGTAACCTGTATAATCTATATATTAGAAACAATGTGCCATGTTTCATCAAAATAACTTTATTGTTTGAAAATGTACAAACATGTCCGAAAGTAAACTTAAATTTTTCCCGAAAAGACTGGTTTTCTGGTCAACCTTATAGGTTAATAGCAGATTGATTCAAAATTTGAAGCATTTAATGAAAATTCGCTACCATAACGCACTTGCTGCGTCCAGAATTTCTTTTCTTACAAAGATGTATTATATTTCGATGAAAAATACAAAAATGCAATAACATAGGGCGTGTTCGATAAAAAAAAATCACTAAAAAAAAGAAAATTTGAATCACCAACGACTTATGGGCCAGCCTGTAATTGTGGAAATATTTTTTAAGATGTAGTTTAAGACACCCTACAATTAATGTATACAACTTTCTTTCATAACTTGCATAATAACGGATATATTGCGCTTTAATGATTTTTTACGAAAATTCGACAAAAATGATATACCATTAAACGATAAACTCTATAGCCAACACCACTGCTAAAGCATCAGGGAAAGGGTATATTTGAAATGAATTTTCTGGGAATATTTTAGTAAAATGAAGGACAATGACGATTGAAACTAAGAGCTCAAGCTTTGTAAAACATTATTCTTGAGACATTTTCCTTTCATAGATCATATTAATTTCAGGTTCATTGCCTAAATATTAACAATTTTGACGTTTAAAATCGACTTTGACGTTTTGAGGAAAACCCAAATTTATTTTTCTTTAAATGCCTGTAACTTTTTTGTCCTTTAACCTACATTTTGGTAGATAGCTTACATATAATGATATAAACCTGTGTACCAAATTTCGTTGCCCTTACTTTGTTAATTCCGGAGATATAAATTTTTTTCGATTTTTTTCGAAGTAAAACACAAAATTTTCCGGGAAACCTCGGCGGATTTTCCTGGCTAACGAACTTATCCAAGCCACTCGCGAAAGGAAGGTACTCACCTAATTTTATCAAAATCGGTCCATTATTTTTTTAGTTATAGGTGTGACACATAAATATATAAACATATATATATATATATATATATATATATATATATATATATATATATATATATATATATATATATATATAAACATATAAAGTCTAAAACCGACCTCGGATTCTAAATAGGTCCTAAAGGGGTCCCAAATAGCGCTCATTTGAAGAAATTTTTTAAAAATTCAAAAGTCGAGATCTCCTCATTAGTGAATTTTTTTAAAGAAAATTCACTAAAAAGAGCTTGTTTCACGTAAACACATATTGCGAATGTCATGCTCTAAGTCACACGGTCCTCTCCTGCAGATACAATAATTTATTAGTCTGGGTCTGATTATTCCTGAAAGAACATGACAAAGGGAGTGTCGATGTATATATTTGTACTTATATCTCAAGAGTTTGAGAGGTTTAGACCATTAAGCAGAAACAGACACCCTAATTACGTGAGAAATTCTTATTCCTGTGCCATCTAGATCGAGCATTGTTACATAAAAACAAAAGAGATAAGGAATTGACAATTAAATGTAAACCTTCATGCCACCAATGTGCAATAATCAATGCAAGTTATGAATATTATAATTATATACACTATTCCTTGTGAAGTAAGGTAATTAATTAGAAATCGATGTCAGGCGACTCGCAAAAAAAATGTATTTGTCCATTCTCGTCTTATTTTATCTGCAGTCGTTTTTGTTTTAACTAGGGTAAATGTTACACATGCTTTGCATAGAAAATCTCGTGGCTGATTAAATTTTAAGTAAACTTAATATGTTGTAAAGTAAAAAACAAGTTTCCACCTTACAAACGGTATTGTGAGTTAATTGCCAGCTGTATATGCGAATTTTTAAACTGGCAGACATGAATATATTTTATTTGCAGATTCATGGTAGGCAGGTATATTATCTTGGTGATATGGAAAAGATGCACATAATATTTCGTATGCAATTTGAAAGGGAATTGCCAGAATAATTCGGCACTGTTTTAAAAAATATATATAATGTTTTACGTAATATCGCGTACCCGGCACAAATAAATATTTTTGTATTATTTCTAAATTGTATTTAGATTACCACTACTGTTCGGTAACTAAAAAGTACTTATAGTAATGCAGCTTGTGTACATGTACCGATAGCAATAAAAGGGCAACTAGCAAAGCAGTGATGCACAGGTACACTCACAGGATAATTGTTATAAATGGAGTAATTGATTTGTAAAGTTAAGTTTTAATTAAAACAGAACGTATTACAATGTATTGCAGTATCCATAAAGTTTTTCTTGTGTGGGGTATGTGATCAGGCCGTGTAAGGTGGCACGTACGCAGCATTAGGTCGATAATTGTGTACATAGTTGATATCTCTTAATCCATAACGACTATGTCTGTTTTTCATTGTTCCCACGCGGAGGCGGAGCGAATTCATATAAAAGAACGTGGATTTGTACAGACAGGGGAGATCTAGTTTGAGCTTTCAAACGGTCTGATCTCCCCCAATTCCACCTTGCCTAGCAGAAAGGGACCTGTGGTAAACACTAAGCGCCAGAGAAGCGAGCGCGAGTGTCGAGACAGGGGAAATCGGCTGGTAATATCGCGGTTTCTTTAACGTCTTCCCTGACCAGCTGAAAAAACTTGCAGTAAGCACTAAGCGCCAGAGATACGAGCGTGAGTGCCGAGACAAGGAAAATCGGCTGGTAATATCGCGGTTTCTTTAACGTCCTCCCTGACCAGCTGAAAAAACTTGCAGTAAGCACTAAGCGCCAGAGACACGAGCGCGAGTGCCGTGACAAGGGAAATCGGCTGGTAATATCGCGGTTTCTTTAACGTCCTCCCTGACCAGCTGAAAAAACTTGCAGTAAGCACTAAGAGCCAGAGAAGCGAGCGCATGTCGAGACAAGGGAAATCTGCTGGTAATATCGCATCTTTTCAAACGTTCTTCATCACTAGCGGAAAGAACCTGTAGTAAACACTAAGCGCCAGAGACACGCGCGCAAGTGTGGAAACAGGGAAAATCGGCTGGTAATATCGCGGTCCAAACATCCTCCCTAACTAACGGAGAAGACCTGTGGCAAGCACTGAACGCCATAATCTCGCGCGCAGACGGGGATCTCCCCCGGGAAATTTTCACGGTTCCCAGAGCGAACAAAAAAACCCGCACGCGGGCTCATTACGAACTCGCCCCGCGTTGCCAGGAAATCCTAAGATGTGGGAACCGTCTCCACACCTAGATGAGACCCCGGAGTCGAGTAGCTGTCCCCCGTGGAGGATCTGCAGCAGCCGGTCATGACGAGAAGCAATTCAACAAACGATGAGTGTACCTTTAAACTGACATATGCTATCAAGTGTCTCAAAATTGCACGGCCAAGAAAATGTTTTGCGTACCTCAACAGTGCTATTCAGGAATAGGGGTCGTATAAGGAGGCATCCGTAATATGTTGCCCAATTTAATATATTTAAACAGAAACTTGAACCCTTGAAGTTTATTTGTCTGCATATTATTTAAAAAAATTATTTGTGTATTTGAATGTTTCCCGATTTGATATTTATAAACTAGACTTGAAACCGGAAATGTTATGTTGTTAAAAAGATTGTTTGTGCATTCAAATGTTGCCACATTTTATATACTTAAGCAAAACTTGAACCGCGGAAGTTTAATTGTCTGCGTATTATTCAGAGAAATTATTTTAAATGTTGCCAAATTTGTTATATTTAAACTATAATTTGAAATCTAGAATTTTAGTTGTTTATAGATCATGTAGAGAATTTATTTGGGCATATAAGGTTGTCAAATTCGATATGCTTAAAAACTTGAGAGCTGGGACTTTGTTTATCTGCATATTATTATGGGAAAATCATTTGTGCGTTTAAATGTTGCCAAATTCTTTTATTTAAACTAAACTCGAAGGATGGAATTTTATTTTTGTTTGCATATAGTGTAGAGAGAATACCTGAGCATTTAGGCGTTGCGAAAGTTAATATATTTAAAGTAAACTTGAAATTTTGAATTTTGTTTGTTTATATTGTATAGATAAATTATTTTTTGCAGTGAAATGTTGCGAAATTTGATATATTTAAACTGAAACTAGAAGCCCGGAATCTTAATTTATTTGTGTATTATTTAAAGAAATTACTTCCGCTTCTGAAAGTTGCCAAATTTAATGATACTTAGACTGAGACTTGAAATCAGAAACTTTACTAGCTCGTGCAGTACTTAATGAAAGTCCGTTGCATTTGAAAACGAAATCTTCTTCCCATTTAATAATATTTAAACTGAAACTTGGAGTCGGGAATATTACTAGCTTGTGTATTATTTAGTGAAATGATTTTTGAATCTGAAACTTAAAGACAGAATTATGTTGCTCCTTATAGTACAATTTAAATCTAAATCGTGAAACTAGAATTACGTAGCTCCTTATGATATAGTTTAAATATTAATCATGAAACCAAAATTACGTAGTTCTTTATAATATAATTTAAATGTGAATTGTGAAACCAGAAGTATGTAGCTTTTATTAATATAATTTAAATCTAAATCGTGAAACCAGAATTACGTAGTTTTTTATGATATAGTTTAAATATTTATCGTGAAACTATGATTGCGTTGCTCTGTATAACATAATTTAAATTTGAATTGTGAAACCAGAAGTATGTAGCTTTTTATAATATAATTTAAATATAAATCGTGAAACCAGAATTATGTAGCCCCCTCATAAAATAATTTAATTCTGTATCATGAAACCAGAAGTATGCAGCTTTTTATAATGTAATTTAGATCTAAATCGTAAAACCAGAATTACGTAGTTCCTTATGATATAATTTAAATATTAATCATGAAACCATAATTATGTAGCTCTTTATAATATAATTTAATATTGAATTGTGAAACCAGAATTATGTAGCCTTTTTATAATATAATTTGAATCTTAATCGTGAAGCCAGAATTATGTTGCTTCTTATAGTACAATTTAAATCTGAATCATTAAACCAGAACTATGTAGTTCTTTATAACGTAATGCTAAATTTAAATCATGAAACCAGAAACATGTAGCTCATTTATACTATAATTTAAATCTGAATTGTGAAGCCAGAATTATGTAGTTCATTATAATATGATTCAAATCTGAAACGTAAAACCAGAATTATATATTTCATTATAATAAAACTTAAATCTGAACCATGAAAACATAAGTATCTAGCTCTTTATAATATAATTTAAATTTGAATAGTAAAACCAGTAACATGTGGCTCTTTAAAACATAATGCTAAATTTGAATCGCAAAACCATAAACATGTAGTTCGTTATAATATAATTTTGAATCTGAAATTTGAAGACAAAAAGTCCGTAGCTCTATATAAGATAATTTGAACCTGAAACTTGAAATCGGAAGTAACTAGCTCTACATAATGTAACTTTAAACCTAAAACTTACAACTGAAGGAATGTAATTCCATTTTTGTGTAAATATTGAAAATGAAACTTGAAGGCAAAACAATGTGGCACCATTCTAATGCACTTTGAACCTGAAACTCGAAGTTAGGAATCTCATTGTTTTGTATGTTACCGGATGAAATTATTTTGTACCTGAAACAGACATATTGGCTCCCATTTGTGTATTAAACTAAAACTTGAAATGTGATTGTATGTGGTGTGCACTGGACGGTTCGGAAAAGAAAGGAAAGGGATATAAAGTAAATGAAGTACTTCCCCCGGTGTTCTGACAAATTTGTGAAATTATTCCCTTGATGTCTAGAATGACATTCAGGTGAAGTCTCGCTCGAAGAAGTGCCAATTTCCGAAATAAAAGACCTGAGATGTCAGGCCAGCCCTGAAGGCTTCGCGATATATATAAATTCGGTATGAGTGCTGTGAGAGGGCAACCTGAAGGTCAGTAATTAGTTGAAAGCCTTGCGATATACGTCATAATGTTCGGTGAAGTAATAGTAGGTTTGTTTTCGTTACCGCTTAGTCAGTAAACAGTGATCTAGCCTGAATGACAATGATACCTTTCCCTTGCGTCTCATACAGCCTACAGGTCCTAAACAAGATAATTTGCAAGCGGTATTTGGGTGAACCTTCTACTTCTTGACTTGCCAAACCTCCGAAAATCAAAGACCGCCAATTGAGGCTATAGTCCAAGAAGGGCTCGTGAAAACCTTAACTATGGCACCATGGTTGTGGAAAAGGCAACACAAATGCGCAATGCGTCATTTCCTAGTGATCAATAACCATATGAGAGACGTAGAGGAAAGTGTCGGTAAGCCTCAAATATATGCCTAGGTGTGGTGTCCTGTTCTGCGGTGTTGCTCAATCAGTCCCACAGTAATAAAGCAAGACAAACCAAAACTGAAATGTGAACCATGAAACCAGCAAAATCTAAACAATGAATATTGCAATGAAAATATCAATCTTTTATTCTACGCCACTGTGGAGACTGAGAGTGACATCGAGGATCTCAATACACACCAAGCCATCAAGCCTCCAAGCGATCCAAATTCTTTATGCTAGTGCACTCCCCATATGTTTGAGATTAACCCCAGCCGTGTGATTTTTCGTAGCGAAAGGTGCCTAGATGTCTGTGCCTTCTTGCCCGTTTCACTGTATTGGTCAAATTAGAAACATTGTCGAATAAATTAAGTGTTTACGAATTATAGCGTTTTACTCACAATGTTCCAACCCATAGCCTGAACAAACATAACCTGGTCCTAGCCCTAGATTTTCACGCCTTAATATTTATCCTGGTAGCCCAGAAAATTAGTCATTCTTACTAAGCAAGTGTAGAGGCCTTTAAGGTAAGGTAAGTGAATACATTTCAGGTCACCCGTAGTAATTTAAAGTAGTCAGGGAGTTAATTGCATAAAATTCAACATTGCAAACCAGACTAATATGCCTTTTCTTTAAAATACAGAGTGTTTAAATTGGGCATTACAATATATGATGTAGACTTTGTATAGCATACGTCTGTCAATAGGTATTTGTTTTTGTACAAAAAAGGGGGAGGGGGATATTACAATATATATATATATATATATATATATATATATATATATATATATATATATATATATATATATATATATATATATATATATATATATATATATTGTGATGAAGTGTTATTTTCTATCGGTCTGTGGTACAAAACGCATAATACTACTAAGTAAATAATTAATTAAAAATAAAAATAATGAAAAGAAACTATATAAATATTTGCTCAAATATTTTTCACCATGAAATATTTTAAGGCGATTTATATTCAATTAAACGTGTATTTCGTACTTATTATCTTATCTGGTTCTGATAAGGTGATTAAATTCCAAGCATCGCGGAGTTTTTGGCCGGCTGTGAAATTCATATAAAAAGAGAAGCAACACGGGACAGAGGCAGGATTGGTAATTCAGCTAATAAGCCAAGAACAGTGAGTCGCCACCAGTACGCACCGTTCCCGTTTCCGTTTGGCGTCCGAGCGCACCTGATTAGCCGATTTCAGTACACGAAAGTATTGTTATAGGTGAGAAATTACCGTTCTAAGTAATTCATATTTTGTAGCGAATTTTTATATTTTTAAATTATCACGCTTCTCAGTCCAAATCTCCGCTTCTGCTTTTCCTGACCTGCCGCCGTCCCTATAGACAATTCCCGTATGTTAAATTGTCTTGCATTGCATTTGTGAGGATGCTGAGGATTCATGGCTCACCTAAATAATCGGGATATATTCATCGTGGTTTGATCCCGACAGGGACGCTGAAGATTCATAGCCTATCTAGGTCACTCCAAGTTATACGTTCCTTTCCAATTAGCCCTGTACACCTCATCTGGCTCCAGGATTTCCACCCCATACAGTATAAGCTCCTGTTTTATTTTAGTGAGGACGCTGAGGCTACACAGCTTGCTAAAGTAACCACTTTGACGGAGAGGCTACAGATGTAACTTTGAACTGGTATATCGTTATGAGCCGCTCGTCTGCCGTATACGTGATTTAGTAGAACACTGCTCGTACCGTATATCTTGCTAAGTCCGTACGCTTCATCCATAACTAGCACTGGTCGCTTTAGAGAAAGCCGAGTTCTGATTAATGTTATTACCTGCATATTTTATTTGTACATAGTTTGTAAATATTGTTATGTATATATCTTTTGTAAATATTTTCTAATGTATAATATTGAGTTGGGTAAATAAAAGATCTCAATTAATTTGTATCTAACCCTTTATACTTGCAAAATCTGCTACACAATTCGATAAGCCAGAAGTGGTCGGAGCACGCCGAGTCAGCGATTAAAGCCGCTCACTCGGGGATCACTAAATTTAGCCTGCATCATCTGAAGGCTACCGAACCCTTCTCCACAGAATTGCCCAGGTACTTTGATCGTTATATCGGTCAGAGTTTAGTGAAGAGGTCGCAGACAGCCTCAACAGGGAGTAAACCCTTTAAACTCTGGTGCCCGAGATCTTCCGATAGCAACCGTCAATCCGTGTCACTGAAAAACGGCCTGTAAGCAAAGACTATATATATATATATATATATATATATATATATATATATATATATATATATATATATATATATATATATATATATATAAGTAGAGTAAAACTGACAGTTCTACCCCCAAACGTGTGTATTTCCCATGATGTTAATCCTTAATGGGAAAATAGCTTTTTTTGACGTTTTTAGTGACTTTTTCGATAATCTGGTGATATTTGTATCAATTCTGGTGGTTTTTAGTAACGTAGCGAAATTTTTCTAGGGAAATTTTGAGAGAAGGGGAGAGAGATGTGTATGCGAGAGAAAAAGAGAAAAAAAGACCTGGGCCGTGTTATAGAGAGCTCCGCCGCGTCTCACGTCCTTTCCCAGTTGCTGAGAGAGACCGGGAAGATAGTAGTGTCTTGCGCTCTCTCTCGGCTGCCGCCCCACGTGACCTTTTAAAAAACTAATGGGATCGGACTAGATGCGAACCGCGGAACCTCGGATCCAACGTCGACGTCTAACACCTCGGCGCTATATCGACACTTGCTATTTTAGTGGTTAATATTGTCTAACCTGCGACACACCGGCCCTTAAAACTAGATCAGATCTCTCAACATCAAGGCGACATCGCCACAATATTGAGATGAGGCTCTTTAATATATAAATGATATCGAAAAGGTATATAGTCCATGTTGGAGCTACCACCCATAAATTTCACTGACGATTTTTTCAAACCCATGTTGAACTGCCCCTCATAAATTTCGGCAACGATTTTTTAAAATAATATCGCCTCACCCATTAAAATAATATTTTAAAACATAAAGAACACAATTATGTATCATCAATCTGTTTCATCTAAGGAGATAACGCAGATGAGCTATATACAAGCCGGAAACTGTGTTTACGCCTCTATATTCCAAATGATTCCGTCAATGAAACTGCTCGTGTATAATATGAAGCTCCTTTTCTATAAAAATCGTTGAATTTCTATTGATTTCCAGTGGCGGCTCGTGACTTTGGGAGTGGGTGAAGCAGAATCCGCGCGGCCCCAAAGGTGGGTCCAGGGAGACGAATACCTCCCCTACGGCGCAGACGAATTTTTTTTCAAGGTCACACGTTCTCTGGCCCTTCAGTATTTAAATGAAAAATCTACAAAAATATAGACTTTCAAAAGGAATAATTTTCGGAATAATGACCAGGAATATTCGATGAGGGGACACTGTACACATATGGTACACTCACGCATACGGTAATATAATACGGCGCGTATTACCTATGAAAATCTGTTTATAGAGGGGGGAACTACAAGCATATTTTTTTTCAAATTCATGTCCCTCCTCTTGATTTTACAACTTGAAAATATATACATAAATACATATATACATAAATTGCAATGATCGCACCACTTCCAGAGGTGGCAGCACGGCAGTCTATGTCAAAACAAATATTGACCACCACCCTCTCAGTACGCCAGCCCTGCAAAACATCGAGGCTACACAAATGGTAGTCAACACTTCCTCTACAGGCCCAATAAAGCTCATTTCTGCCTATAGTCATCCACAAAAGAGATTTCTAGACGCCGGCCTAGACCTCTTATTCGATTCCAACCAATCCATAATAATTGCTGGCGATTTAAATTCCAAACACCCCAATTGGCATTCTCGTAATGCCAATACAAATGGGAAAATACTCCAATCCTATGTCGACAACCATGCAAATTGCATGGTTGATGGTCCTCAAAGGCCTACACAATTCGGCAGTGCGGGTAGCCCCGACATGCTCGACATAGTAATTATGTCAAACACCACCCTTCTCCATGAAATAACAACCCTAAACGACCTCTCGTCGGACCATAACCCAGTCATATTGCAACTCGGATATGACAATGACGAACCCGACCTCCCAAGGAAAAAGGAACTGTGGCCATTTTCACAGATAATCTTAAAAACACCCTTGGCAATATTCCGGTTATCCGCAGCATCCTCGAACTCGAGGGCGTAGTGGATAATCTACAGTCCAAAATCCAATGTTCTATCGAACATGCATCTAGGACGTACCCCGCCCCAAACAATCTGCCGCAATTTCCGTCCAGTATCAGAGAAATGATATCGAAAAGAACCGCGTGTATAGAATAGCTCAACGCACCGAAAACCCCATCGACAAACGAGACGCAAACAGACTCATCAAACAAGTACGGTCCGCCCTAAAATAACTCTGCAAACAGGAGGAACGCCTGCAAACCCTGTCCGCCCAAGACAATTCCATCTGGCAAATAGCAAAATCCCTTCGCTCCCAAAAACCCAATGTTCTATCGATCATACATCTAGGACGTACCCTGCCCCAAGCAATCTGCCGCCATTTCTGTCCAGTATTAAAAAAATGATACTCGAAAAGAACCGCCTGCGTAGACTAGCTCAACGCACCGGAAACCCCACCGACAAACGAGACGCAAACAGACTAATCAAACAGGTACGGTCCGCCCTACAATAACTCCGCAACAACCGTTGGGAGAAACGCCTGCAAACCCTGTCCGCCCAAGACAATTCCATCTGGCAGATAGCGAAAGCCAAAAACTTCCGATATCCCCACTTCACGGCCGTAACGGTGTCGTATACACGGATGCGGAGAAAGCAAGTGCATTCGCAGATCATCTGGAGTTGCAATTCAGCCCGTATTATAACAACGTTGATCTGTCGCACGTAGCAGGAACGCACCGCTATGTCAGGAGTGCGCTTCGCGCCACCCCAGTCACAACTATCGATCCCGCAACTTTCCAAGAAGTTTCCCAAATAATCAAATCATTAAAAAATAGGGAAACTCCGGGATACGATGGAATCTCCAACGTAGCCCTGAAAAACCTCACCCGCAAAGCCGTGGTATTTCTAGTTACGATCATGAATGCCATGCTGCGATTCCAACATTTTCCTTCTATGTGGAAACTTTCCGATATTATCAACATCCCGATACCCAACAAAGATCCGCTGTTCCCTCAGAACTACGGGCCCATTAGCCTACTACCAGTCATCGGCAAAATCGCCGAAAAACTTATTCAGAAAAGGCTAGCTATATTCACCTCTAAAAATCATATCGTCACAGACGAGCAATTCGGTTTCAGACACCAGCACTCCACCACACACCAATATCCTTCGTGTGGTGGAAACATCACCGAAGCATTTAATAAAAACAAGTCAACTGGTACCATATTTCTCGACATTGCTCAAGCCTTCGATAGGGTTTGGCATGCGGGCCTCCTAAACAAACTTCTATCATTCAATTACCCTCTCCCTCGATTCTGTTAATGACGTCATACCTGTAACAGAGAAAGTTCCAGGTCAAACATCTGGGAACCAGATCTAGAACGTACTCAGCCATGGCTGGTCTCCCGCAGGGTTCTGCTATCTCCCCTCTGCTGTACAATATATTTGTCGCAGACATTCCGACAGTGCCCCTAAACGTAACATACGCACTCTACGACGACGACACTACCATTCTCAGCAGCTCCACTCAGCCGAGGATAATAACTGAACGACTTCAGACCGCCGTAGGCGAACTGCAAGGCTGGTATAGGAAATCATGTCTAGCCATAAACCCCGATAATTGTTCAGCAGTCCCATTTTCCAAGAGGAGTCACTCACCTCAAGAACACGTATCATTAGACAACCGTCTCATTCCCTGGAAAAATTCCGCCAAATACCTCGGAGTTTTCCTCGACAAACGCTTAACATTGCGCCCCCATGTCCAACACGCCCGACGAAAAGCCTCAATGTTCATCTCGAAGCTGTTCCCACTTCTAAATAGAAATTTCAAATTGTCCATGAACAATAAATTGCTCATGTAGAAAGTCATAATCCAACAGTTTGTGAGTAGGAGTCTCACAGTACCTCGATATCCCACGCACTACGGTGTTGTGAATGAGGTCTGCATGTAGCATTTCTCCCTCCTGTAAAAAAAAAAAAATTGCGACGCGACGTAACAATACATTTTTATGTGGTTGTACCAAATGAATTTGTGAGAATAAAAAAAAAATTATGGTGGATTTTGAGTAAAAAAGTTTAGCTTAACCGAAAAGTTTAGGTGTAGCAGCGCTTGACCTGCGTCATCTGACGATCCGCCACTGTTGATTTCTTAAAAAGTGATCTGTCTTTCTTGTGATAATCGACTATTCACCTAAACACCTATAAATGTAAGTAAAGAACCTCGGTGGTTCAGGGGTAAGAACGTGTGCCTCTCAACCGAGGGGTACTAGGTTCGATCCCAGGATACTCCTTTCACTTTTTCAGTACAAACTGTAACATTAACATCAACCGAGGTTCTGTCATTGTATTTGAGGAAGTTGAATGTTAAAGATCCCTACCCTCCTTACAGAAAGGCAGAGGTTCGGCAAAATTTCCAGGATAGTGAGGTGAAACTGTTATTTCTAAACGTCATAACGTCTGGGTTTGACATGGTTAAAGGAAATTAAAGGTTTTTACTACCAGACAAACTTATTTATTCTCAAAACACTACGCGTTTCAACACATTAACGTGCCATCTTCAGGGGTTTAGACAAATTTCCTGTCTCAATTACAGCATCTTTCTGTAATTGAGACAGGAAATTTGTCTAAACCCCTGAAGATGGCACGTTAATATGTTGAAACGCGTAGGGTTTTGAGAATAAATCAGTTTGTCTGGTAGTAAAAGCCTTTAATTTCCTTTAACCGTGAGAGGAAACTGCTCCCTGGCGTCGGTTATTGGCCATAGTCGCGGAAATAGGCCGACGTTAAAGGAATAACACACACACACACACAAATGTAAGTATACCCAATATATTTAAAATATAGCTATTAGATATTTTTTCGAATATTTTCTTCTGTTAGCGAATTTATAGAGCAGATGGGATATTTTTTATAAGCATATGAGCTATTGGATTGTATTTTCTATATGGTATTTACCGATACGTTTTAGTTTAAAATAAAAAAAGTCTTATATGCGTCATAAGACGGAAGGGCGACGTTACAGCCTCCATTTTAACGAATTTTCATATTTATTTCATCTGGATACTACAAGAACCGTTCCGGACCTCTTAAACCTAATATATTTAAAGCCTTGATGCAGCAAGTGTGTTATGGTGGCGAATTTTTAAAGAAAATTTACTAAAACCCTAATATTATAGATTCTTTATATATCCCATTTAAAAAAACTGTAAATACGTGTAACTAAACTCATAAGTATAATCTACGAGGAGAATGGAGATTAAAGCTACTGGTTTCACAGTTTTCACCTTGTTCTTATGTAGCACATCAAATAACTTTCAATAATTAATTTCAACGTAGAGCCTGACATATGATACCGTCTAGCCAAATGAGAACCTTTATATTTTTAAGAAAATACATTCTAGTACCCAATTTTAGAGCCATATATCAAATAACTCACTTTGAAGTATATAATAAGCAGTCGTGGTTAGATTTCAAGCAAACTTTTTATATCAAATAACGCGGTTAGATTTATGGAAAAAATAACTTCTGGTAACTTATTTTGTGTTTGCGAAGCATCATGTGAGGTATCAAATAACTCCTCTCGATGTATATAATAAGAATTTGCACTTACTTTTGAGAAAAAAATTGACTCTGCTATTTCAACTTGGAGCATGACACGTCTTGAAGTATATAATAATAAGAAGTAATAGTTAGATTTCAAGGAAACTTTTGATGCTAATTTTTATATGAAATAACGCCGTTAGATTGATGAAAAAATTCGCTACTCAATTTTTTTGTTAGAACATGTGACGTATCAAATAACACGTGTTAGTGTGTATATTACGATTATACACATATTTTAATGGAAAAAAAAAATGTCGCTACTCAATTTTCCTTTTAGAATTAGCATGTGACGTATCAAATAACACGTCTTACTGCATAGATTGTGATTCTACACATATATTTTAATGAAACAAATTTTTTCGCTACTCAATGAAACGTATCAAATATCAGGTCTTACTGTATATATTGTGATTCTACACATAGATTTTAATGAAAAAAATCTCTACTCAATTTTTTCTTCAGAACTAACATGTGACGTATCAAATAACACGTCTTAGTGTGTAGATTGTGATTCTACACATAGATTTTAATGAAAAAAAAAATTCGCTACTCAATTTTCCTTTTAGAACTAGCATGTGACGTATCAAATAACACGTGTTAGTGTATAGAATGAGAATTCATAGTTATATTTTTGATTAAAACTTACGAGTACTTCCTATTAGTAACTAATCTTCTAATTATAATTTTTTTTTGAAAATATGATCTACTAATGGGGTTTTTTAGTAATTTCTGTTTTTAAGTATACGTTTTTTTTTAAATCTCGATGATTATTTTAGGTCTCAACGATTATTATGTTTTTTATAGTTGAAAATGAATAACATACTCTATAAAGGAAATACTTTATTGGATAACGAGCAGGTTATACAACCAAATAACTTACGTCTTCGAACCCGTTATAAAATTCAGAGAGCATATTTCATTCAACTGCGAAATGAGGAAAAAGTAGTACTTCAACTTGATTCTCAACAATTATTTTGTTTTTTATAGTTGAAAGAGAATAATATACCCTATAAAGTAAATACTTTATTGGATAACGAACGGGTTATACAACCGAAGAACTTACGTCTTCGAACCCGGTGTAAAATTAAGAGAGCATATTTCATTCCACTGGGGAATGAGGAAAAAGTAGCACTTCAACTTGACTCCGGGTCCATTACCCTCCAATATATACAAGCATGGGTGACAAGAGAAGAACTACACTATTTTATTGGAGTGATCAAACATGTGAAATATATAGGTTTTGAAACTTTGATTGATGGAGCTACTATTGAACGGCTTTATTTCACAGAGTATTGAACAGATGTACAAAGTATTGGTTTCCATTAGGTAGGTATACTCTGTTTTATTTTTATTAAGCTCTTTTTTGTGTTTATCATTTAAGCTTGATTTTATTTCGCAATATTTATCGAATAATAATGACGCCACAGTATCCTTTTTCGCCCACATAAATTCGCAGAATAGATTAATCTGCGGAAATTTTCTGAAATGAGCACTCTACATCCTCTGATAGGTGGAAGGTCATATGCCGGCAAAAATAAGTCCCACACATCATAAGAGGGAAAAACAACCGTCATCATACTTGTGGCCTTTAGGCCATTCCTCCGCTTTCACTATATATAACCTCAGGAGCACCAATTTTGTTGTCACATTTACTCAAAGTCACCTCACATATAGATAGAGTGCCTCAGTTTTGTGCATCGCCATATATTTGACCAATAGTGAGTATTTACTAAGAATTTAAACTTTTAATTCTTTACTAGATTTTCGCACTTCAAATGTTTACCCAACATTTACAGTTTTTACTATGTCTAACCTTATTTTGGGGTTTTAATGGGCTCACATTTTTTCAATTCGTGATCATCCATTTTTTTAAATAAAGTTTTGCAATTGAAATATTTGATTTAACGTCTACCTAATTTGAAACTAATTTTATTTCCCACAACGGTTTGTTCTCAAGTATGAAGTATTCATATGAATTTTTCCGTATATCTAAAAAACAATAGTTTCTAATTTAGTTTCGATCTATTAAATACTGTTAAGAGTTTATTAGTAGCCAATTCATCAATTTAACAAACCATTTTTCCTCATACAAAAGTATATTGATCTTACTCAAAAAATAGGTCTCTTTTAAAATATCTATGGCGGATTAGTCTTCAAAATTATTATTTTAGATCCTGTTGACATATTTTGTTAGTAGCTTCGTATCCAACAAAGATGTTAGCCCATTTATGGAAGAGGCGTTCATCCTAGAGACGTGAAAGTATCTGTCATAGGTTTACATTCAATTACAAGTTTAGCTAAAATATTTTAAGATTTTATGGAAAAACTTTCTGATTAAAATGGACAAACGTGTAAGAAATTTTGTTATCGAGCTGAAATCCGAGCTTAAAAACTCAAGCAACCCCAGCGGCGTTCTACTATCAAAATGTTGTAACTATCTCGAATAGCTTAAAAACCTAAAGCTCATGCAACCACAATCAACGAGAAAAGATCGTATTTCAATGGGTTACAGTACGTATATAGAACAAAAAGGACACTTGAGAAGACCGGCAAAGGGTTAGCTGACGATCTAACATGGCAAGAAGTGGACTCGGCGTTTAAAAGAAGAGTTCTATCGGTTATGATCCATAACACCGTCTACAAGGACCCGGATATTTCTTAGACGGATGCCTCAAACTATTCAAGACGAAAATTGGTGGGATATTAAAGCGGTTAGAGCAGGTGAAATGTTACATGGTATTGTTTGCCGAATTTGAAAAATCAATAGGCGAATAGTTGCTTACTAATATGTTCACATTCCAAGGCAAGACGGTTGAATTGGACGATGATACCGACGTAGACGAATGGTACGAAGAATACATTAAGGGTTCGATACCAACTAATATGTTGTGGGGTTTTCAATTATTTTTCATTTATTATTCTTATCCCGTCAATCAGTTTTTCCGCCAAAAACTACATTTTCAAATCAGTATGGACCCAGCCCTCTATAGTGGTGTGAGGCTGCGCCCCGATACTGGTATACCATTATCCGCTATTAATCCAACCCATTTATACATCATATTTCCTGATTTTTTCAAAATAAAATATAGCTTCCCGATTTTTAAATAAAATCCAGCTTTAATTTATAACATCTCCTATTAAGGTTCAATTTTAATTGTTATTTTACCAATATCAACCATTTTTTCTCTAATAAAAAAAATTATGGTCGAAATTTACAAGAGTGAACTGTACCAAATATTCTCTAAAATTTCTCAATTTAACACAGCAAATACATTTATACGAAGGTGTAATATTGATATATCACATAAATAGCAGGTCGATGTTGTAATATAGTATGTTTTTTTCCCGTTTTTTAAATATCTATGACGGATTTAATAAATTATTATTTTAGATCTTGTTGACATATTTTATTAGAAGCTTCACAGTTAGAACCTCGGTGGTTCAGTGGTAAGAACGTGTGCCTCTGAACCGAAGGGTACTGGGTTCGATTCCAGGGTACTCCTTTCACTTTTTCAGTACACACTGTAAAATTAACATCAACCGAGGTTCTGGCATTGTATCTGAGCAAGTTAAATGTCTGAACGTTCCGCCCTTCGGAGGGGGCGTAAAGCCGTCGGTCCCGTGTCCATGCGATGTTGGGCACGTTAAAGATACGTACCCTCCTTACAGAAAGGCAGGGGTTCGGCAAAAATTTCCAGGATAGTGAGGTGAAACTGCTCCCTGGCGTCGGTGATTGGCCATAGTCGCGGAAATAGGCCGACGTCAAAGAAACAAAACACACACACACAAGCTTCACAGTTAACAAAAATGTGAGCCCATTTATGGTAGGAGGCGATCATCCTAGAGACGCAAAAGTATCTGTCATAGATTTACAATTTAATTACTAGTTTACCTAAAAAAAATTGAAATTTATGAAAAAAATAACCTTTGACATAAAATTTTTTGTTTTAAAGCGCGATATATCATACGAGGGTGTAATATTAATATCCCACATTAGTAGCAGGTTGATATTGTAATATAGCATCATATTTTCTTTTTTTCTTGTTTTTAAAAATATCTACGACGGATTAGTTTTCAAATTATTATTTTAGATCTTGTTGGCATATTTTATTAGAAGCTTCACAGTTAACAAAATTGTTAGCCCATATTTTAATTAGCAGCTGCGAGTTAACTATAAACATCCGCTGTTTATTTACAAAAACAAGCACAATTGTTGTTTTTCTGCAAAGGCGCAAAACCTAGTTAGAATAATAAACGTTTTCAACAATACATAGCAGTTATATTTATTCTTGAGTGTTTTAACGTATTTCTATATGAATTAATGTAAAGAAAAAATTCGTTATGAATTTGTTTCAAAATTCGTATTTAAAAATTACTAAAGTTAGGTATTAATACTACTACTACTACTACTACTACTACTACTACTACTACTACTACTACTACTACTACTACTACTACTACTACTACTACTACTACTACTACTACTACTACTACTACTACTAATAATAATAATAATAATAATAATAATAATAATAATAATAATAATAATAATATCGTAGTATGTTCTGTATATCGTCGTTGTTAGTGCAATATCTGCTATGTGACAAATATACAATTTTACAGGAGGGAGTAAAAACTACTTATAAATCAAATGTCATATACTTTTGATTGGGTCTCTTACTTATAAATTCAATTATATATTTGTTTATTGTTATATATCTTTTGTTATTAATAAATCCATGACGTTTTCGAGCTAATATATTAATTGTAATTAACAAGACACATGGCAGATATTTGTTGAAGTTTTTGGGTCACATAGCAGATATCACCCAGGTACATAGATACGATTAAAAGAGGCAGGTAACAAAAAAAATATACAACAACAAACTAACGATCAGGTTTATATTTGAGATTATCATAAAATAAATGATGATCTGTTTCGAATACAGATTTTAACTCCTGCAAATGTTTCCATTTTGACTCTGAGATGGCAAGTGGTTCTGCATAGAGTTGAGAAGGCACTGCATTGGTTATGTCACATTTTCGTCTTTGCGAAAGTGTATCCCACTGTCCAAAATATTCTAACTGATATTCTGTATCGTCAGATTGTAAATATCTGCAAAAAGTGAAAAGTAGCTAAGTATGTAATTGATTGTGCAAAAAATATTAAACACTCACCTAAGTTTTCGCAAGTCACAAACAGTGGCATCTCCGTTTTTTTTCCTGGCCTCAAAGACGAAAGATTTGAACGGATGTCATCATATTTTCTGAAAAATGAGAAATCTAGCACGTGTATTTGGTACGGATGATTTGGCCTAGCAAGTCTCATTCAGGCAATATAATCGCTGGGCGAATTGATAGGAGGCTTAAAGTATTGTTCTAAAGCGGAATGCACGCTGTCTGCCTCCATCATCGTATGGCCTTTCTCTAGAAACAGTTGTTCAATGATGAGGGACTTTCTCTTATCAATATTGCTCAGAGTATTTGCAAGTATCTTATTATCATATTTCTATTTTGATAGTTACATCCATCAGATATCATTATAACATGCTTGTAACTATCAGGTAGATTTTTCAAATAATGAGCAATACAAGATGTAAATTCGTTACTGGAAACGCCTCCAGAGGATTCATGCCATACGTATAATGTAACGTCCTTCTTGTTTAATTCGTAGATAGTGAAGTTGTGCACCTGTAGTTTTTGTTTATAATACATTGCCGAAGCTAGCGTTTTTGGGCATAGCAACATACTTTGGAGGTCCATAGTTAAGACTAAAACTTCATTTGAAGTACTATCTTTAGCTTTTTTTTGCATTTCGGGATTGTTCCCTTTTCTTTATGTGGTTTTCATATTCTTCTTTAGATATTGTAGACACTTTGTATCCACAACAAATGTCGCATTGATCTTTTCTTGGTTGGTGAATACTCATCTTTTCTTTTTTCAACAGATTAGCGAAATCAATTCTTCCCATCACTACTTCTCTGTTATTATCACTAAACCATTCTTTGAAAACCCGATACATATGTAAAACCGAGCGAACTGTGGATTCGACATAGGTTTTAGTAGTTGAAGACCTACAATAATGACTTGGAACTTTTGGTAGTAAGTCAAGCCATTCTTTAACATTATTATATTTTTGTATTTTCCTTTTCTTGGCCGGTGGTTCTGCACTGCCAGGATCATTACATGACTCGTCGTCTTTCTCATTTTTTTTTCAACAATTTTGGTCTTAACTTATCTTGTAAATGTGTCTCTACCTAAGTTTAAAGTGTTAAGAAAAAATAATCGACAAACCCGTACTTTTTCACCACCATCATTTCTCATACAAATGTCATATCCTTCGTTTTTCTTGAAAATTTCTGTTGTAATCTTTCGCCTTCTTGTAATATTTCTGCTGCACACTAATCCTGTAACAAATGCCCGTTTCTCTTGCCAAGTCTTTAAATCTTTCCAAAAATAATCGAAAACTTTTTTTCTCCCATTTTCATATATTTGATGACACATATAACGTACGTGCACTTTTTTTATTATTTTGTTATGTTTACAACGATATTTAACTATTCTTTCAGCACGTTCTACATTTAGCTTTGCTTTTCCTTCTTTTCTAGTATATCCTTTGTAACTAAGCCCTTGCACTCTCTTGTTCCTTGTTTTTTTTCTTGCTTGTGAAATTGAGATTTTCTGCGTATTCCCTTGATTCTTTTCACACACATTCCCTTCATTTTCTTCATGCAAACTCACTTCATTTTCTTCATGCACATTCCCTTCGTTCTCTTTATGCACATTACTCTCTTCATTCATATGATTTTTATTACTTCCGTGGGCAGGATTTTCCTCCAGGTAATTAGTATGGTGTTCATCATTTTCATATACTACTACATAATCACCGTCAACATTTTCAGTGTCATTTCCTAGTGATGGATCAATTGCAATATCAACTATCTCGGCAATATCAGATGAATATTCAGCATTATTCCCTCCGTTCTCTTCGTGCACATTCTCTTCATTCATATACTTTTCATTACTTCCATCAGCAGGATTTCCCACCAGGTAATTAGTATGGTGTTCATCATTTTCATATACTACTATATAATCACCCTCAACATTTTCAGTGTCCTTCTCTAGTGATGGATCAATTGCAATATCAACCATCCCGACCATATCAGATAAACATTCGGTATTATTATTGGAAGAGACTATACTCAATGTAGGTTCGTTAATAATTTTCATTAAGCCATCATCAGGTGTAATTATAAATTTATTATTTTGTTGTAGTATGTCGACTTCATTACTTAATACGCTGATATTTTTAGTTGATGTATGGGCACAACTGGTATCAGTGGGGATATTGATATTAAGATTAGGTGGTGTATGTCGATTTAGCTTAATCCCTGTGGGTGCAAGAACTGCCGCAGGAAGGCTGCCATCTCTGGCCATATTCAAAATGTGAAGAGAGCGATTATCTAGAAAAAATGGAAACCTCATGATAATAATCTGTTGCAATGATAATTTTATCATTAAACAATAACAAAGCAAGATTCATTTAAATTGAAAAGTAAGGTTAAATCATGATGAATAAGTTTTACGAATTCCATCCAATAGTTATAAAGTATTATATCATAATTTTAAACTTACCATTCTTGTAAACGCCTCACTAGTCACATTTTGAAGTAGCTTCAACTGAAAATCCATAAAAAACTTCTAATTACAAGCGAAACACGTCGTACAACACAAAGGAACAATCTGCCAAGTGACAGTTCTCTCAGAAATGGCGCGAAGGTAAATGTCAGTAATATCAGCTATGTGCGTACCTTGCACATAGCAGTTATTTCGAAACTCGATACACATAGCAGGTATTTATATTCAAGTATACCAGGAAGTGGACTCACTTTTTCACACAACTGTTAGTTCCAGTGCACGTAGCAGGTATTTCTGCACCAGAAGCAATAAAAACTCAATTTTCCTAAAATTTGCACATAGGAGGTTTTGCACTAACAACCACGATATTCAATGACACGTTAAAAAATATATTTAAACAGTTCCAATTGAAAAATCATGAAAACAACATAATTATTGCGTACATTTGGATGTTTTTCGAGCTTAATACATATTTTCCTACAACTTAAAATAACGAAATAACCAATTAAATATCACACCAATTTTTAAAAAACTTACTCAATGTTTTGTCAAATAACATGTTTAGATTTAAGAAAAAATTTAAGCTTCTCGGTTTTAAGCGTTACAGGATCGATTTTTCCAGCATCATTTTTAAGAAACACATCTTTACTTTAAAAAAATCTTCTACCACTTCTCAGATGATTTATGACACCTAGGGAAAAAGAGGTCCTCCTGCTTGAGTATCCTTGTTCTAGATTTGAAATAATTTCAAAATCTACTATTATTTTTTGATTTACCATAGACGTAATACCATGTCATCAGTGCTCTATCTTGATTCCTCACATATTCACCTTGTAACTAGTCTTCTCTTAGCCAACTAATAGCTGTTGTATATCATATGTATGTGCATGTGCATGCTATCTACATAGAATCAATTCCTCACATATTCACCTTATATCTAGTCTTCTTAGGCAACTAATAGTTGTTGTACATCACATGTATGTCTTTGCTGTGCAACAGGTGTATTATAGTTATACAACAGTTGTCTAACAATTATCATGTAGATGCCTACCATATCCAGCATCAGTTCTATCTGTATATACAGGTATCCTGTCTGTATTCTATCGGATATATATATATATATATATATATATATATATATATATATATATATATATATATATAATGTTTAATACCTCTTTGGCACATACTTATATGTTACTTCCTTATACATCAGTACAACATTTGTGTAACAACCATCGTGTAGGTGTCTAGCGTGTCCAACACCTGTTCTGTATATACACGCAGGGTTCCTGTCTGTTATATGTTTCATGTTTGACACCTGTTTGACGCCTATTTACACGTCTTAATGTTTCCCAATATCTAAATATACCCTGTATATGATTAATAAAAAGTCTTTATGTCATTACTAAAACAGGTGTATTATACAGGTTGGACGCTTAAACGGATTGAGCATTTGACTTTAAAAATCAATAAAATTATAAAGTATTTTTATACTACCCCCTGTTAATCGCAGTTTCTAATTACTATTTCTTATAGGGTGGAGGCTGAGAACTCTGGATCATCTGCTAGTCAACATCAATAAAATCTTATCATATAGCGGTGGCTGTTACATTCCACTACCAAAGGAGATTGGAGACAAGAAAGCGTGTGTCAACGTTCGAGCCGACAGGAGCAAAGGAGATCGTTTCGCATGAGATGTGATGTATTGTTTTGCATATGCAATCGTCTTCTTTATATCCAACAGATAACGACTCCGAACGTTTATCTTCTTACCCTAGTTTTGATATGGTTTTAAAATTAGAAGGTATTCATTTCCCAATGTCGTTCAAGCAAATTCCGTGGTTTAAAAAACAACACAATGTATCAACGTTTACGGCTTAGAAAAAGAGGGTAGAACATTTCGTGTTGGTTCTCTCCGGATTACTAAAAATAAGGTGGAGAAACATATTAATGGTTGCTAGTAGATATGATGAGAGTGTGAAGATTGTGAGCTACCATTATGTGTGGATAAAAAGTTTAAGCCGACTAATGTCAAGCCAATTAAGTAAACATGATGGGAAAAACATTCTATGTGATCGATGTCTAAATTATTTTAAGGGTCAGAAAGTTTTAGATACGCATGAGTTAGATTGTAAATTACTAAACAACTACAGAATACGAATGCCTAAAAACAGGAAAAATAACTTATGTTTTAAAAATTTAAGTAATAAAATGAGTGTTCCTTTCGTTATTTACGGGAATTTAGAATGTGTTTTAAAGCCGGTGGTGGGAGGGAAGGGTGAATGTCAATCACAAGTACCATGTAGTATTAGATATTATATAGAATGCTCATATGACGACACGTTATCGTTTTATCGAGCATATAGTTATGAGGACTGTTTAGATTGGTTCTCCAAGGAACTTCAAAATTTTGCTGAGAATGTAGAGACCGTTTATCTATGCCATATACCTATGGATAGGGTAACACCTGAAACAAGGTCGGAGTTGAATCAGCAGTCATTCTGCCATATTTGCGACCGGCTTTTCACGATGGGAGAGAAACTATATTGATCTCTGCTATCTTAGAGGTGTTATAAGGGGGTACGCTCATGAGGAGTGCAACCTTAAATATCAGGATAGTAGGGTAATTCCAGTAGTGTATCATAATTTATCCGAGTACGATTTAAAGTTCCTATGTTCCACCGTATCTAGTAAAATCGATGGGCGTGTGGAAATACTGCCTATAAGTGTGGAGAAATTCATTTCTATGACAAAGCATGTCATAATCTAATTAAATTCCGATTTATTGATTCTTTATCGATTTATTAATAGAGATTTAGCGTCATTAGCTTTAAATTTAGTAAACTATCCTATTTTAGAATCAGTATTTTCTACTTGTAACGAGTACCAGCTTAATTTGTTGAAGCGTAAAGGTGTATAATATCCTTACGATTATTTTGATCGCTTTGAAAAGTACAATGGAACTGACCACCACCCCCACTCTTCACCAATACATTCATTCTATAATAAATTTAATCGGATGGATATTAGTGTAGAATATTGTAACCATGCGCAAAATGTCTGGCAATCGTTTACCTGTCAACATTTAGGAGATTACTCAGATTTATATTTGAAAGTGGATATCATACTTCTAGCTGATGTTTTTGAAAAATTTCGCGAAACATCTCGTGCAACTTATAGTTTAGATCCAACGCATTATTATACGTTACCGGGGTATAGTTGGGATTGAATTACTAACAGATCCAGATATGATGATGATGGTTGAGCGTGGTGTACGTGGAGGGTTGGTACAAGGTCCTAAAAAAATATGCTAAGGCAAACAATAAATACTTTGAGGATTATGATCACAGCCTGACTCATTATTATTATATTTAGACATTAACTCCCAGTACGCGTGGAGTATGGCACAACCCCAACGTAATATAGGGTTTAATGGGTTGATGAGGGTGATATTTGAAAGTGGAACCTAGATTGCACATAGTTGAACTCATTAGATATTAATGAGTCTCATACTGGCTATATTTTTCAAGTAGATATGGAATACCCATGTAATCTCCATGACTACCATAGAGATCTCCCATTTTTACCAGAACAATATACTGCGCCCGGTTCTAAACACCCAAATTTGATGGAAACCCTTCATAATAAGAAGAGGTATCTTGTACACCACAGTGTGCTGAACAGGCGGTTAAACATGGGTCAAGTGTTAGGAAAATTTATAGAGCTTTAACCTTCAAACAGTCTAGATGGTGGAAGGAGTATAAACCTATTTTTATTGGTATGTCTATTTTAGATATTGCCAAAACATCTATTTAAGGGTTTTATTATGATTATATAAAACCCCTTCTAGGCGATTCTGTATATATTTGTTATGGAGATGCAGATTCCCTCAATCTCGCTACATCTAAAGACCCATATGAGATAATCCGAAGGGATTGTCATGAAAGGTTTGATAGCGACTATCCGGAAAATAATCGATGGGGATATCTAGAGTTAATAAGAAAGTGCCTGGACTCATGAAGGATAAAAACAATGGAATACCGATGAAAATGTATTTAGGTTTAAGACCAAAGTTATATGTTAATTATGTTCCTAACGCTGAAAAAGAACGTAGTGAATAAATATAAAACTATGAGGGATTATATCGAATGTCTCCAAAATTTCATGGAACCTGAAATACCTATACGCAGTAAAACGGAGCATGTTGTTTCACGAAACCTAATTGTACCAAAAAACAACAGGTCTCATCCATCACTCAACATACAGTTGCGCTTAGTCCTTATGACGATAAAAGATACTTGCTCCTTAACTTCTTTGAAACTCTTCCCTGGGGCCATTACCTAGCTCCCGGCTATTCACAAACAGATAGACACCAACTAGACCCGCATCGCCTATGCCATCAACAAGTAAAGATGGTTAAGCTGTTCCTCGTGTCAGGCCGAGCAATATGCTTGCTACAGGACACTTTTGGCTACCCTGTACTGACCTGTAGCCGTTGCACCCGACCACCTTAGGTACCTTTCTTGCTAAATCGGTTTGGGGCCTATTTTATAAAATAGGCCTATATTGGGAAGCTAAAATAATGTGGCACTTTGGGCCTCCTCGGTATAAAAAAACCGGTTTAACAAAAACCTTTTCCTCTCATTCCCTTTTTTATTGGTTCTAGAGCGGATTTTTATGTCAGACCGGGTAACATGCCTGCTACAAGACACTTCTTATTATCCTTTACTAAATTGTAGCCTCTGCACCTGACCATCTTAGGTGCCTTTCTTGTTAAATCGGTATGGGGCCTATTTTATAAAATAGGCCTATATTGGAGAGCTCCAGATGCGGCGCTCTAAAATAATGTCGTACTTAGCGGCTCCTCAGTATATAAAAAGTCTGGACGCAGCAATGGTAGTGAATTTTCATTTAAATGTTTTTAATAGCAAATATGTGTGTGTTTTTTTAAGAAAGCAGACATCAAATTTGGTTACCACTATAACCTATATAGTAAAAACAATGTGCCATGTTTCAACAAAATAACTTTATTGTTTGAAAATGTACAAAAATTTCCGAAAGTAAACGTAAAGTGTTCCCGAAAAAACTCGTTTCTTGGTCAATAGCAAATAGCAGGTTAATAGCAAATTGTGCTTTTCAAATATTTGATCTAAATTCGCTACCATTACGCACTTGCTGCGTCCAGAATTTATTTTCTTTCACCCGACCATCTTAGGTACCTTTCTTATTAAATCGGTTTGAGGTTTATTATTATTAAACCTCAAGTCGATTTAACAAGAACTTTTTCCGCTCATTCCCTTATATAGCACTGGTAAGAAACTCAATTAACCCAACAAAACACATCTTATCGTCAATTTTGTTGTCTTCCAAGTCCTAATTATTTCTTATTGTGCAGCTGTTTTTTTTAATAGTTTTTACCGGCCTTAATTGTTTCTTATTCGTCAGCTGATCTTTTTATGGTTTTTTTTACTAACGAAGTTGATGCCAAAATGTGTTTTTTGTTAGGTTGAGTTTCTTTCTTACTAGTACTATATAATAAATGGGCGGATTTTATTATTTTTGTAAGGTTTTTTAAATTTCTTTTCTCACATATATATTTTTTTGTTACACGTTTCATTTTTAAAACCCCCCTACCACAAGTATGATGTCTACCTTTAAATATAGGTTGGAATCATACTCTAAATTTTGACGTGCAAACGATCTCCAAACATTTTATGTGTGGTTCGATAATTCGGTACCAGTACACATTCCAACTCCTGATAAATAGATGACCTACTCAATTTATTATGGAATAATGGAGTACTTGGGCTGACGATGAAAGAAACGTAGTTTGAATTTAAAGATAGATTTGTTGGTACATGAGGTGAGGGTAGTTTTAGTGCAATATTAATTCATCCTTTGTTGGTGAGACTAATAAGTATCTGACGCAAATTTCAGTTTTAGCTATATAATTATCAAAATGTTTATCCAACCCGTAAACATTGGTAGAAATGTCATTCTGTTATTCAAAATGAGTAATTTGATTTAAAGAAACAGGACACTCAATACCTGTAAAATCCAATTCGTTCTCATAGGGTAAATAATGAGATATGCGATGTGGATTATTTTCGAAGGGTAAAGTGCAACTAGAACCGACCACATAAAGCATTTCTCATGTACGTTCTGGATGTTTAAACACGCCTTCTTTACCACAATACTCTCAGGCAGCTCCATGTATGAACTACCTGTTAGTGGTGAGAACCTAGCAATGTTTGGATTGCCATCTACATATCATAGTAACTATAATTAAAGATTGCTCTCTTAAGGTAGGAATAAAAGAATAGTAGATTTGAATTAAAGACAGATTTGTTTGGTACTTGGGGTAAGGATGAAAGAAAAATAGTTTGAATTGAAAGATAGATTTGTTGGTACATAGGATGAGGGCGGTTTTAGGGCAATATTTGAACACATCCACCATTTTTAGCGGATACAACGGAACATAGATCGTGTGAGTCATAGCTCGATAGATTGTAGGAAAACAACCGGTATATTCCAGGTATTTTAATATGAGAGGTTACAGCTTTAATAAACAGATTTTATGTAAGACTCGATGCATTTTCGCAACAATTAGAACCGTGGACCGGTTTCGCTCTCATTAGAGCTCTTCAGTACGGCATACTAATTGTAGCAAAAATGCACCAAAAGTAATACGGCTATCGTATAGCCAGTCCTAAAATACTCAGTAAGTGGTGGACGTGCCGCCACCTAGTTGCGGAACCAAGTAGTATGCTGTCAGGCCAGCTCCAAATAACACAAAGTGTTAAAAAATAGAGACTGGATACAGCTAACTAACAATTTAGAAAATTGTCAGCCCTGGCCCATTTCTACCCCAATATAGGGACAAAGTATGTAAGACTCGATGCATTTTCGCAACAATTAGAACCGTAGACCGGTTTCGCTCTCATTAGAGCTCTTCAGTACGGCATACTAATTGTAGCAATAATGCACCAAAAGTAATACGGCTATCGTATAGCCAGTCCTAAAATACTCAATACTTGGTTCCGCAACTAGGTGGCGGCACGTCCACCACTTACTGAGTATTTTAGGACTGGCTATACGATAGCCGTATTACTTTTGGTGCATTTTTGCTACAATTAGTATGCCGTACTGAAGAGCTCTAATGAGAGCGAAACCGGTCTACGGTTCTAATTGTTGCGAAAATGCATCGAGTCTTACATACTTTGTCCCTATATTGGGGTAGAAATGGGCCAGGGCTGACAATTTTCTCAATTGTTAGTTAGCTGTATCCAGTCTCTATTTTTTAACACTTTGTGTTATTTGGAGCTGGCCTGACAGCATACTACTTGGTTCCGCAACTGGGTGGCGGCACGTCCACCACTTACTGAGTAAACAGATTTTAAATATATTCAATAGAACTTCTTCTTTTCGCTAATAAATTCTCAAATTGAATAACCGAAAAGAATCGATACACCGGAAATTAATTAGATTACCATCGATACGTCATAGCAATGAACTTTTCCATGCTAATAGGTAATTCGACTCCCTCATCAGTTTTAGCAGATATATGGGAATATAGATGGTGTGAATCTTAGCCTGAAAGATTGTGGAGCACCACAGGAATAGTCCGGCTATCTTAATATCAGAGCTTGGTTTGTGTTCACAAATAATTTATAATAGTAATCGTCGTTATTTTTAACGCCTTTTAGAACGCGTGCACAAAACACATGCAATAAACTGCAGGACGCAGCAAGTGCGTTATAGTAGCGAATTTTTATAAGAATTGTACACTATTATTATACGGCATATTAGTAAAGTTAATATTGTAAACTTATACAGACCTTGAAGATCGATTTTTGAGGTCCTGGTACGCGCACATTTGAAGAATTATTTCGAAAGTGTTACCATCGATATCTCTCTATACTATACTATACTTATAAAGTTTAGTTTAAGTATGTAGTAAGATCTTTCCTAGGGAAACATATCCACCAAATTCATTAAAATATCTTTTTTGAAAGAAAACTCAAAATATTCCTGGAAAACCCAATCCAATTTTCCTGGCTAACAAACTCATCCAAGCCATTAATAAAAGAAAGGCACTTGCCAAGTTTCATAGAAATCGATTAATTATTTTTTGAGTTATTGGTTGGATATATATATATATATATATATATATATATATATATATATATATATATATATATATATATATATATATATATATATATATATATTATAAGTAGGTAATGGGCCACTCTGGCTAGACAGGAAGTGGAGGGCGGAGCCCCCCACCCCTCCCCTAGGGGTGGAGCCCCACCTCCGGGCGGAGCCCCACCCCTTGTGGGCGTGGCCACGCCCCAAGATGGCGGAACAAAAATGGCGGACCCAAAATGGCGGAACCAAAATGGCGGAATAAAAAATGGCGGCTTTCGTTTTAAAGATGGCGGCCTAACCTGTGATACCTTAAGCTGACATATATACCCCTGACATTATAAAAATGGCGGCTTTCGTTCTTAAAGATGGTGCCTTTCGCTTTTAAAGATGGTTGAAGACTCCATTATTTAAAGTTACGTCACCCCAACCTTTAGAGCCGACAAATGAGAGTGAGGTTGATAAGCGAGAATAATGGTATAGGTCGAAGACTCCATGATTTAAAGTTACGCCCCTATTAAAACAAACCATACATAAAGCTTTTGTTATTAGACATAAGACATAATAATTAATATGTTTAATATTAGACTGACTATTAGATTTCGCATAGAAATTAGCCGAACGCCACAATTGTTATATGGGTAGGTTCTAAAAATAACACACAGAGGTCGTTGGCAAACAAAAGAAGGAAGTTCAGAAACAAAATAGACAACAGGTTCAAATAGGAAACCAAACTTAAATATCGTAGAGACAATAGAGGTCGCTGGCAAAACAAAGAAGGAAGCTCAGAAACAAAATGGACAACAGGTTCAACTCTTAAAAATAGGAACTTTTTTAGCCTTATGTGTGGGCGCGGCAAGTAGTTGATTTTATTTTGAAAGAGATACAGGTTCGATTCCTGATATAAGCTCCTTGATATGGTAGCGTCAAACAAATACAAAGAGGTACTGAATAACTAAACAGTAAGCTTAGAAACAATGGTTGGTTACAGGTTCAATTCCTTTCTTAGTTTTAAAGCTAACCCCCACGTGTTTAGTGTCATGTTACTCGTCTAAGTAAGCAGAATTAAAAAATGGCGACTAAAATAAGATAAAAAACTTAAAACCCTTATCGCGGAAGATCCGTGAGATGTACTATAGAACCAACACATGCATGGTGTTGAGGAGGTCAAATCAAAGTGGAATATACAATAAAATGACCACTTCCGGTCTAAATTTTAAATCGTTATATCTTTTGAATGGAAAGTGATAGAAATGAACTGACTTTAAAAATATATCGTTTCATAACAAGCTCTACAAGAAAATGAGATAAAAAACTTCAAATCCTTATCGCGGAAGATCGGTGAGATGTACGATAGAACCAATACATGCACGGTGTTAAGGAGGCCAAATCAAATTGGAATATACAATAAAATGGCCACTTCCGGTCTAAACTCTAAATCGTTATATCTTTTGAACGGAAAGTGATAGAAAGGAACCGACTTCAAAAATGTATGTTTCGTAACAAGGTCTACAAGAAACTGAGATAAAAAACTTCAAATCCTTATCGCGGAAGATCGGTGACATGTACGATAGAACCAATGCATGCACGGTGTTAAGGAGGCCAAATCAAATTGGAATATACAATAAAATGGCCACTTCCGGTCTAAACTTTAAATCGTTATATCTTTTGAACGGAAAGTGATAGAAAGGAACCGACTTCAAAAATGTATGTTTCGTAACAAGGTCTACAAGAAACTGAGATAAAAAACTTCAAATCCTTATCGCGGAAGATCGGTGAGATGTACGATAGAACCAATACATGCACGGTGTTAAGGAGGCCAAATCAAATTGGAATATACAATAAAATGGCCACTTCCGGTCTAAACTTTAAATCGTTATATCTTTTGAACGGAAAGTGATAGAAAGGAACCGACTTCAAAAATGTATGTTTCGTAACAAGGTCTACAAGAAACTGAGATAAAAAACTTCAAATCCTTATCGCGGAAGATCGGTGACATGTACGATAGAACCAATGCATGCACGGTGTTAAGGAGGCCAAATCAAATTGGAATATACAATAAAATGGCCACTTCCGGTCTAAACTTTAAATCGTTATATCTTTTGAACGGAAAGTGATAGAAAGGAACCGACTTCAAAAATGTATGTTTCGTAACAAGGTCTACAAGAAACTGAGATAAAAAACTTCAAATCCTTATCGCGGAAGATCGGTGACATGTACGATAGAACCAATGCATGCACGGTGTTAAGGAGGCCAAATCAAATTGGAATATACAATAAAATGGCCACTTCCGGTCTAAACTTTAAATCGTTATATCTTTTGAACGGAAAGTGATAGAAAGGAACCGACTTCAAAAATGTATGTTTCGTAACAAGGTCTACAAGAAACTGAGATAAAAAACTTCAAACCCTTATCTCGGAAGATCGGCGAGATGTACGATAGAACCAATACATACACGCTGTTCAGCAAACCAATAAAATCAATAAAAATGTTACTTCCGGTAGACACTTCCGGTATAGCTATTCTTAGAGCTACATACATGTGTGACGCCTCAAAATAATCGTCTTGTTGAACAGAAGAAATATAATATTTAAGTAAGTCAGAACAGTCTCCAAGTACCCTAAACCAACACACTCTCTCTTAGACTTAATGAAGTTACTTTCAGAGAAAATTTCAACCATACCAGAAATAACAGTATTCAATAGCGTATTTAAATGTTGACTACATCAAGTGATGCGTGCTACAGACAAATTTTAGTACACCCTCTTAGACTTATTGAAGTTGACGGTAAATATGTCTTGAAGAACAGTCTTCAATTGCCCTAAGCCAACACATCTCTATCATTTCAGAGTAATCTTAGCCATGTGACCAGTTAAACTAAGTATCTTGAAGTGTAGCTTTTATGTTTATGAGATATAAAATAACAAAACTAAAGAGTTAATTGTCTATTAAAACAACAAGCAGAAGGGGTTGACTTGGTACCTACAGCTGCTACATACTTGGTAAAAATGGGTGCCACTAGCATTTCAGAGTAATTTTAATCACACAACACTCTAACTAACTGTCTTGAGATGTGGCTTTATGTGTTAATGGGTGGAAATAACAAAACTAAAGAGTTGATTGTCTATTACAACTGTCAGCTAAAGAAGCATTTAGGTAGCCGGAATACCGATATCCTAAATATTTCAAGAGTAATCTTAGTCATACAACACTCTTAACTAACTGTCTTGAGATGTGGCTTTATGTGTCATTGGTTGGAAAATAAGAAAACTAAAGAGTTGATTGCCTATTACAACAGTCAGCTGAAGGAACATTTGGGTTATCGGAATACCAATATGCCAAATGTTCCAACCGAAGGAGCCAACTTAGAGACATCTCCAGGGGCTCGGAATACCGATGCCCTAGAAGTGTCGGAAGCAACATTTCAATTAACACCAACAACCGCTAAATACTTGTTGGACTTTAGTATGTTTGATATTAAATTCGATTTGCTACATAACCATTCATTTTTATGAAAAACTCAACAATTTTTATTTCTGCGTAAGCGAATTTAATCAGAAATATAGAACCAATCTTCAAGAAACCGAAGTAAAATGATAAGAACATTAAGAACAAACATTCCGATACCGAAGTGATCCTAAACACACCATATAATGCAAATTCTGTAAATCTTTTTAACAGAAGAAAAACAGAAGTGAAACACCGTAAGACAAATAGAACCGACGTACATAACAGATGTGTCTGAGGAGAAACATATTCAGAACCTTATTGAGTTTACTAAGTTTTAAGTATACGAACATAACAGTCTATGTACCAACCAACCAGGGCAACACAACTAACCAACCAACTGTTTTTGAGATGTAACCTTTATGTATGTATGTAATTTAATTTTCGATGGTGTAAAATAAAATTAAAAAGTGTGATATATGAAAAATAAGAAAACCAAAGATTTAATTGCCTATTACAACGGTCCGCTGAAGAAACATTTAGGTAGCCAGAATACCGATACCCTAAATATTTCAACCGAAGGAGTCCACTTAAAGCCATCTCCAGGGAGCCGGAATACCGGCCCCCTAGATGTGCCGGAAGCAACATCTCAAGTAACACCTAGAACTGCAACATACTTGGTAAAAATGGGTGGAGCTCAGATTGTAAACGACTTGATAGGTGGTACATATGTTTGCAAAGATTTCATTCTAAATTTAGCCTGTTGGATATCCAATCATTTCTATGAAAAGTGCAACCAACCAACTAACCAACCACCCAACCAACCAACCAACGTTGAGGGGCGTAGAGATAGCAAGCTATCTACAAGTGGACCCCTCTGAACCTATGATGTTAATAATGGATTAAGAGATTGAATTGGTACGTGTTTATATTGAAGGCTTGCAAGCTACGTACAAGTGTCTGAATATATGATGGTAATGATGGGTTAAGATATTTAATTGACATGTATTAAAGGCTTAGCGGTTTTCACTTGAGTCATCGTCATTCGAAAACTATTAGAACGAAAACCAGGTCCTTTACTCTGGTATATCTTACTCAGTAGGAACCAAACGTCTTCAAAAACAACATTCTTTGCTTTTCTGAAAAGCAAGTGAGCAGCCCCCTTGTCGAACCCCTCCGAGCTAAAGGTAAATCCCACTCTGTCTTCGGGATCGACATCATGGACTATATGACTCACAATATCTTTAATACGATCTTTGACCCACTTCTCTGGATCGTTGACATCGTCAGGTATATCTTGTAGTCTAAAGCATACGCTTCGTCTATCAAGTTTAAACTTCTTATTGGAGGTCACTGTATCTTCAAGTATTTGGAAAACCATTGTTTCGTGCTACACAACTGACTGTGTTGGTTAAAGGACCGAAGTTTAGCCTCGTGTTTATTAAAGACTAAAGTTTGACAGGTACTATTTGTTTTCACCTTCACTGTTGGCTACCGACTGAACCTTAGCGGAAGCTCCTCGTCTTAATATTCGACAAACAACACAGACAACACAACTTATTGTTTTCACCTTCACTGTTGGCTACCGACTGAACCTTAGCGGACGCTCCTCGTCTTAATATTCGACAAACAACACAGACAACACAACTTATTGTTTTCACCTTCACTGTTGGTTAACGACTGAACCTTAGTGGACGCTTCACGTCTTAATATTCAACAGACAACAACGACAGCTGTCATACAGCTGTCTGACATGACAGACAGCTGTCATACAGCTGTCATACAGCTGTCCTGTTAACACAGCTGTCTAACACAGCTGTCTAATACGGCAGACATATGTCTAACACATGTCTAGCAGATGTGTAACAGTCACTCTTTTGCGGAACATAAGCTGAATGTTTTTAAGTCAAACAAGAAGAAAACAATTTAAAACACATCTACGATGACCATGAGGCAGCCTACATGGACTTTGAACAATTTTTAAAAATAGATGCGGCCAGGTTAGTTGATTAACCATCCAGGTCAGTCACAGCTGACGCTATAAATAAAAACGATGCTGGAAGCGAGTGACGTCACAAGAAACGGTGGTGCATGTGCCCAGGTTAGACCTCTAAGCTTTCCAGGTTAATACCGGGTTAGCTCCATGACAAGGTGGTGGACCAGTCGGGTCAGCTAAGAGTCGGGGTGGTGGAACGGTCGGGTCAGCTAGGCGACCGGAGCCTAGCTGACCCGACCGTTCCACCACCCCGACTCTTAGCTGACCCGACTGGTCCACCACCTTGTCATGGAGCTAACCCGGTATTAACCTGGAAAGCTTAGAGGTCTAACCTGGGCACATGCACCACCGTTTCTTGTGACGTCACTCGCTTCCAGCATCGTTTTTATTTATAGCGTCAGCTGTGACTGACCTGGATGGTTAATCAACTAACCTGGCCGCATCTATTTTTAAAAATTGTTCAAAGTCCATGTAGGCTGCCTCATGGTCATCGTAGATGTGTTTTAAATTGTTTTCTTCTTGTTTGACTTAAAAACATTCAGCTTATGTTCCGCAAAAGAGTGACTGTTACACATCTGCTAGACATGTGTTAGACATATGTCTGCCCTATTAGACAGCTGTGTTAGACAGCTGTGTTAACAGGACAGCTGTTAGACAGCTGTATGACAGCTGTATGACAGCTGTATGACAGCTGTATGACAGCTGTATGACAGCTGTATGACAGCTGTCTGTCATGTCAGACAGCTGTATGACAGCTGTCGTTGTTGTCTGTTGAATATTAAGACGTGAAGCGTCCACTAAGGTTCAGTCGTTAACCAACAGTGAAGGTGAAAACAATAAGTTGTGTTGTCTGTGTTGTTTGTCGAATATTAAGACGAGGAGCGTCCGCTAAGGTTCAGTCGGTAGCCAACAGTGAAGGTGAAAACAATAAGTTGTGTTGTCTGTGTTGTTTGTCGAATATTAAGACGAGGAGCTTCCGCTAAGGTTCAGTCGGTAGCCAACAGTGAAGGTGAAAACAAATAGTACCTGCTAAACTTTAGTCTTTAATAAACACGAGGCAAAACTTCGGTCCTTTAACCAACACAGTCAGTTGTGTAGCACGAAACAATGGTTTTCCAAATACTTGAAGATACAGTGACCTCCAATAAGAAGTTTAAACTTGATAGACGAAGCGTATGCTTTAGACTACAAGATATACCTGACGATGTCAACGATCCAGAGAAGTGGGTCAAAGATCGTATTAAAGATATTGTGAGTCATATAGTCCATGATGTCGATCCCGAAGACAGAGTGGGATTTACCTTTAGCTCGGAGGGGTTCGACAAGGGGGCTGCTCACTTGCCTTTCAGAAAAGCAAAGAATGTTGTTTTCGAAGACGTTTGGTTCCTACTGAGTAAGATATACCAGAGTAAAGGACCTGGTTTTCGTTCTAATAGTTTTCGAATGACGATGACTCAAGTGAAAACCGCTAAGCCTTTAATACATGTCAATTAAATATCTTAACCCATCATTACCATCATATATTCAGACACTTGTACGTAGCTTGCAAGCCTTCAATATAAACACGTACCAATTCAATCTCTTAATCCATTATTAACATCATAGGTTCAGAGGGGTCCACTTGTAGATAGCTTGCTATCTCTACGCCCCTCAACGTTGGTTGGTTGGTTGGGTGGTTGGTTAGTTGGTTGGTTGCACTTTTCATAGAAATGATTGGATATCCAACAGGCTAAATTTAGAATGAAATCTTTGCAAACATATGTACCACCTATCAAGTCGTTTACAATCTGAGCTCCACCCATTTTTACCAAGTATGTTGCAGTTCTAGGTGTTACTTGAGATGTTGCTTCCGGCACATCTAGGGGGCCGGTATTCCGGCTCCCTGGAGATGGCTTTAAGTGGACTCCTTCGGTTGAAATATTTAGGGTATCGGTATTCTGGCTACCTAAATGTTTCTTCAGCGGACCGTTGTAATAGGCAATTAAATCTTTGGTTTTCTTATTTTTCATATATCACACTTTTTAATTTTATTTTACACCATCGAAAATTAAATTACATACATACATAAAGGTTACATCTCAAAAACAGTTGGTTGGTTAGTTGTGTTGCCCTGGTTGGTTGGTACATAGACTGTTATGTTCGTATACTTAAAACTTAGTAAACTCAATAAGGTTCTGAATATGTTTCTCCTCAGACACATCTGTTATGTACGTCGGTTCTATTTGTCTTACGGTGTTTCACTTCTGTTTTTCTTCTGTTAAAAAGATTTACAGAATTTGCATTATATGGTGTGTTTAGGATCACTTCGGTATCGGAATGTTTGTTCTTAATGTTCTTATCATTTTACTTCGGTTTCTTGAAGATTGGTTCTATATTTCTGATTAAATTCGCTTACGCAGAAATAAAAATTGTTGAGTTTTTCATAAAAATGAATGGTTATGTAGCAAATCGAATTTAATATCAAACATACTAAAGTCCAACAAGTATTTAGCGGTTGTTGGTGTTAATTGAAATGTTGCTTCCGACACTTCTAGGGCATCGGTATTCCGAGCCCCTGGAGATGTCTCTAAGTGGGCTCCTTCGGTTGGAACATTTGGCATATTGGTATTCCGATAACCCAAATGTTCCTTCAGCTGACTGTTGTAATAGGCAATCAACTCTTTAGTTTTCTTATTTTCCAACCAATGACACATAAAGCCACATCTCAAGACAGTTAGTTAAGAGTGTTGTATGACTAAGATTACTCTTGAAATATTTAGGATATCGGTATTCCGGCTACCTAAATGCTTCTTTAGCTGACAGTTGTAATAGACAATCAACTCTTTAGTTTTGTTATTTCCACCCATTAACACATAAAGCCACATCTCAAGACAGTTAGTTAGAGTGTTGTGTGATTAAAATTACTCTGAAATGCTAGTGGCACCCATTTTTACCAAGTATGTAGCAGCTGTAGGTACCAAGTCAACCCCTTCTGCTTGTTGTTTTAATAGACAATTAACTCTTTAGTTTTGTTATTTTATATCTCATAAACATAAAAGCTACACTTCAAGATACTTAGTTTAACTGGTCACATGGATAAGATTACTCTGAAATGATAGAGATGTGTTGGCTTAGGGCAATTGAAGACTGTTCTTCAAGACATATTTACTTTGGTTTGTTAGGTACGCTTGACAGCTGCCTGTACCGCCAACTTCAATAAGTCTAAGAGGGTGTACTAAAATTTGTCTGTAGCACGCATCACTTGATGTAGTCAACATTTAAATACGCTATTGAATACTGTTATTTCTGGTATGGTTGAAATTTTCTCTGAAAGTAACTTCATTAAGTCTAAGAGAGAGTGTGTTGGTTTAGGGTACTTGGAGACTGTTCTGACTTACTTAAATATTATATTTCTTCTGTTCAACAAGACGATTATTTTGAGGCGTCACACATGTATGTAGCTCTAAGAATAGCTATACCGGAAGTGTCTACCGGAAGTAACATTTTTATTGATTTTATTGGTTTGCTGAACAGCGTGTATGTATTGGTTCTATCGTACATCTCGCCGATCTTCCGAGATAAGGGTTTGAAGTTTTTTATCTCAGTTTCTTGTAGACCTTGTTACGAAACATACATTTTTGAAGTCGGTTCCTTTCTATCACTTTCCGTTCAAAAGATATAACGATTTAAAGTTTAGACCGGAAGTGGCCATTTTATTGTATATTCCAATTTGATTTGGCCTCCTTAACACCGTGCATGCATTGGTTCTATCGTACATGTCACCGATCTTCCGCGATAAGGATTTGAAGTTTTTTATCTCAGTTTCTTGTAGACCTTGTTACGAAACATACATTTTTGAAGTCGGTTCCTTTCTATCACTTTCCGTTCAAAAGATATAACGATTTAAAGTTTAGACCGGAAGTGGCCATTTTATTGTATATTCCAATTTGATTTGGCCTCCTTAACACCGTGCATGTATTGGTTCTATCGTACATCTCACCGATCTTCCGCGATAAGGATTTGAAGTTTTTTATCTCATTTTCTTGTAGAGCTTGTTATGAAACGATATATTTTTAAAGTCAGTTCATTTCTATCACTTTCCTTTCAAAAGATATAACGATTTAAAATTTAGACCGGAAGTGGTCATTTTATTGTATATTCCACTTTGATTTGACCTCCTTAACACCATGCATGTGTTGGTTCTATAGTACATCTCACGGATCTTCCGCGATAAGGGTTTTAAGTTTTTTATCTTATTTTAGTCGCTTACTTAGACGAGTAACATGACACTAAACACGTGGGGGTTAGCTTTAAAACTAAGAAAGGAATTGAACCTGTAACCAACCATTGTTTCTAAGCTTACTGTTTAGTTATTCAGTACCTCTTTGTATTTGTTTGACGCTACCATATCAAGGAGCTTATATCAGGAATCGAACCTGTATCTCTTTCAAAATAAAATCAACTACTTGCCGCGCCCACACATAAGGCTAAAAAAGTTCCTATTTTTAAGAGTTGAACCTGTTGTCCATTTTGTTTCTGAGCTTCCTTCTTTGTTTTGCCAGCGACCTCTATTGTCTCTACGATATTTAAGTTTGGTTTCCTATTTGAACCTGTTGTCTATTTTGTTTCTGAACTTCCTTCTTTTGTTGGCCAACGACCTCTGTGTGTTATTTTTAGAACCTACCCATATAACAATTGTGGCGTTCGGCTAATTTCTATGCGAAATCTAATAGTCAGTCTAATATTAAACATATTAATTATTATGTCTTATGTCTAATAACAAAAGCTTTATGTATGGTTTGTTTTAATAGGGGCGTAACTTTAAATCATGGAGTCTTCGACCTATACCATTATTCTCGCTTATCAACCTCACTCTCATTTGTCGGCTCTAAAGGTTGGGGTGACGTAACTTTAAATAATGGAGTCTTCAACCATCTTTAAAAGCGAAAGGCACCATCTTTAAGAACGAAAGCCGCCATTTTTATAATGTCAGGGGTATATATGTCAGCTTAAGGTATCACAGGTTAGGCCGCCATCTTTAAAACGAAAGCCGCCATTTTTTATTCTGCCATTTTGGTTCCGCCATTTTGGGTCCGCCATTTTGGGTCCGCCATTTTTGTTCCGCCATCTTGGGGCGTGGCCACGCCCACAAGAGGTGGGGCTCCGCCCCTAGGGGAGGGGTGGGGGCTCCGCCCCCCACTTCCTGTCTAGCCAGAGTGGCCCATTACCTACTTATATATATATATATATATATATATATATATATATATATATATATATATATATATATATAATTATTATTATTTTGTTTAACTGTCAGAAACCTAGATCTTGACAACAATGCTTGCCACGTATCCTAAGAGATAAAGAAATGGAAAAGCATTGCTGAGTCAAGAAAAAATGAAAGAGACTTTAAAGGGGGCCATAGAAGAAACTCTAGCAACGGTTTTTGTTTAGGTGAAAAATAAATAATGGAGATTTGGAGAAAGCAGCAGCTAAAAAAGAAGTTTCAGAGAAAATTAATCATAACAGTGGAATTTGTAAGTGAAAAAGTAACAAGGACACACGTTCAACAGCCCAGGAGTTCCAGAGGGAGTAACAGTAAGTTTTGCACAAAGTTATAAACACAATTACTTACTTTATCAAGTCAAAATATTCCAGTCGGTGGTATAAAACAGAGAAACGTTAAAACCGCATTCATTTTTTGTATACGTAAAACTTCATAAGGCACATTTTCAACTAAAGCTACAATAATTCAGTGAGCTAATTAAAAACATAACGTGTCATTCAACAACAAAAGCAATCACCATATTTAGATCGAGGTTCAAACAAACCAGGAGAGTTAGTGGGGTATGTAACCCACATAACACCTAACAGAAGAGATTGCCTTAGATTAAACACCGTATACCTTAAACATATAAAAGTAAGTTAATTTATAAAATCACAGTTTAATTTGTAAAAGTGCTGCAGGTTTATCTAATATAGTAAAAATTCATTGATCAATAAATCCAAATTTGAAAAAAAGTTAAATAACAAGGCTTTGAATAAAACATTGGCCAAAAATTGTGGAGGTTATTGAGGTTTAATATAAACAAGAGTTTGTAAAATAATTAGTCATTTTTTAATTATTTTGTATATATACAAGGGCAGAATATAAAAAAAAATCAATAAATTTCATATTCATTTACAAAGTTATATATATATATATATATATATATATATATATATATATATATATATATATATATATATATATATATATATATATATATATATATATATATATAATTTGTTTGCTGTACGTTTGTGATTTCTTATTGGTTTGCACGGACTGCAGTTTCGAACCGTCCGGGTTCATCATCAGCACGCTACTGATGATGAACCAATAAGAAATCACAAACGTACAGCCAACAAATAACGTGTATATTTACATTATAAGTGATTACAGTGTAGTACAATATTCCTAAAGATATATATATATATATATATATATATATATATATATATATATATATATATATATATATATATATATATATATATAATAATATCCTATTTGGGACCTTAACCTATTAGAACTCCCTCAGATAGCGTCATTTTGCTCTTTTAATTATTTGATAGCTAGCCGAAGCAACAAAGAAGAAAAGGAACGGGTAAATATACCAATATATGAATATATGGTAAGTTTTCCTTGGTATATTAACTACCATAAATAATACTACAATCACAAATTTTCATAAAATTTATTTACAATTAACATATAAAATACACATTGTTAATTACACAAAATAAATACATTATAAAACATTTATTAACATAAAAACACTTTTATTACGTTTCTTAACAATTGACACCCATAAACTTGGGGTAGTAAAGTAAAACTTATTTATTAAATTTCTACAACAAATAAGGATAATAAAATAAAATAATTTCTAATTTACTGTAGATACAGTAAAACTATACAAAAAGCCTATATATTTCAATATATATATATATATATATATATATATATATATATATATATATATATATATATATATATATATATATATATATATATATATACACATATACATATACATATATATATATATATATATATATATATATATATATATATATATATATATATATATATATATATAAATTGAAACTGATTTCTGTTCTAGGCGTCCTAGTTCGCGGTTCTTTGAAAATTTTTTTGCAAAGTCTCACCATCGTACCTCTCTATTTGTGATTTTTTTAAATAAAAATTCACTAAAAAATCTTGCGTTCTAACTCCTTTTGAGAAAAATGTCCAAAACTCAATTTTCCATGAAGCTGAAGAACTAAATTTTGCTATATCTGTAGATATTGTAAGTCTCTTTAAAAGAAACTTGTATTACAAATTTCATTAAAGTTATACAGAGGATTTCCAGAAGGAAACTTAATTCATATTTGCAAAAGTAAAATATCTGCCAAGTTACAAACGTAGCAGTTATTTTTCCTTATTAATCGCCAGATTATTTCGTTTCAATCAACGTAATCAAACCGGGTTTTAAATATAAACAATAACAAAATTATAATTTCAGACTCAAAGGACAAACCTATTTAAGCGTTTTAAACAAAAATGAGTTTTTGTTTAAAACGTATGAATTCTGTGCACTATTGTTTCTCCAAACGTCAAAATAAAACATAAAAAAACATACATTCATCCAGCTGGATTCAATCGCGTAACCTTCTGCTTATGAGGCAAGTGCGACGCCTCTCACCCATCTAGGCATACGTCAACAAACGTTTTATATTTGCGTGATACTTTAGATCGGCTTCATGTCCGGGATATTATACTCAAAGTATACGTAACAATTAATTACATAATTAGTAGAATTACCATTGAAATCCATCCCACGACTGTTTCGGTCTTATATGACTTCTTATGTTTACGTTTAATGATAATATAAACTATTTTATAATCATTTTTATAGAGACTTGGCTTGATTTTGTTTACATTTCTACGATATTATGCGATAGCATATTATATCTATGTTGCGCTAAAACTGTATTTGAGGCCGTTCATAAAGCTACAAATATAGTGTATTTTAGTAATTGATTGAATCCCCCAGTTAAATAACAATCACTTGGAAAATTTTTAATTTCATGTGGTCTGTCATTTTCCATAATTGCTGCCGAGATTTCACGATTGTTGGTTCGGGTAGTATCTTTTATGCCTGGTATATATTTACTTTGGTTACCGTTGATGTATGGTTTATACCTGTTGTATGAATCGATTTACGCGTGGCAGTTTACTACTCTGTCTGTCAGGCATTGAACTTACCCACTAAGTCGTCTCAACGCATGTCTTTGGGATTTTATTTGTAATTTGAAAAAAACTTCAAATATTCTGTACCAAATTACTTAAAATTCACAACATAGGTTTATTTGCGCCTTTTCTAGCCACATGTAAAGTCTCATTCCAGTTATTCTAATAGTTACAAAAATATAGCGTTTTCAATCAGTTTTCCCCGATTTTCCACCAGAAAAACTTGAGCATAAAGGCTGATTAACGAACTTGACGTTTTTGCCCAAACAATATTTTTGCCAAGTTTGATTGAAATCAGTTTAGTATTTTTTGAATTCTCGCTCGGATACATACACACACACACACACACACACACACACACACACATATATATATATATATATATATATATATATATATATATATATATATATATATATATATATATATATATATATATATATATATATATATATATATATATATATATATATATATATATATATATATATATATATATATATATATATTAATAATGAAAATTCGATAATAATAACCCAATAAGAGGTAAAACGGTTCTGGACAGAAGGGTAAATCGTTGTGTGGGTCGTGTAGATGATCAGGATATTCAAGGTCAACACGCACACACACACACACGCCCGCGCACGCGCGGGCATTTAATCAAATATCTTTACAGGTCTAAAGGTACGTCACACTATGACGTGACATGTTGTTTTTTTGTTGGTTCGTAGGTTTTTATTTTTTAGTGCATGTTCTTAAAAAAAATTCACTAATGAGGAGATCCCGACTTTTGAATTTTGAAAAAATTTCTTCAAATGAGCGCTAATTAGGCCCCATAGAACACATATCCGGGGTCAGTTTCAATTTTTATATGTTTATATATATATATATATATATATATATATATATATATATATATATATATATATATATATATATATATATATATATGTATGATATGTATGTATCACACCGATAACTCAAAAAATTATGGGCCGATTTTGATAAAATTTGGTAAGTACCTTCCTCTTACAAATGGCTTGAATAAGTTCGTTAGCCAGGAAAATCGGTCCAGGTTTTCCCGGAAAATTTTGAGTTTTCTTTCGAAACAAATTGTAAAAAATTTATATCTCCAAAATTAACAAAGTGAGGGCAACCAAATTTGGTACGCTGGTTTATATCATTATACGTAAGCTACCTACCAAAATTTATCGCTGTAGATCAAAAGACAAAAAAGTTATAGGCATTTAAAAAAAATGGGATTTTCCTCAAAATGTCAAAGTTGCGATTTTAAACGTCAAAAATTGGCAACATTTAGGCAAAGAACTTGAATCTAGTACGGGCCATGGAAAGAAAATATTTCAAGAAGAATGTTTTACAAACCCTCAAGTCTTAATTTCAACGGTCATTGTCCTTCACTTTACTAAAATATTTCCAGAAAATTCATTTCAAATAGACCCTTTCTCTGATGCTTGGCAGTAGCCTTAGCTATAGAGTTTATCGTTTAATGGTATATAATTTTTGTCGAATTTTCGTAAAAATATATAAAGCTCAATATATCCGTTATTATACAAGATATGAAATTTTTTTATATATTAATTATAGGGTGTCTTGAGCTACATCTTAAAAAATATTTCTACAATCATAGGATGGCCCATAAATCGTTGGTGATACAAATTTTCTTATTTTTTTAATCAAACACGCCTTTTGTTATTGCATTTTTGCATTTTCCATCGAAATATAATGCATGTTTGTAAGAAAAGAAATTCTGGATGCAGCAAGTACGTTATGGTAGCGGATTTTGATCAAATGCTTCATATTTGAATAGCCGAATTTGCTATTAACCTATAAGGTTGACCAAGAAACGAGTTTTTGCGGGAACACTTTAAGTTTACTTTTGGAAATTTTTGTACATTTTCACACAATAAAGTTATTTTTATGAAACATGGCACATTGTTTTTACTATATAGGTTATACTGGTAACCAAAATTGATGCCTGCTTTCTTAAATAAAAAGAAAACAGACATATTTGCAATAAAAACATATTTAAGAAAATTCACTACCATAACGCACTTGCTGCGTTCCGAGGTTTCTATCTAGCCCGCTTCCGTGAACATTATTTTATACTTCTCTTTAACCCTTATAACACCTGTAAGTTTTTTCGGTAATTAATTTTTAACTAGACATGGTGTAAAAGACTATCGTACGACTATTCTGATACGCTTTCTTTCTCTCGACTCAAAAGGTTAATCATGAAACACTCCTGCCGAATCAGCTTTCCTTTTTCATAGTCTTTTAACATAATATTTATAAGCTTCACCATTTCATCGTCATTCTAAAAGTATTAGAATGAAAACCCTTGCTGCTACTATGGTACACTCCTCATTACCACTTATGACACCTGTAAGGTGACAATGATCGATATGCTTTCTCTCTGTATGAAAGTCTGATTCAGATCTACACTCTTTTCATGGATATAAATATACAGTCTCGAAAGCCTCAGCAAAATTTTGGGGTTCTCTAAGCAATTTAAACAATCTTCACCTCCATATGCATAAAAAAATGGTAACATGTCATCATATGAACATTTAACGTAGTATCTAATACTGAAAGACTTGTACGATTGATACAACATATTCTTCATATACAACGAAAGGTACACTCCTTTTTTTCATATGTTTTTAAAATTTTAAAATGTTTTCCCCCTTAACGGGCATGTAAACTTTACGTTTAGTAATTTACAGTCTCGCTCATGTATATCTAAAACAACTTGAGATGTAAAATAATTTAAACAACGGTCGCATATAAATTGTTCATGTGTATGTTTACTCAATTGACTTGATATAAGACAGCTTAAATTTTCAATCTAGTGATAAGTAGTATATAATGGTAGCTCCCATTCTCCACGTTTTTGTCATATTATATGAGGTAAACTTTTGTGTAAATCTCCTCAGCGAATTCCTTAAATATATATTCTCAAAATTAGTTGAAACTGTGAGATTTTTGTTTTTAGTATTCGATGGCTTCATTTCTTTTCTAGTATTTATTGACTTCATTTCTTTTCATCTTTATGTTCGAGCATATAATATATTAGCCAAACAATTCCACGTTTATTTTGATTCGATTATGTTTAGTTAGAGCAACTTCAGTTAGTTGCAGCAATACTTGTTTCATAATTTCCATACCCACTCTTATGTCATTCTCACTAATACGAAAGGTAGTCGCTCTGTTTTTTGAAAGCTTAATCTATACAGTACAGATTCTTCAACCTTAGTTTCTTTGGGAAGGCATAAATGGTAATTAATATTCCCTACAACATATTGCGTGATATTTTCTTTAATATATTTTTTTCTTATTAGATGTCGAACAGAAGTGACGATACCTTGCTGGCGATGCAGAATGTTTTTCTGCTTCTCTGAAGAGCCCATCAAAGTGCATACGTCACATTCATAATCCCAGCGAAATCGTAACATCCATTAATAAATTAGCATGTTTTTCCTGCTTATTTTCTAGTTAACTTTAGGAAACCAACATGAAATTTTCTATCCTTTCTAAACCATACATATTGATGGATACACCGTTCCTTTTTTTGTAAATTTGGAATTTGCCTGAATCTCATAGGGAATTGAATACCTTTTAGTTTCAAATGTTAACACTGGGGTAGGAAGATACATATCTGGGATCACCTTGGGGTGGATATAGGGCTGAACAGCGGCATATGCAAAACAATACCTTACATATCCAGTGAGACTATATTTACTCCTGTCCGCTCCAAAGTGAATGCTTATTGTTAGTCTAAAAATTTGTCCTCATCGGGAGTAGGTATAGTCCCAGCAAACACGCAACCATCGGCCGTCTGCCGGGATAATGCCGTCTGTGCTGGTTCAGTAACGGCAACGACGAAAAGGCGGTTTACCCTTACCTTATTGGCGTTGGCAAAATGCAAATAATATTTACGGTATTCCGCAGTACCTAACCAATGTTGGCTATACGGTGAGAATTATCGCTTTCCTAGTAGCGGCAAAACGCTGGATAAGTGCAGCGTAGCCATAATAGCCCTCGTCTGCTCGTCTATCATCGTGAGTCGATAGTGTTGGCGCATGTCCATGGCGCTAGCACAAAAGAAAACATTAAAACTAAAACAACATGGCGTAGTGCTGTGTGCTGTGTGTTTGAGCTTAATTAAAGTGGAATGATAAATTATAAAACGCAAGAAATTATCTGTCGCAAGGCTTAATAGGTAAGTGAATCATTTTTTAATTTATTTATAGTCTTATTGCATTATATTAAATGTAGTATTCTCACAGTATGCAAATCATAAGCACTTGAATGTATAGTTTGTTTGTAAATCACGCAAATATTGGTAACTGATTTTGTGTGCCAGCTCTTGTTTTATTCACCATTCTTCCTCCATAATTAAGGGAAGGAAGTAACATTATTGAGATTGATTAATTCAATATACCTAACTAGTATTTCGCTTTGACCAACATTATTATACTTGTTATTTGTAAATGTTGCGTTGTGGAAAAATCGAACATTTTTTATTGATATAGGTGTCTGATTTTCAGGAACTGTGAGCAAGAACCCTTTGTGTAAAGATGTCAGACAACAAAAAGGTGACTCATTGAAGTTTTGCCTTCGTAATGCAGCAGACAGTGAAGAATATATAGGAGACAAAAATATGTTTTAGGAAAAATATTGCAGAAAGCTAAGCCTGAAATATAACTCAAGTGCTAGATGAAATGTTTTAAGTAGTTTACAGTTGTAAAAGATAATACCTTCTCTGATGACGCTTACCTTGTTACTGAAACGATCGTCAAATCTTTAAAAATGTACTGTGGTGAACTGGGGTCACGGAAAGTGTACCTATCAGTGCTCGTCACAGTTTAAAATATTCACTTAATGTTTACCTTCGATGAAATTTCAAACCTCAATTAGTGGACAAACCAGATGGACACAGCCTCTCTTGAAAAAGACATCTTAGGGAATTGTTCGTGCAGTCAAGTGTACATACTCGCACATATTCACTTGTTATTATCTTCACCAATTATTAGCTATAAATATTATACAGGTCCTGTTTCATTTCCTTAAATTTGTTTATGCGAGTGCATATGTACTGAGTGCACATGGATATTCAGACCATATGAAAGTATATGTACCTACTAAAATATTAATATTCACTTATATTGTTAATTAAATGGATTCTCAAATTACTGTTTCATTTATGAGTTTGTTTATTGATATGTTATTTGGCATTATTGTTAATTTTGACACATTTATACTTTATTTATTGTTAATTGCAAAAGTTACTATTTTATTTTTATGGCATTAAAACGTCTAACATTATAAAGGTAGTTGGTTTTTATTTCATTTTTTCTGATTTTATGTAATAATATAATCTAGCTCTACAAAATAAAATATCGATGAAAGTAATGGTCTGCATTGATGGGTTATATTTATAAATTACCAATATCGTATAACAATTTGATACGTTCCTTATGTATACTTATTTCTAAATTATGTTGATCAGTATTGGACTATTAATATATATATATATATATATATATATATATATATATATATATATATATATATATATATATATATATATATGCAGAATAGTGCTGGTCCTTCATAGTAGAAGTAGTGGGCCACCTAAAATTGAGCACTTGATATAAGTGCCTGAGAAATGCAGATTTGATATTGAAATCAAGTAACTTAGTAGCATTGGTAAACGTGCCTGACCGGTAATGTATGTGCTGGCTAAGAGACTGTTGGCCGGATGCTGGCCAGAGTTTCCTATAGTTACCGGCCCAGCATTGTATTCAAGCACTTCTCCAGCAATGCAAGTGCCGGGTACCGGCTATGACGCCAATACTGGGCCAGCATTAAAGGTTAGCTGGGGTAGCGCGGTTCTGTGGCCGCCTAACCTGCCTCATGGCTGCTGCGCCTGCGTGTGACGTCAGGGAAAAAACAAGATGGCAGGTTGGATAGAAAGAGAAAAGAGAGCTGACCTGGGATGACGTAATCGAAGATGGCAACCAAGATGGCCGACCGGAAGTGAAAAATCTGGTGAGTTTGTAGTCAAAGTGATAAAACAAAGATGGTGGATGTATAGAGGGAAAAAATATATTTTTAATGAGATGACGTAATTCAAGATGGCGGCCAATAGCTGACCGTGGGTGAAAAATCTGAGAAATTTGAATTTTTAGAGGACATTCAGACAAACCTGTCAAAATCAGAGAGCCCATCGTTTTGATTTTTGTGAAAATAACACATAACAAATATGTCTGACAGCGCAGGCGTAAACCAACTTTTTTTATTTGTATGGTTAGACACCCATGTGTGGGATATCACCGTACTTCTCTAGACGAGTGAATTTCAAATATAACATTTGCGCATGTGCAAATTGACAATTTTGAGTTTTTAAGTTTGAGAACACATGTGGGGTATCATTCCACTCGTCTCGATGAGGGGAGATAAAATACTTATTTATTTATTTATTTTATATATTTATATATTTATATATTTATATATTTATATATTTATATATTTATATATTTATATATTTATATATTTATATATTCATATATTTATATATTTATATATTTATATATTCATATATTTATACATTTATATATTTATTTACTTACTTACGTGAGGGGAATTCGAAAGCATGTCAAGTAAGATGATGGCAACTAGATGATAGCAGCAAGGGGCTAGCTGCATGCAGGAAAATCCGAAATCTTGTCGAGACTTGCATGTGACCTCGCTAGACTAGTCATATCAATTCTCATTTCCTACCAGTGCTAGTGTTGACCTCGTTTCAACTCTTATTTCCTGTCAGAACTCGCAGCAGACTCATTATCAATTTTCATTTCGGGATAGTGCTCACGCTGACCTCGTTTATAATCTCATTTCCTGTCAGAACTCGCACATAAAAATGTTTTGTTAGCGAGTCCACTTTTAGTAACACACAGAAGTCTGTAGCAGTATGCAGTATAACAGTGAGTTGTCGTATAGAAGTAAAAATAGAATATATCATGAAGAGAATATCGCAAGACTAAGACAGTTGTGTGTGTGTTTTCTTTCTTTAACGTCGGCCTATTTCCGCGACTATGGCCAATCACCGACGCCAGGGAGCAGTTTCACCTCACCATCCTGGAAATTTTGCCAAACCCCCGCCTTTCTGTAAGGATGGTAGGGATCTTTAACGTGCCCAACATCGCATAGACACGAAACCGACGGCTTTACGCCCCCTCCAAAGGGCGGAACGTGCAGACATTCAACTTGCTCAAATACAATGCCACAACCTCGGTTGATATTAATGTTACAGTTTGTACTGAAAAAGTGAAAGGAGAACCCTGGGATCGAACCCAGTACCCTTCGGTTCAAAGGCACACGTTCTTACCTCTGAACCACCGAGGCTCTCACTAAGACAGTTAGTGCTGAACATACAAGAACAAGCTTATATGGATGAACGCGAGCCTGAAGGTGAAGATTATGAAAGTGGACATATAGTTGAATTGTGTGACGTATATTTAGCTGTTTACTGCTCCATACAGTTATTTGCATTATCACTCGTTCGATACCAACCAGAAGCTGATTAAGTAAGCCGTTCTTCAGGAATTTACCAGAAGAATAAAAAACAATACAAATATTTTTACGATGGAGAAGACGACAACAACAGATAAGGTTGCTGCAACGGAGAAGGCTCCAGAAGCGGAGGTTGCAGCAACAGATAGAGTGAAACTTGATGCTGTGAAAATAATGAGAGAAGGGTTTAATGAAATTTTTGAGTTCTCAAGCCGTGGTGACCTCTACAAATTTGGAAAACATCTACATGGTATACTGCTATACGATTACAACAAAGTAAATCCTTTAATTTTCTAACACGAAAGCTTCACCGTACAGATGTCACCGAAATGTTATATACAATTTTTTGCGAATATGTTGATAGTCTTACAACTAATGCTGATTGGGATACATATGAGAAAGAAGGTTGTGCCGGTGTAGAAAAGTTTGTTAAAGTCTGGCATGAACATGTTGAATGAGAGAGATGGAGTGTATTACAGATCTGACCACGACGAAAACCAAATATTATAAGGTATTTAGTGATCGCAATATTTTTTTTTTAAGTTTAACAGTAAACCAAGCAGACAAATACAACCAGTGGGAGTGATGGAAGGGGAACAACAAAACCTACTTAAGATTCAGTTTTACAACAGTAACCTCAGTTCAAGTCAAACATTAAAGAGTGTAAACATGTCTCATTGTGATTGCATTAACATGACGTGCGATTATAGTGCTGATTCCACACATGGTGTAGATGTTAACAATGGACCTGATGTCTTCAGACCTGTTAATAACGATTTTGGTGAAATTTTTTATTGGAATCGAATTGATGCAGCTCTATGACAGAATATTAATGAGATTAAACAAGAAAGTAGAATGTTGCTGGAAACAAGGTATACTATTAATATATCTTTAAATATCGCAATTGGTATATCAAAAGCTGCTGGATTGATTCCGATAATTAAAATTGTAAATACAAACTCGTACCCATCAGAGGCAAATATAAAAATCTCATCTGGCTCATGGGAATGGGAATATTTTATTTTAACACTGGAAAAAGCAGCTGAAGAGTAATTTGCCAAAGGTAATACGATTGAACCAGTAAATATTGGAATATGTACCGTCAAATCTATTAAAATACTAAACAGAAAAGGTATATCAATCTCAGATGATTCTGTTACTTTTTATTTAACTGAATATACATTTCAACAATTCCTAGATCTGGTTGAAATTATTAACGAAAGATTAAAGCTTCTAAGTAATTTTAACTTTGATATTCGACTTAGTGATTTCCTGTACTATGTCGCTGATGTTCTTAAATGTGTTAATAAGAAAGTTCTACCATGTGACGATGAAATGGTGAAGCTTATAAATATTATGTTAAAAGACTGTATTCCTAGTTTGTATGTTAGAGTGCTTACACTTTGCAAAAAAGCAAGTACTTGATCTTTTCAAAGAAATATATGCGATATACAATGGTTCCTCTTTAAGCTACTTTCATCACCCTGACAGCACTATCTCAAAATGTGTTTTCTATTTACAAACCACCAAATGTAGAAGAAGTGCGTATCTGTTTCGATGACGACGACTGCATAAAATGGTCCGGTCTTCCAACAACACATCTGCACAACGATGAGTTCATCGAACTTTCAATGTACAACATGTCCGAAAGCAAATCTAAAGTGGTGCGTTATAAAATTATTTTCCTTGAGGATGGTACCCGTGGTGAGACATCTGATTGGAGGACTCTCGTATTAACTGATTCTTACCTGTTCACATCAAGTTATATTTTTATATTTATAGCAACTGGTTTTTTCATATGTTTAACTGTATTTATGCTAATATACTTTTATGTTAAATGCAACATTTCACTTGAAAATATGTATCGCAAACATATGCGTTAATAAATATATAAACTGAGTATATGTTTTATTCAGTAGTTAAGCGCCTGTAGTTAAGATGAGATACTTACAGATGAAAAAGGGTGCATATTCTGGATATATGCGTAGTGAAACCCACAAATCGAAAGTATGTGAGCCATGGCAAGTTGAACAAGTGCATATGTTAACTCAAGCTTCTAACAGAATTGCTACTTATCGTATATATGAAAAGGGTATTGATATTAAACAGTTTATGGAAGCAGTAAGACATAAAGTGTTTCATCTGATTGAAGCTGGTTTAGCTAAACATGATAAAATTAAAATGAATCTAGAATTGTTTGGCTTATATGTGCTCCAAAACCGAAATAGAAAAGAAATTAAATAATTCAATACTAAAAACAAAAATGTTAGAATTTCAACTAACTTTGAGAATACATATTAAGAATTCACTGAGGAAATTTACGCTAAAGCTTTGGAGTTTGCAGAAACCGCAAGCGGATGGATGTTGGAGAGTCTGATGTGGTTGGAAATAAATATTAATAGATACAGTTTTAGGTCGGTAATTGTCGGCCACACACTATCGAGCTCATTAAACATTTAGTTGTCTTAGAAGTAAGACGTGCTTCAGCTTGTTCTTGAGTACCCAAGTGTTCAGTAGTGTGTTTAACATGGCCACACTAAGTGATGTGTGTTACCAGCAAACTAAAGACAATTTCTGGGATGGTTTATTTGGAGACCATCAATTAATTATCGATAAGAATACTGGTTATTTCAATGCAACAAAATTGTGTAAAAGTGGTGATAAAAGATTGAGACATTGGCTGGAAAATAAAAAACTAAAGAATTAATTGCTTATTACAACAACTTAATGTCACAATTAGAGTCACATCTCAAGTAACACAAACAACCGATACATACTTGGTGGACTTCGGTGGAACGTAGACTGAAAACAACTCGATATCTGGTACATATGTGTGCAAGGATTTAATATTAAATTTAGCCTGTTGGATATCTAATCATTTCTATGAAAAGTGCCACCAAATTATTTTTCATTTTTTCGTAAGCGAATTTAATCAAAAATAGAGGGAAAACCTCAAGGAGATTGAAGTGAAATTAATGGAGATAGATGATGAAGTGCAGCACATGCAAGACACAAATGCTAAAGTCACAGAACATCTTGAAGATATATCCCCAAAACCAAGCAACCCAGGAAAAATATATGTTTTTAATTTACTTTCAAGAAATTAGAAAGACGCTCCCTATCCATATCAGGCTGTAAGAACTCAGAAGAATAGTTATAGAAAAGCTGTTAAGAACTTTAAAAATAAACATCCCGATTCCGAAGTGGTTCTAAATATGTTGTATGATCCAAATTCTGTAAATCTCTTTAACAGAATAAAGACCGAAGTAAAATACCTTAAGGCGAAGAGAAACGATCTACATATAGCAGATGTATTGCACGAGAAGTTGATTCAGGATATTATTGATTTACGTCACAATTTTTAATTGTATTAGTCTATGTATATATGTCATAAGGAGAAATAAAAACACATTAATTTTAACAAAGAGTTTTATTTTACTCTAAGTACATTAATGCATTAAATATAAGCTTATTTGATATCATCTGAATGTATCCAAGAATTATGAGATTTATCAAAGCCCAACCATTTTACATAGAGTTTCTTGCTTTTCTTCCTCAAGATGCGTTCAACCAGATAGATGTCTTTTTGTTTAGTCTTTTATAGTTATTCCTCGTAAAACCCTCCACTGATGGGTTTTCGCTGCATGTGTTCAAGAAAGTATGTTACTGGATTTGTGAAATGGACACTGACCATCTTAAATAATTTTGTTGACCAACGAGGTGTATACGTACATCACCCACTTTGAATTTATTCTGATCAAACACTTTAATATTTGAGTAGACTTGTTTACAGATGGCTGCTTTATTTTTCATATTAACATCTTTAGGTTTTACACCAGTTATTCGATGAATGGTTGAGTTGTAGGCATCTTTGACATCAGGTAGGGTATTAAACCACTTGTAGGAACCAAACAAGTTAAAGTTTTTATATATTTTCTCTTTTAAGGTACGTATGACTCTTTCCACTATTGCAGCCTTCTTCACACTATAAGTGCTGTAGTGATTGATGTATTTTTTTATTAAGGCGTTAAATTTGAAGTTGTAAAACTCCTTACCAAGATCAGACTGGATGTTGGTAGGAGCTGTACTATTAGCTAAAATATCAGCCATAGCTTTAGTCGCGTCTTCAGCATGTTTAGATTTAAGTGAACGAGTCCACACATACTTTGAAAAACAATTGATAACCACTAAAATGTACTTGTAACCTGAGTTTTCTCGAGGAGAGTGTGTAAACTCAGCTAAATCTATCTGTCACAAGTCATCCAAACCTTTGATTATGGTACATCTGCGTTTAAAATTGATTCTTGTTGGTGTGTACAACTCATTTATTACTTGTTTTTTAGCATCAGATGGTTCAACTGTTTTACGTTTCATGGTGATGTTGAAGTAAGAAGTATCCACTTGTGATGAAAATCTAAGTTTGTTGTCTATTTCACGCAACTTCTTCAACTTGTTATTCTTTGATAGGCCAATATCTTTTAAAACTTGAGTAATTATGTTCTTGGTTAAAATGTTCCATTTCTTTTCAAATTTGTTTTTCAAATTTTCCAACTCTGGCTTGTGCACAGCTTCAAGTAGTATGTCAATTATTCTTTATGTTGCCTCATATTTGTTCTTCTGATAGTCATCTATCCATGTATCAACATATTTTTTTTCATTTACACCGTCTGTTGAATCGTCTGGATCAGCGACGTTGCATAATCTGTGGTTTTGCAAATCAAAATCACCGCTTGTGGTTCTTGTGAAAATCTCTCATTTAATAATTTTAAATTTAAAACGTTTATTGGACTGAGAACGACCGCATTTATCGATGGGCATTTTTATACTAAGCGATAGACAGGTATGTGTGGTATATATGTAGGTTTACTAGGCGATAACATCAGCTTCCTTCAGTTCTTCAATAATTGACTAAATTTCGTTGTTATGAGCATTAAAGCCACAAAAAGTCTAAGTTTATCAACCAACTCATTTATACACATATTCTATTTGCTTGTTATTTTGCATCAAATAGTTGTTGTGCTGATTTTTCTATCACTGACATTCTGATCTCTAGGTTCGGTCTTTTGTTTTTCGTTAAGATGTGTGTCGTAGCCAAATCCGTGAGGAGTTGAGGATCTTCGCCCTCGTGAATTTATAATTGGTTTTATTAAAGTCAGATACCTTTCCGAGGTACAACCTTTGGTTCGTGCATTAGGATCGTAGTTAATTTTATTAACATTAGTTGATTCCAGAATATCTCTATAGTGTTGAAGATCGTCATAAGTATAAGCTTTAGGTATTTTCATAAATATCAATTCTAGCAGACCTTGTGTTTGCATATATCTCCTTTGACTCAGTTAAATGTTATCATCAGTAAAGTCCAAGTGTTTGTTGCCAAGACTCCAGCTACCAGTATCTTTAGCGTAGCGAGCACCATACGTTTGATCAGTGGTAGCAAGTCTAGGTGGATCAGTTCAGGAATCATTAAAAACCCAACTGGCAACAAAAATAAACAGAATTATTGACAAAACTAAATTAAAAAAACCATACACATAAAAAATGATCAAACAAATAACAAACAAAGTAACACAACAACATAAAGAAAGCAAAAGCATACAAAACTAACTCACTAAAAGCAATAAAAACACAAGACTATTTAGAAAAAACAAACATATTTATCTCAACAAACAAATAAAAGAAACTGAACGAAAACCCAACGAAAAAATTCCACAATCAAATATAAAACAACATAAAAAACACAAGACAATATTCAACCAAAAAACAACACATTATTATAACAACCCAAAAGCACCACCAATGACAGGTATAATAAAAATACACAAAAGGGGATACCCAATAAGACCATTCCTTACCTTCAAAGATGCACCTTCATAAAAACTAGCAAAACAAATATACCAAGTACCAAAACCAGAAATATAACGGGAACAAATTTAACATAAAAAACTCCATAGAATTAGTGCACAAAACTAGAAAGGTACGAAAGATGCTCTCTTCTCTTAATACCAGGAAAGCCTCAGGCCTTTACGAGATCCCAGCAACTGTTCTCCAAAAATGCGCACCAGAACTTGCTCATTTCCTGACTCGTCTGTTTCAGACATCTTACAATAGAGGCATATTCCCTAGTAACTGGGAAAATGCTCGAGTACAACCCGTCCCCAAGAAAGGATCGAAAGCGCTTCCTAGCAACTACAGGCCTATTTATCTCCTTTCAGTCATCTCTAAAGTGATGGAAAAGTATATAAACACCGAATTTCTAAAATTTCTTGAAAAACACAGTCTAATCCACGACAGGCAGTGTGGATTCCGTCAGCGCAGATCAACTGCCGACCTCCTTTCCTTTGTCACCCATTCTTGGAACAAGTCTCTGGAACTACACGGTGAATCCCAGATTGTCGCTCTAGACATATCCAAAGCATTCGACCAGGTCTGGCACGCAGCGCTGCTTAATAAACTTCCGGCCTATGGCCTACCACCAAAACTCTGTACGTGGACAACAAATTTCCTCTCCAACCGGAGCATTTCTGTTGTCGTAGATGGACACTCCTCTAAACTGTATCCAATTAATGCAGGAGTTCCTCAAGGTTCAGCTTTAGCCCCTACTTTGTTTCTTCTCCACATCAATGACCTCCTCTCTAGCACATCCAACCCAGTTCACAGTTACGCGGACGACAGCACCCTCCACTCCAATATACAATATTCTAAGCGTGTCTCTTTAGCCCAACTAGATGAGGATCGCAGACTCATGGAGGGTTCTATCTCCGTGGATCTCCTAAAAATATTAGACTGGGGAAGCAGAAATCTTGTACAATTCAACCCCACCAAATCACAGTCTTGCTTTCTTTCTCATAAAAGATACACCAGCCCCAGACCCATCACAATAAACAACCAAGTTATTCAAAGTAATGAGTCCTTTTCACTTGTTGGCATCTCTGTGGATCGAAATCTCAATTGACACCAACATGTCACATCAATTGCAGAAGAGGCTGCTAAGAAATTAGGTTTCCTCTTCCGGGCTCGCAAATATTTTCCACCAGCTAATCTCTATAATTTATATACTTCACAAATAAGGCCAAACCTCGAATACTGCTCCCACATCTAGGGTGCTGCTGCCGCTTCTACACTTGCTATCCTGGACTCCATTCAGAAGAGAGCTATACGTCTCATCTGTGACCCTACCCTCACCCAAAGGCTGCCATCCCTTGCCCACCGACGTGCGTTGGTGACCTCTCTCTTTTATAGATATCTGCACGGGCACTGCTCAGAGGAGCTTTCTTCCATAGTTCCTCCACCTGCTGTCCCCAACAGATCTACCAGGGGAACAGAGCGAATGCACCCTTTTATTGTCCAGGTCACCAGACATAGAACATTTTGTTATGCCCGCTCTTTTGTCCCGAGGACTTCCAAGTTGTGGAATTCCTTGCCGGCACATGTTTTTCCTTCTCCCCCGAACCTCCAAACCTTCAAGTCCAGAATTAACAAGTTGCCTCTTTCCTCCTTGTCGACACCCACGGTACGATAGTATTTAGGCTGTTAGCCCTCGTGGTGTGTTGTTGAAATAAATAATATAAAAAAAAACCAATTAGAAAACAAGCATAAACACAAACACAAGACTCACCTTATTGGACCGAAAAAATATGTACACCAAAATACCAATTAACGAAACCACAAATATAATCGAAAATAAAATGCAAAATAACAACAAAAAACAACAAATCAGCGAAAGATTAAACATCATATTGAACCAAAATTACTTTGAATTCAACGGAGAATATTACATTCAAGAAGACGAACTACAAATGGGATCGCCACTATCAAGCAGTATGGTAAAATATGCATACAGAACTTAAAAGGTAAAATCAACACCATCATAAAAGAAACAGACCCAGACATCAACTGGATAAGATACGTCGATGATATATTGGTAACATATGACAATCAAAAAACCAACATAGACAATATCCTCGAAAAGATAAACCAAATCAACAACAATATAAAATTCGCAATAGAACAAGAATCCAACAACACCATAAACTTCCTATACAACACTAATCAGAAGAGAAAACCAGATTGAATACAGAATATACAGAAAACCTACACAAACAGACGTTACTATACCTAACCACTCAATACACTCACATACGCACAAAATGGTTGCATACAGATACTTAAACAAAAGGCTAAAGGTGCCACTCCATAATTACGAACGAAACAAGGAATACATTATAATGCAAATAGCACGAACAAATCGATACAAGAAAACAATAGAAAAACTAGTAAAAGAAATCAAATGCAAACCGAAAACAAAACAACAAAAACAAACACAAAATACACATGCACTTGTAACAACCACATCAAAAAATAACACAAACACCAAAACAATATGGTTTAAAAATTAGCTACAAAACCAATAACAAAATAATAAACAAAATGAATAAAAAACAAGAACACAACCCACCTAAGTTAAGCGGAATATATCAAATAGAATGTAACACATGCAATAAAAAATATATAGGAATAACAAAAAACAATAGAAACGAGATTCAAGGAACATGTAACAGCATTATATAAAATCCACCTACCTAGTTACAAATCAAACGTAGCTTACACACATTGACAACAAAAAACACCAAAAACCAGATACCAACCAATGACAACTAATAAAACAAACAAAGTCCACAAAAATATATAAAAATGGGAACAATACTACCTTAAACAAACAGTAAGACACAAATAATACCGGAACAAGTCCAGGTACAAAAATTTAAACAAAACTTAATAAAGGCCATACAAATAGACAAATTATCATACCATAATAATAAGGACAGGAAATTTTCTCTCTCTCTCTCTCTCTCTCTATATATATATATATATATATATATATATATATATATATATATATATATATATATATATATATATATATATATATATATATATATATATATATATATATATATATATATATATATATATATATATATATATATATATATATATATATATATATATATATATATATATATATATATATATATATATATATATATATATATATATATATATATATATATATATATATATATATATATGTGTGTGTGTGTGTGTGTGTATGTATGTATGTATAAATTATAAACATATAAGAATTGAAATTGAACCCGGTTATGTGTTTTATAGCGCCTAGTTCGCGAGTTTGGATAGTGCCCTTTTGGCACTTCAAAACAAAAACTTTATTTCGAAATTACAACAAGTTTAATTATAATTTTAAAACAAAGGAGAAATACACGATGTTTAATGTGGAAACACTCGTAATAAATTCTAACATAATATTGTATCTTACTTGTATATATAAAGTCAAATATGCTTAGCTAACATTATAACATAAAACAACTTAAACTAAATAATTATGATGACTATTATTATTCAGCGGTTTCAGTATTTCCGCGTTGAACGACTTCTTCGATCCTATTACTCTACTGACACGAGATATCAGTATAGCATTATACAGGGTGCTGTAACTCCTCCCTTGCCAGATGAGATTTAGGGTACCTAAATCTTGAAATTGATATCTTCCAGGGGAACTTCGTGGGTCTTCTTAAGTTCGTTGACGATTTTGGACTCGACGGCGGAACTGGTTATTCTGCCTTTAAATTTCCAAAAACAGAAACATGCTACTGTTAATAAAAGAACACAAACAGTTAAAGTAAAAACACTAATCGAAGTATGAATTACAGGAACACTTATTGTTTGTAGTAACTCCTTCTGATGCTGTACTTGGGATTTCACTAAATTCAATTCATCTAAATTTATAGATTCTAGATGTAAAGGCACAATGTTAAGTTTTGAGTTCGTGGACAGTTCACTAAATTTGAGTTCGGGTAACGGCACATAGAAAAGTTTTTTAATTTCAGATTGATGAGAACTTACTGTTTGTCCTTTGATTTTTACCTTACAGCCTTCTTCTATTTTTACCAGATAACTACCATCTATGGCCATGATTTTACGGTCATCGCTGCATCTGTAGTTGACTATATTTTCTACTGGAGAGATGATAATCCATTTACTTTCGCTGATCTTCTGAATCTTCACATCTTCTATTAACATTTGGTGATGCTCACAATTGTTATACTGGGTGGAGAACTTTATTAATTGTATTTCACAAGGGCTGTTTGGACTGATGTGATTCATTGTTTGAGCTTGACACAGGAATTTAGTTGGTCGGACCTCTCGACATGGTCCATCATGGAGTTTGTAATTTTCATCATTCAAGGAAAGGTATTTTGAATGGGGAATTAATGTTAGGAATGTGTGGGTCAAACTATTACGAATGGGAAAGGCATATAAATGATAGTAATCGTAATATGCTGACTCAACCAAAGGTACATCTAAAATGAATGTTAACTGCGTGGTTTTGTAATAGCTTTTAATAGTAATTATTTCTTCATAAAGGGCCATATTATCCATATTTACCTTATATGGCAAATTTACTTTATGTCTTTGAATTTTATTAAGCTCTATCAATAAATCATCTGTTTCTAAAATAGAGGGATGCATTGTCTTTAATTTAGCAAACGTTATTGCATTAACTAAAGTCTCCAAAATATTTTTAATTCCCGTTATTTCAGTAATTAACTGAACAAAGAGCATTTGAGCTATGATTACTATGTCCATGTAATCCTGTCTTAAGTCTTCAGTTTCAAAATTTTTCCTCAGAAATTCAATACGGTCTGCTATCTTTTTTTGATTGTTAGTCAAAATGTAAACTGTTTGATTAAATTTGGTAATAGCGGTTTCTGTTAGTGACATTTGATTTTTTTGAATTATTTCTAATTTATTTTGGTTACTAGTTAGCTCTAAAATTGTTGAATCATAACGTTTAGCTTCATTATCATCTAAATTTCCTGTGATTGACTTAATTACTGTTCCGAGTCCGTTTATCAAACCTCTCTTTATTCGATTTAAACTTGATGGTATAATTTGTTTGAAAATTTTGTTAGTTTCACTTATTTCATGGAATAACACATTTTGAGAATTTCGTAGTTCTTCATAATAGGATAAGGGGAGTTTTGTATAGAGATGTTCAGGTGATAGGATGTGTTTTGTAAAAAGTTGAAGTCTTGTAAAAGTGGTTGTAGTTCAATCGTTCTAATCAATGTCCATTCATCGATTGCGTTTTGGATAGTTCCTATTTTTAGGGGTAGCAGTCCAGGGTTGTCATTCAGTCTGTTAAACTCTACCTGTCCAAGGACATGGGTGAGGAAGAGGATTGACCTGAAACATTAGGTCGTTTTAGATTTCGTAGATGTCGTTTAGCTATTTGTTTATTTTTTCTAATTAATGCAACATTTTTATCTGTAACTTTTATCAATTCAAATGGACCTTCGAATTTTTGGATTATTTTTATTTCGTTTATCTACTTTAGTATAGACATGTGTTTCCTTATTAAATAAAGCGGTATCATCTTTGGAATTTCTGCCGGACACAACTCTTAATTTATTTTTTTCTAAATTCTCTTTAATTTTTTCGTACATTAAATTTAGTTTATTTTTATGTTGTAATAGGTACTCTTGCAAGAGTTTTTGTTGATCGTTTATATCATACACATCTTTACTAGAAGTATGACCTAAGACAATATCAAAAGGGGTAAAATTTGTGGCTGAATGAATGGAATGATTGTATGCCATAATCGTATAACACATAATTTTTGTTATCGGGTCTTTTGGATAAATTTGACGTAATATGCGTATGTGTTCTAATAAAGTTGAATGCAAGCGTTCTATGAGACCGTTAGAATTTGGATTTCTGGGGGTGGTGAAATGAACTTTTATCTTGTGCAAATTAAATAATTGTTTAACAGTTTCTGAGCATAGCTCTGAACCATTGTCACTTACTATTTGCTCGGGTGTTTCGTAGTAAGAAAAATACTGAATTAAAGCATTACAGGTTTCTATCGGATTTTTACTACTAATACCTACTGCTTGTCCTAATTTGGAAAATGAATCAATTAAAGTTAAATATATTTGATTTTCAATTATAAATGTATCTATATGTAAAATTTGGAAAGGTTTACTTGGAGTTCCTGTAAGCATTAAAGGTATATTAGGTGGGTTACGGTCATATTTTGCTCTTTTACATATTTCACAATTATTTATAAATTCAGTAACTTTTTCTTTCATGTGTAAAAAATAATATTTATTAGCTATTTCTTTAAGTGTCTCATTAATACCACGATGATTAGTTTTCGAGGTGTGATAACTTTGTATTACTTCTTGAATATCAGCTGTGTCGGCCAAAGGAATTCTACGTTTCGGACAGCTTATTATTTCAGCGCCATTATCATTAAATAGTTCAGTGTAAATATTACTAAAGTCCTTATATAATTGATCGGTTTCAAAAATTAAAATAGTAACGTTTATTTGAAACGGTATAATCTCGTAAAATTTTACAATATGGTCCTTATTATTTTGTCGAGGAATTTGCAAGTATTTAGTTTGATTATAAATTTTTACCTGTTTTACTGGTCTGGGATTATAATTTACTGGGGAAATATAATATTGATTCGGTTGTTTTTCTATGGGATTTTCAGATATTTGTATACTTTTTTTCGGTTCAACATTTACTTGAGAATGATCACTTTGGTCCGAGTTTTCAGTTGGTTTTTGTGCGAGTAATTTACGTCTTAGTTCACTTAAAGGGATATCTTCTGAATTTGGACTATTAGGAATTTCGATTGGGATAAAAGGCATTTCCGGTGGAGTCATAGGTGGTATATATTCATTTGTCGGCTGTGGTAATATCATACTTAAAGGAGGTGTATTTAGTTCACGGTCAAAGTCCTGTAAACGTCTCTCATTACTGTCTACATTATTAAACGTAGATGAAATCTCATCATCTAGAGCATTTACCTGTATGCGAGATAATGCGTCAGCGTTTGTATTATATTTTCCTTTTTTATATATAATTTCATAGTCGTACTCTTCTAATTTTAGTCTCCACCTAGTTAATTTTGAATTTGGTTCTTTTAATTTCATTAACCAAACTAATGGTCTATGATCGGTGTAAATGTAAAATTTACGTCCGTATAAATATGGCCTAAAATATTTAGTCGCCCAAACTATAGCTAAAAGCTCTTTTTCTATAGTCGAATATTTTTGTTCACTATTATTTAGGGTGCGAGATGCATAACTTATTGGTTTATCACTACCTAAAGGTCCTTGCGATAACACTGCCCCTAAAGCTACATTTGAAGCGTCTGTCGTTAAAATAAAAGGCTTTGTAAAGTCGGGATATTGTAAAATAGGGTCATTCATCAAAATGTTTTTACAAGTTTCAAAAGACTCAAGGAAATCTTTGTCATGATTTATATTGGCATTTTTCTTAAGGCATTTAGTTAGTGGTTTAGTCAATTTTCCAAAATCGCGTATAAATTTTCGATAATACCCTACAAGACCTAAAAAGCCTTTGATTTCTTTACGGGTCTTGGGAAGTGGATACTGTTTTATGGCCTTAATCTTATCTGGATTAGGTTTCACCCCCCGATCTGTGATTATATGCCCAAGATACATTACTTCCTTCTTTAGAAATTCGCTTTTATCGAGCTGAATTTTTAGGTTGGCCTGTCTTAATCTTTCAAATACGTCTTTTAGTCTTTCAATATGTTCCTGAAGGGAAGTTGAAAATACTATGATGTCATCTAGATAGGAAAAACATTTTTCGTTTTGTATACCCTTAAGAATATTTTGCATTAGGCGCTCAAAACAGGGTGGCCCATTGATTACTCCAAAAGGGAGGCGCATATACTCAAAATGGCCGACCTGCGTTGAGAAGGCAGTTTTTTCAACATCTTCTGGTGCCATTTCAATTTGATGGTAACCAGAGGCTAAGTCAAGAGTGGTGTAATATTGGCTTCGTCCAAGTTTGTCTAAGATGTCGGAAATATTAGGAAGAGGATATTTGTCCGGGATAGTTGTGGCATTTAATTTACGATAATCTATTACCATACGAAATTTTTGTTTACCACTGCAGTCCTTTTTTTTTTGGAATCACTAATACAGGGCTGGACCATGGGGAACAGGATGGTCGAATTATACCTTGTTTTAGTAAGTCGTCTACTTGTCGTTTAACTTCTTGTTGTTGAGCATGGGGTAAGCCATACGGTCTTACATAAACTGGATCTGGGTCAGATAATCTAATATGATGTTTTATTTGATGTGAAAAGTGAGAGGGACTCCTTCACAATAAAATATATCTTTATATTCCTTACATAAAGCTTCAATTGCTGTTTTTTCTTCAATATTTAAATGATCAAGTCTAAGTTTTTCTAAATTTTGATTTTGAAGATATTCTAATTCTATCTCTGAGAAATCTACGTCCATGTGTTCGTCAAAGTGTTCAGTGAAATTTAATTCTGTTTCCGTAATTGGGTCAAGTTTCAATGGCGAGTTTAATATTACTTGTACATGTTTATCTGTACTATTCAAGACACTCACATATGAAAAACCCTGATCTACGTTAACTAATGATTCTGGTATTTATACTCCAGGTCGCAATGTTAATTTCGATAAAACGCCAGTATTTGTGGAACAAGAAACTGGAATTTTAATAATTTTCTCTGTTCTTGCTTCAATTTCGATTTTAAAATTTTGATACGTTCTTTTATAAGTATTATGTTGTTCAGACGGCAAATAAAGAGGAATTACTGCTTTATCTGTAATTAATTTTCTATTTTTAAAATCTATTCTGGCTCCTAACCTTTGTAATAAGTCAGAGCCAATCAGACCATGATATTGGCTACTAATATTAAAAATGTAAAATTTATATTTTGCTTTTCCTGTGTTGAACATTAATGGTAAGGGAATTTTTGCAATTTCGTTATGTGTACTTGTCTGATGGACGGATTTGATTTGAAAATATTCATTTTCTATAAAATTTTTGTAATAAGTATAAGCTAAAGATGGGCACAATAAAGATTTCGTACTACCACTATCCAACATGAATTTTAAATTTATACCAGGCACGATTACATAGGGTAGTTTTGGGAAATTATCTAAATTAACCTGTATTATCTGTTCTGATCTAAATTCAGGCTCGAACGAAAATTTTCTTCATGTTCGGTATAATCATTAAAATTATCTCTAGGTTCATAATAATTTTCAGGGTAAGGTTCTGAAGAGTTATCAGGTTCATAATATTCAGAATTTGTTTCATTATATTCATAATTTCCTTGACTAAAATTTGTGTCGTTGTAGTCATTGTTTTGTATAGGTCTGTCAGATTGTACTTCGTGATGATAAAGTTCCTCACTCGTATATCGTCTGTTTTGTGTATTAGGTATGGTATTTGTCGGTCTATGATTTCTGGTCGACGTTTCCATAGGGGTAGGCTTGTAAGTCGGAACAAAATTAGGGTTGGGTCGGAAAACATTTCTATTAGAATTTCTTGTGAAATTTTGTGAAGCAGGTTGATAATGAGGTCTCTGTTGTTGAATGTTTTGTTTTCTCTTAAAAGGATTTAGTTGTGGAAAATTATTTCTCGAAAATTGTGAATTAGATGGTCTTTGATTAAATGGTTGATTACTAGAAAATGGTTTATGAAAATTACCTAGATTTTGAGAAGTAAAACTATTTTGGAATGGTTTATTTTGGAAATTGTTACTATTACTGTTTTTATTAGGTGTGTTAGTATGCATATATTTCATCTGTTTTTCGCCATATTGGAAATTTTCTTCCTCTACGACTAATGCCATAGCTTGCTCCAAATGTATCGGTTTTTGTAATCTAATTGCAAGTCCTAATTGTCCGTACAGTCCATGTAAAAAGGTCTGCAAGGCCATTTTGTCATAAATTTCATTTTTTACTAAACGAATATTGTTATCATCTATAGTTAATCTTAATTTACCTTGTAGCAAACTTCTAGCATCTTGTATTCGCATACCAAATTGATAGGGCGTTTCATTTTGATTCGGTTTAAGTAACATTAAGTCTCTAGCTAAACAATCTTCATCTCTCTGATCTGAAAAATATTGTTGTAAGAGAAGTTTTATACGGGGCCAATTTGTGGCATCTTCTCTACTAGCGATTAAAGATTTTGCTCTTCCCTCTAGTTTATTAACTATTATCCTAAGTATCCAATTATTGCGGTCATTATTTAAATTTTGTGTATCAACAAAAGATGATAAGAAATTTTCACAAGCTCCAATAAATAATGCCAAAGTGGCTTGATCCCCGTCATAACTGGAAATTGCATTAATATGATAAGATTCAATTTTGATTTGTGCAGCAACGTTTTGTTCAGTCATTTTAATATTTGTATTTTCTAACGTAAAATTATTTTCTAAATTTAACACTAATTTGGCTGGTTTAATAATATTTTGTCTAGAAATGTTCTTAAAATTTTTATCTAAGTCAGACATACACAATTATAAAATTTATGGGATAAATATATAAAGGATAATGAAAATTACTCACAATAATTTTTCCATTCGCTTAATTATGAAGTCGGCAATGTTGTCCTTCTTCGCTGACGATTTTTGGTCACTTCTATCTATACTTGATTTGGACCTTCGAGGTTGGCGATGATGTCCTTCCTTTTGTGGCTGTGTTGTCTTCTGCTAGTGGTGGCTTCTGCTGTTGAGGTTGGCGATGATGTCCTTCCTCGTTGACGATGTTTGTCACTCTAAATTTTGTAGGTTGCAGGTTTTTAACGATAAAAATCGACGTGTACCTTTGCGATTTTTGTCAAAAATACACTTAAACCTATACTAACGACTGCGCCAGTTTGGATAGTGCCCTTTTGGCACTTCAAAACAAAAAACTTTATTTCGAAATTACAACAAGTTTAATTATAATTTTAAAACAAAGGAGAAATACACGATGTTTAATGTGGAAACACTCGTATAAATATTATTGTATCTTACTTGTATATATAAAGTCAAATATGCTTAGCTAACATTATAAAATAAAACAACTTAAACTAAATAATTATGATGACTATGATTATTCAGCGGTTTCAGTATTTCCGCGTTGAACGACTGCTTCGATCCTATTACTCTACTGACACGAGATATCAGTATAGCATTATACAGGGTGCTGTAACTCGAGCTCATTTGAGGATATTTTTTCAAAATTAAAAAGGCACTGTCTCCCCATTAGTGAATTCTTTCTACGAAACTTCACTAAAATGACAATGAGATTAAACTCACCGTCAAGTACTTCAGTATATAAACCAGCAACAAAAAGGAAGTTATTAAAATAACGATGATAATTTCCTGACAGAACAGGAAAATATTGCTAGGGGAGAGGAAATTAATTGCATAGATTTAGATCATATGCGAGAAGTAAAGAATATAAACTCGGACAATCTGAACCCGCCATTTCAAGAACCAAATTCAGGAAAGTCGTGAAGTAGCTTGAACAATGAGAAGTTGTGTTGACAAAACAGCACTGTGAAAAATTCTGCTGAAAAAGTGAAGGAAAACAATTTAATAGCGCGAGATTTTATAAAGCCAAATACGTGCCCAGCGAGTTCATGAATAATAAAAGTAAATATTATTATTTTGAAACAATGAACTCGCAAAAGTGTAATCAGCATAAGCATATATATATATATATATATATATATATATATATATATATATATATATATATATATATATATATATATATATATATATATATATATATATATATATATATATTGTAATAATATTACTTTTTGTATATAGTTAGTTTTTGTATTGTACATTTTTAATTTAATAAACGTTTTTGAGTTGTATATAGTTATATATAATGCCACACGATTGGCAGATAATTGTTATGCTTTTATTTTCCAATGTAATAAATAATCTTAAATTTTATTTATTATATATAGTTTTAGTTTTTGATCACCCTGTATATGATTTTATTAGGGTATGAATTAATTTTATAATGAGAACTTTGATTGTGGTTTGTTTTATATGTATATAATAATTTAATTTGACTTTAAAAATAACATTTATGGAGTGCCCTCAAAATCTATACTCAACTATGTAAATCTTGTGTTTGATTCTGTATAATGATATGTATTGTTGGTGGTATATTCTTTGCCACTGTTATAGCAGCCATAAACACAGATATATATATATATATATATATATATATATATATATATATATATATATATATATATATATATATACACTTGCCCTTTACTTATTCTCTTTCCCAGTTAGTCAGTCCTAGTTGCTAAATGATGTTAAATATCAATAATTCCTATATTTTAAACAAATATTTAAAAAAAAAATGTCAAACAAATTTTCAAATTTAACAAAGATTTTTATTAACGATTGTTTTAAAGTTTAAATTGAAATTGAAATTCTAGAATTCCCTTACTACTGGATCCTCTATTTTATAAAATGGCTATTTGTTTCTGCACTTCTGGCTTTTACCGATGCGTTCTCTATGAATTTGTTTGTGAAATACGATGGGAGTTATATTTAAATTTCTGTTAAATTAATGTTATCTGCTTTTCTGCTTTAAGTATTTATATTTCAATAATAGATAGATCGTTTATTTAGATTTCTGCATAGATGAAACTTGCTTTTATTAAGGTTGATGTTAATGGTGAATTAATATGGTACCTTATGGCGTCTACTAATCGTTGATACTAGTAATACTTGCTGTTTATTACCGATACATTGGTTTCTCTTCGTGATCGTATGGTTTGAATCATCTACTGGGTGTTTGTTGGCTTCTTAGACACATTGAACACTACTTTGCGGACAATTTACTTAAAATTTCATTTTATATATAAACAGTAAAATATAACGCCAGCACTTTCTCGGAGTTCATCAACAACCTCCCTCTTTTATTCTCCTCGGGAAAACGGATATCGTCCCAAAATAATCTCGAACCCATTTACTTCCAGTTTAAAGCCATCGCTAGCTGCCTGGAAATTGTTTTTAACATTTTTATACTCCTTTCTTTCGTTCCTAAGCTGGATATACTTAGTCAGCCAGTACAGAGTATGGAAATCTTCATTGTTTTCTATTTAAAAGGTAAGTCGAATTTTGATACCCGCCAAATTCAAATCCTTCACTTAAATGTCATTTACAAACAGAAATTCTTAAAAACTAAATATGACATTTAACTAACCTAACTTATTCAATATGTAAACAATGATTTTTAACACAACCAAAAACACTTTCAATTGTTCTCCCTTGCTTGGGAAGTTCTTTTAGTAACATCACAGATATTCATTTCGCTATTTATGAATATATATTTTTGTTTCTTTCAAAATTGTGAGTAAAATCCCTTGACCATATTTCGTTAGTTTTTTAAATTTAACCTGTTTTTAAACATTCGGCTATACATACATATTAGGTATGTAGCTTAATTACCCTTTACTATTTATTGTTCCCATTATATAGGTTATATTAATTTTGATCTATTATTTAAATGCAGTATTTCCTTTCAGCTTATTGATATCATGCATCCAGTACTAAATAACAATAACAAAGAATATATAATGGTTTCATTGTGTTGTTTATGATTTTCACATGGGTAGTGTGGTGTAATATGGATAATTTATATTGGTATGGTCTTGGATATTTGTAGTCATGAAATATAATTTACAAAAATGAGCATATACACATTTCGTACACAGTGTAAGTATTATTTGAAACATTTTCTCATATTAATATATTATATATATATATATATATATATATATATATATATATATATATATATATATATATATATATATATATATATATATATATAGGGTGGCGCATTGAAAACGAAACAGACCTATTTGCGTCCAGATAATTTTTTTAAGAAACGCTCAAACACGTCAATTTTAATATTTAGGGGGACATGTTTTGACATAAAACTCAACTTTGTCACATCAACCCCTTACGGGTGGTGACAACAACCCTTATATTTTCAATAAAGAACATGGGTCGAGAGTTACATCATTTGAAAGCTCTTTCTTTTCTGAATTCAGCACGCTAATTTTTTTGGAAGTTTATCAACTCGTTTAAAAATTATTCACAGTTGAAGATGCAAAAACGCATATCACTCACTCCGATAAGAAATGTGCTGATAGTCAATGTTTTGTTGGTTTGTAAACAACAAATTGACTATCAGAACATTTCTTATCGGAATGAGAGAAATGCGGTTTATTATTTCAGTTTATCGGTCGGTTTGATATTTGATAGTACTACCGAAAATCAATTTCACAATGGTGTATTCTGTAGAAGAAAGAGTTGAAATAATTACTCTTTTTTTTTCAAAAACGACGACTGTGCCAACCGTACCGCAAATTTGTTTAATGAACGACATCCGAACAGACATGGTAACAGAAAATACAATTTGGAGTTAGTTGCAAAGTTTCGACAAAGTGGTTCAGTAGCCAACAAAAAACGGGATTCTGAAAGTGAATTTCCGGTTAGAAATGAGAGTACTGAGATTGAAGTTTTAGGAGAAATTACTGTAGACCCAACTTTGGGCACGAGAAAATTGGCAACTGTTTCAAACATCAAAAGAAGACTGGCATTTTTGGAGACCGTTTAATCGGACCAATTTTTCTTGATGGCAATTTGAGTGGCGAAACGTATTTGGAGTTACTAGAAGATATTGTTTACCCTCTACTAATTGACTTTTTTGAAAATGATGATCGCTATCAAGAAAAGCAATTAGTGCTTCAACAATATGGAGCTCCTCCGCATTTCTCACAACGTGTTAGGGAGTTTTTGAACAGAGAGTTTCCAGAGCAATGGATTGGACGTAGAGGTGCTATTGAGTGGCCTCCTAGATCACCGGATTTAACTCCTTTAGACTTCTTTCTATGGAGCCATTTAAAGAGTATAATTTACGCAACAGAACCGGAGTCTCTGGAAGAATTACGACGACGCATTTTTGAAGAATGCCGTCTAATAACTCCACAAATGCTCCAGAATGTCAGAGCTCGTTTAGAATAAAATTTATACTTTTGTATAGAAGCTGGTGGTCAACAATTTGAACACTTACTTAACTGAATAAACATTTTTGGACGTTTGGCTTTGTTTTTTAGTTTTTTTTACGAAAAATGGACTAATTAGTGCATTCTTATCACAGTGAATGAAATGCGTTCTTGCAACTCCAACTGTGAATAATTTTTAAACGAGTTGATAAAACTTAAAAAAAAAGTGTGTGCTGAATTCAGAAAAAAAAGAGCTTTCAAATGATGTAACACTCGACCCATGTTCCCTATTTAAAATATAAGGGTTGTTATCACCACCCTTAAGGGGTTGATGTGACAAAGTTGAGTTTGATGTCTAAACATGTCCCCCTTAATATTTAAATTGACGCGTTTCAGCGTTTCTTAAAAAAAATTCTCTAAATGCAAATCGGTCTGTTTCGTTTTCAATGCGCCATATATATATATATATATATATATATATATATATATATATATATATATATATATATATATATATATATTATATATATATATATATGTATACTTTTTTCTTGTAAACATGATTACAGGTTGGTAAATAATACATTTTTCCCCTTGCATTTCGTCAGGCTGGTCCATATCTTCCTCAAAACGATAACAGGGTCATTCGGCGAATATTCTACGAATCATAGTAAAGAGAAGAATAAGACACCAAACTGAAAAATACTGCAATAAAGATCAATTCGAACTTAGACTTGGCCAAGAAATTAGAACAGAGGCACTGGTACAGTACAACAGTAATAAGGCTTGAAAATAATAGATCTAATTTTATTGCTTTTGTACACTTACCTGTAAAAAGAGTTTGTCAAGGTTTATTGTTGAAGGAGGCTGGATCAGATTGTAGAGATTATTTTTATCATTATTATCCTTCATGTATAGAAAAAAACAAAGCACACTAACATAAGTGAACACATATAAAATTGAAGCTAAAACTAGAAAATTTAGATGGAAAAGATATCAATTAATGCCGTATTTATTCAGTTTATTCATAGAAGATTTCTTAAATATCCTATGTAAAAGACAATAAAAGTCAAAATAAATTGACAGCGGTTCAGTTTCATACAATACGGTAATGTTATAACACTGACAGGCACAAAACTACAGGGAATGCTGAGTGTGCTGAATATTCGATTAAAAATATTCAAACCAAAAATTAATATAAAAAAAGCAAAAGTAGTAAAGTTTTCTATTGGAAGAAATTGAGCGAAAGAAGGTAAAATGTATTGGAAATTTTAAGAGACCTAAGACCTAATAACTTTCTGATATTTAAAGGGTAGGTAACATCCTTGTAAAAAATGGAAACAACTGGACGAAGAGGCAAGTCTCTGCGAAACATGGCCCAATTCATGGCGTGCGGAAGTCAGATTAAATTCAAAGAAGTCTGGAAACAACGGATCGTGGGTGGGTCGACGGGGCGACATCGCCGTTAGATTGTACTGGAGTACAAATAAGTCCAATTTTAACAGCTCACGGTTTATTACACAAGAGCAGAATGAATTTTAATTTTAGTATAAAAAACACTTTTTGTTCATATCTTGTAATGCAAATCAATACCTCTATCCCCAAATATAATCAGATACGTTTTTGATGAATTGACACAACCACTAATCAAACTAATTTGTACCAAGCTCTCACATTTCCCTCAACGATCGCTAATATCAAACACAGATGATGATATTCTTATAGTGCATTCAAAAGTTAGGTGTTCATTTGTCACCGGCAGCAGGTAGGTATCTAGATGTAGGGAAGCCCAGAGTGAGACAGTACCGCACACAGCGCTAAGTAACCCGCGACCGCAAACAATGGCGGTGAGGAAGTGCTCCACTTAGACCTAGTGACAGTCGCACCTTCCATTAGCTCGCTTACAGTGACACCCCGGAACGTCATTATTTAAATGTGAGTGCTCTTAGCTCTCTCACCTACTGTCATCTCACCATCCAACATCACTTGCATGAAATAATTGAAGAATTTTACACTATAGTCTTGTAATAAATATTGTTGTCTACAAAAGGCATTTAGATTTTTATAATATTTTTAGCTTTTCGTAGTTTAAGCAATACAAAAGGTGAACTTGCAAGCAAAACAGGGTTGTAAAATTTTCAGGAAACCTGAACCTTGAAAATCTGTATTTTGTAAAAAGGCGTTTATTCCAGCCGTTTAAGGTATCATTTCTAATTGTCACTAAGTCTGGGTTTGACATGATTGAAGATTAAAAAATTAAAGGCATTTCTTCCATACAAGTTTTTATTATGTAACGAACAATTCTCAGGGGGTTGCTACTTTCTGTTTGTATTACAGAAATTATGCTATATGAGAAATTGCCAAGTTTAAATTTTCATCTATTATCTTCAGTTGTCCAGACAAAGGTAACATCGAAGGGCAGAATATCAGTGTCTCCAGAACTGAAGTATTAAAGGGATAAATGCGAAACGACGCATATTTTAAAGCAGCAAAATGGTGTCTGTACCACTCTAAAAACGAATTTGCAAGTACATTATGCGGTAGCGAATTTTTATCAACTGCTTTAAATTTTAATAACTCAATTTTCCATTAACCTAGAAACATTAATTTTGGTATACATATAGTAGAGCCTCTATCAGGGTACCATGTTTACCAAATTTCATGAAAATAACTGTTATTTTTCGAGATACAAAACTTTTTCTCAGAAATATATATATATATATATATATATATATATATATATATATATATATATATATATATATATATATATATGGATAAGTCAATGAGTCAAGATTGGAACCTGTGATGAGCACTGATAAGTACAATTTGGAAAACCCAATTCATCACAATAAACTTTTTTAGATCTAACGATCGTTTCGCTAACGAAGTTAGCGTCATCAAAAGGATCAATAAACTAAGCGAATAAAAGCCATCACTACTATTTATATGTTAGTTGCCAAGCAGTTGCCAACAGCGTTCTCTACGAAGGTATACAGACAGAGGCCCACTGTTGAGTTTTAAATCTCTGTAATTAAAATTGCATACCTGCTTTTGTAATACTGTTTGTCGTTATCAAATATTCCAGTAATGGGCCACTTTGGCCAAACAGTTCTAGTGACTTTTGTTGTGGTTGGTAACACTGGTTGTCATGTGGTTAAGTATGGGCTCTGCATTACCGAGATGACAGCCGACAGTTACCGACATGATAATTGACAGATGACATGACAGCTGACAGTTGCCGACATGGCAGTTGACAGATGACATGACAATTTACACATGACATAAGGGCCCCATTTTAGTCCCCGGTCCCAATGACATCTAGCGCTTCGCCCCCAAGGGACCACATTCAGGGTTCCGCCCTAAAGAACCCCTCCCACTTAGGTCTCATTTTTTATTTAAATCGTAGTGCAAGGGCTCTATATAGACCCCCATAGTGCTCCCGTGAAAAGCGAGGTTAATTCTGAAATATTGTTTGTGATCATTAGACGATGACGTCACTGAGATATGCTTTGAGTTCTCATTTGTAAATGATTACATCGTGCTGTTAGTTTGGACACCCGTTTATTACTTTAATTAAGTTACTTGCTTAAAAAAACCGTAAGGCAACTAACTGGAATTGATCCCTGATGCGTTGGGGCGAAAATCCAACATCCTGATAACTGCGCTATACGAGTTTGTTACTGTTATATCCTCGTGGTTCTATATATCCGCTTAAAATCTCAAGGCACTATTTGACTAAGTTACTATTAAATCGTGCGAGCATAGCAAATCTTTGTTTAAGAAACATGTTAGCATATTATAAGTTTTAAATTAAAAAAAGGTGGTAATGCGTCACATTGGCTAGACAGTTCTAGTGACTTTTCTAATGACTTTTCTTGTGCTTGGTAACACTGGTTGTCATGTGGTTAAGTATGGACTCTGCACTACCGACATGACAGCTGACAGTTACCGACATGGTAGTTGACAGATGACATGAGAGCTGACAGTTGCCGACATGGCACTTGACAGTTATCGACGAGACAGTTGGCAGATGACATGGCAATTTACACATGACATAAGAGCCCCATTTTAGGGCTCCTGCCACAATGACATCTAGTGTTTCGCCCCCAAGAGGCCCCATTCCCCGTCGCACTTAGGTCTCGTTTTTGTATTTAAATCGTAGTGCGGGGGCTCTGTATAGACCCCCATAGTGCTCCTGTGAAAAGTTAGGTTAATGCTGGAATATTGTCTGTGATCATTAGACGATGACATCATCGAGATATGCTCCGATTTCTCATTTGTAACTGAATACATCGTGCTATTAGTTTGGACACCCGTTTATTACTTTAATTAAGTTACCTGCTGAAAAAAACCAAATGGCAACCAGCTGGAATTGATCCTCGATACGTTGGGGCGAAAGTTCGAAGTAAGTATAGATGGGGAGTTCTGGGACTAACCACCACATTTAAAAACTACACCACCTATCTAACCCAGGGGTTGAAGAGCTCTAACCTTAGAAGACGTAATCCAAGATGGCGGCCAAGATGGCGACCGTTGTCGCGAAAATTCAAAAATTTTAAAATTTTAACTGTCAAAATAAAAGGATCCACTATTTTGATTTCATATGTATGACGTATGTAAAGATAGCGGCTGACGCATGCGCAAAGCAACTTTTTTAGTTCTTATGCTTATAACTCAATTGATATTAACTAATTGATTTTAATTTCATGAAGGAATAAAATTTATATAAAAGATAAAATTCAACTTGGTTGCTCAGTCAAAGGCATAAGCTTAAATGAAAATTATACACAGGGCATGGACTTTAGCAACTTACATTTGGTAGGGTGCAAAATGTACAAATAAAAACTAAAGATACGGTAAAAATCGATTTATTCAAAATTATTGAATTTATATAATGCTGATTGTAGTGAATTTCACAAGTTTAATAAAGTTACATATGTAATTAATTAAAGGTGTTCTGATGAATTGTGGTTAAATTATTGATGTCTTGAAAAGAAATTTATACAGATAAATAAAGTACTTAGCTGATAGTTTCATCAATTGTTCGACGTCATCCAGACTTCTGCAATCGAGGAGGCGAGTCAAGGCTGCCTACGTCTCCGTCAGAATGCTGCGGGGGCCCTACTGTTCGGTATAATATATCTACTTCCACCGGGAGTAGCTTCGCGATTATATAAACCAATGGATGTTCCTTATAAACCGATTGAAGTTGCTTTTTTCTACAGGAGCAGCTTCATGATGACATAAAACAGTGGATGTTTTTATACAAAGATGGGTGTTGTGTTTTCCTACAGGAGCAGATTCATGAATATATAAAACAGTGGATGTTTTTATAAAAATATGGATGTTGCGTCCAAAATGGCGCATATATCTTCCCCAAAACGACGGGGTGACTGTAACAATTCAGGTGTATGAGTGTCGGTTTAGTTCTTTATCATTTACATAAGGCAGCCTGCAGCATGATCAGTTTAGGTACAAAATTTATCTGCATGTTAATAAATAATAAAAATTAATTGACTGTCAATATTGAATATTAAGAACGCTACCACAAGCCTCCATGAAAACAATATAGGCATTTATAATTGACAAAACAATTGTTAAATTAAATTCAGTACAGCAAAACAGCGAGAAATCATATATCAACCATAAATAAAGAAATTGACAAAAGCAATTGTAAAATAAGCAATTCCCTTACCTATTTAGCCATGCTGCCTTTGATTAATCATCTGAGTGATGGCATCTTTTGCGGTTGACTTTTAAGTAAGAAGAGAATGTGTCTCGTGGTTTCAGGGGTTATTAAAGGTTCCTTATCTTGAACAACATTCGATCAACGAACTGTCACGTCTGTATAGCCGTTCCAATTGAGTCATAATACGGTAGAGCAACTGACTACGAATCTGGTGGGCCGCGTCGATGACTATGACGTCATTGTGTTGGCAATTGTTTTTTAATGAATAAGTATTGTAAGACGTATTCGGAAACCTTATAGTTTGGAAAAGGGTGGTAACACGTGTAACATGTTACACATCCTGATGATCGGGGTAAAAAAAAATGGAACAAATTTTAAAAAATATTAGAAGAGAACACCAAAGTTGGATGTGAGAGGTTCTTCTCTCGACAAGAAAGTAACCAAAGATGAAATGTGGATCAAGGAAAGAGAACGCTGCTTGAAAGCGAAATAGGAGATCAAAAACACAATTGTTCTGCATGTTACCAAAGTTAAATTTTCCTTAAAAATCGACACTAAAATCTGAACTCAACAACACCTGCAATTGCTTTCCAAATGGAGGTTAAAAGGGAATAATTGAGTAATCAAAAAAATGAAGTCCGAAGGACAACACCTTAATAGCAATAAAAATTTAGTCCAGTCGGAATGGTGAGCTAGAGGAAAGAAAAATTGAATAACCAAAAAAGTCTGAAGGACAATACCTTAATAAAAATAAAAGTTTAGATGATTACATTTTCAAACACCGTCTTGATGATTGTATGTGGACATGAACGACAAGTTTGCAGCTCGTTTGAGAAACCCCCGTGGCAACAACTGAACATGACAACGCAAGAAGGTTTACTCTACCCGTCCGTGCCTTTCCGGACAGTGCATACCCTGCCAAATCTTCGAACCCAGGTACAACAATATATATATAAAATGAGAATTGTAAGTTAATTTGTAACTATTGAAAAATCTAGAATGAAGTAAATTAATTACTGAATGAATCTAAGAGAAATTATTGAAAAATTTAAGTTTAAATGTTAATAATAATTTAAAGGAAAATCATAATATTGACTGAAATCTATAAATAGCGAAAAAGGTAGAGAGAAAATTATATTACTGAATTTAACTAACAAATGGAATGAATGGAAATTAATAGGAAATAAATTGGCGTAGGGTCACTTTGCTGCCTACGTACCCTGAGCACCCTACGGATCCTTACTCTATATATTTTTGGGGTTGTGGAGCCCAGAGATACGCAAACAGCTTTTACCCCTTCAGGTGCCGACGTGTACACACTCCTCCAAGATGCGCTGCAACGTACAAAAAAATAAATAACAAAAAGCAAGGTTGCGTCGCCATGGTCCCATACTGTGGAATGGTTCCAGCCCTCCAGAGACATGTACTTTTACTTGCCTAGGAAGCTCCCCGCCTGACTTTGCAAGAGGCCTGCACGGTGCTAAACAACACTTCTCAAGCAAAATCAAGTATGCGAGTACTCTGCTGTTGTGAGCGTGCGATTTTCTTTTAGTTCTTATTTCAACAATCGTTGTTTATCAGACTATTTGAAATTATTATATAATAAGAAAAATATTAAAGTGAGATAAATTAATATCGAAAGCAGTTGAAAATCACACACTACCAACAGAAGAGTAATGCAGACAGAGAGAGAGACATAAAAATAAAAGATAATAGGGTGCCAGTGAAGATTGATTCTTCACAATTAAATAATAATATGGTAACGTGGTCCACTACTTTATGACCACCTGCTGTTGCTTTGTTGACATCACATACCTTCGCTGTTAATAGTAGAGAAACATGCCATCATCGCATTGTTAATAATTAAGATGTTGTCAGTAAAAGTGACAACACGAATACAAGATTTCTTTGTTATAAAAATCAAATTAAATAGCTAATGTATATAGATCAGGATTATAAATTAACTTAATTAATAAATTTTAAATATCATTGCTACTGGTCGAAGATGAAAGGTAAATTCTAATATGTTGGGGAGTGAATCAAAAACCAAGCTACGTACGTTTCAGAACCGAGCACAGATAATTCCTCATCAAAAAGAATACCGAAGAGAAAAAAAATATGTATATATAGAAATATATACACACACAAACTTAACGCCAAAGGCAGAGGAAGGTGTACCGGAGATCTCTCTGAAATCCTCCTCAAAGCGCTAAATTTTTATGTCACTAAGAAGAGATCCAGGAACTAAATCCACACCACCTCATGCCCTTAACCTGATTTCAAGACCTCCTGGATGACTGCTAAATAATGTGTCCCAAGACAAAACAAACTCTATAAAGTGCTACCTATAGCAAAACGCCCCGGGCAACTAAAAATACAAATGGAAACTGCAACATCCAGAGCAAATTACCATCTAAAGTATTTACTATACGCCGAGGTTCAATAAAAATAACAATAATAATAAATTGGCTGGTCTGAAACATGATGCGGATACATAGAATTTATACAGATAATAAGTGATATAAATGTGTCCCTCAACATGATAGAATATGAATAAATAGAAAGCCAACAGGAACAACAGGGAGAAGAAAATTTTTAAATGGATGGCCCATTTAAATAATAGGCCTTTCAGATAAGATGGTAATGCCAGATTAGATGAAGTAGATTGGTATGCATCTAATGTCGTTTGGACGTAGTTTAGTAACATACCACGGGTCGAGATGTTAGGTAAAAATGAAAATAGGATAGTGATTGAGATTCAGTTTACTGACTTGCTCAGGTGTAGTTACATAAATACCTAGGTAGATAAAGAGATAGAGAGAGAGAGAGAGAGACAGAGAGAGAAAGATAATAAAAGCTATATTGAAATTAACGGAAAGCCTCCTGACCAATAGCAACTCTAATTAAAAATGTCGCCTACATCATGTGATGAATCTGGTTTTATGTCTTTACTATGAAAACTGCCCAATACGTTGTCATGATTTTTTTAACTAGCAGTCTGAATAAAGTTAGTTAAATGAATTGTCTGTTAAGAAATAAATACAATAAAGTTAACTAGAAAAACTACAAGTTGTTTAGCCGAGTATGAAGTAGAAGTCCGGAATGCACACAAAGTTCTATAAAGTGCCCTAACAAGTGAATAAAATGAAACTTAAAAAAAAATCAACAAGGCAGTTGAAATAAACTTGATTAAAAAATATTTATTTATTATAATGAAAAATTTTCCTAACTGAAAACCATTATCTCCCACAAGCAGTTAATCATTTTGCCTTCATGAAAAATAAATCCACAAAATCTCAGACTGGACTATATAAAAATATTAGAAACCATAAACTATATAATAGCCTGTAGAGACAAGATAAGATACATAATACACTTCAGCAAAATAACTTTAATACCGTAGGAACAATAAGATATGATAAGAAAGGAATTAATCAAAATTTCAACAAGGTATGGCAAAAATTAAGGATGGGGCACTTAGTAAGTCGAGCTTTAAATAAAGAAACACGAATGATGTGATTTTAAAACAAACATAGGAAACTGCTAAAAATTTCCAGATTTATCGAAATACAAGTAACATATTGTGTTTAAATAAAATTATAAGCTGTAATTTATATTAAGATAAATTCAAATTTTAAATTAGATATTGCGTTTTCAATGGCAAAGCAAAAAGATAAGAAACCCTTAAAGGTTTCCAGCACTAAAATCGAATAATAAATTATCCATATATAGAAATGATAAGCAATTTATTTCAGCCAAAAATAAATTTGCATAAATTGATTAAAAATTTATTCTACTATAAAATGAACGGATAATGTGCCAATAAGGATTTAGAAAAATATTCTCCTTAAAAACAAATTTGCATTAATTTAATAATTCACCAATAATTAGGTGAATATATAATAATTATTGAAAACTACTAATAATAATTCGTTAAAACTTTATGCTCTTCTCTGAAATAAAATAAAAGTTATGATTAATAATACCAGCCTTCAGATAAGGTCTCGTACGAAAATAGACAAGCTGAAAAATTTCTGTAATATAAGGCAACTCGAAATATAATTAAATAATAAGTGTTTTATTAAGCTAAAAAAAAAGGTCAGCACTGACACATATGTCGCCCCGTCGTTTCCTAGTAGCAAAAATACATTACACTGCTGCAACCAAAAATTTCAACGGGAAAACCGATATTGCACACGTAACACCACCAAATGCAAGTTCCAGATGCCTTTCCACGCTTCGGACCCACGTTAAGTGCTAGTATAACTCAATTAATATTAACTAAGTGATTTTAATTTATGAAGGAATGAAATTTATATGAGAGCCTCGGTGGTTCAGGGGCAAGAACGTGTGCCTCTGAACCGAAGGGTACTGGGTTCGATCCCAGCGTACCCCTTTCACTTTTTCAGTACAAACTGTAACAGTAACATCAACCGAGGCTCTGGCATTGTATTTGAGCAAGTTGAATGTCTGCACGTTCCGCCCTTCGGAGGGGGCGTAAAGCCGTCGGTCCCGTGTCCATGCGATGTTGGGCACGTTAAAGATCCCTACCCTCCTTACAGAAAGGGTCCGGCAACATTTCCAGGATGGTGAGGTGAAACTGCTCCCTGGCGTCAGTGATTGGCCATAGTCGCGGAAATAGGCCGACGTTAAAGAAACAAAATCACACACAAATTTATATGAAAGATAAAATTAAACTTGACTGCTCAGTTAAAGGCATAAGCTTTAATGCAAATTAAAGACAAGGCATGGGCTTTAGCACTTACACATCAAAAACAAAGTCCTCTTAAGCTCCAACGGCGGCAACCCTTCTGGACTCTTGCTAAATCTATTGGGAATAATTTCTGCAAAAGCACGTTCCCACCTCTTGTCTCATGGGATGAAATTGTTTCTACCGCCCTGGGCAAGGCTGAACTTTTTGCTTCGTTGTTCGCCGGCAATTCTACGCTCAACCCACCTTCAAATGTTCAACCACCAACAGTCCCCAATGTCGCGCATAAAATGACGGATATCATTTTCAAAACTAAAAAGGTACGAAAGATGCTCTCTTCTCTTAATACCAGGAAAGCCTCTGGCCTTGACGAGATCCCAGCAATTGTTCTCAAAAAATGCGCGCCAGAGCTTGATCCTGTCCTGACTTGTCTGTTTCAGATATCTTATAATAAAGGCATATTCCCTAGTAACCGGAAAACTGCTCGAGTACAACCCATCCCCAAGCAAGGATCCAAAGCGCTTCCTAGCAACTACAGGCCTATTTCTCTCCTTTCAGCCGTCTCTAAAGTGATGAAAAAGTATATAAACACCGAAATACTAAAATTTCTTGAAAAACACAGTCTAATCCACGACAGGCAGTATGGAATCCGTCAGCGCAGATCGACTGCCGACCTCCTTTCCTTTGTCACCCATTCTTGGAACAAGTCTATGGAACAACACGGTGAATCCCAGATTGTTGCTTTAGACATATCCAAAGCATTCGACCAGGTCTGGCACGCAGCGCTGCTTAATAAACTTCCAGCCTATGGCCTACCACCAAAACTTTGTACCTAGACAGCAAATTTCCCCTCCAATAGGAGCATATCTATTGTTGTGGATGGCCATTCCTCTAAACTGTATCCAATTAATGCAGGAGTTCCTCAAGGTTCAGCTTTAGCCCCTACTTTGTTTCTTCTCCACATCAATGACCTCCTCTCTAGCACATCCAACCCAGTTCACAGCTACGCGGACGACAGCACCCTCCATTCAAATATACAATATTCTAAGTCTGTCTCTTTAGCCCAATTAGATGAAGATCGCAGACTCATGGAGGGTTCTGTCTCCGTGGATCTCCAAAAAATATTAGACTGGGGAAGTCGAAATCTTGTGCAATTCAACCCCACCAAAACTAAGTCTTGCTGTCTTTCTCACAAGAGATACACCAGCCCTAGACCCATCACAATAAACAACCAAGTTATTCAAAGTAATGAGTCCTTTTCTCTTGTTGGCATTTCTGTGGACCGAAATCTTAATTGGCACCAACATGTCACATCAATTGCAGAAGCGGCTGCTAAGAAATTAGGTTTCCTCTTTCGGGCTCGCAAATACTTTTCACCAGCTAATCTCTATACCTTATATACTTCACAAATAAGGCCAAACCTCGAATACTGCTCCCACATCTGGGGTGACGCTGCCGCTTCTACACTCGCTATCCTAGACTCCATTCAAAAGAGAGCTATACGTTTCATCGGTGACCCTACCCTCACCCAAAGGCTGCCATCCTTTGCCCACCGACGTGCTGTTGGTACCTCTCTTTCTTTTATAGATATCTGCACGGGCACTGCTCAGAGGAGCTTTCTTCCATAGTTCCCCCACCTGCTGCCTCCAACAGATCTACCAGCAGAACAGAGCGAATGCACCCTTTTACTGTCCAGGTCACCAGATTTAGAACATCATGTTATGCCCGCTCTTTTGTCCCGAGGACTTCCAAGTTGTGGAATTCCTTGCCGGCACATGTTTTTCCTTCTCCTCCGAACCTCCAAACCTTCAAGTCCAGAATTAACAAGCTGCCTCTTTCCTCCTTGTCAACACACACGGTACGATAGTATTTAGGCTGTAAGCCCTCGTGGTGTGTTGCTGAAATTAAAAAAAAACATATAGTAGGGTGCAAAATGTACAAATAAAAACTAAAGATACGGTAAAAATCGATTTATTCACAGTTATTGAGTTTATATAATGCTGATTGTAGTGAATTTCACAAGTTGAATAAAGTTACATATGTAATTAATTATAGGTGTTCTGATGAATTGTGGTTAAATTATTGATGTTTTGAAAAGAAATCGATACAGATAAATAAAGTACTTAGCTGATAGTTTCATCAATTGTTCGACGTCATCTAGACTTCTGCCATCAAGGAGGCGAGTCAAGGCTGCCTACGTCTCCGTCAGAATGCTGCGGAGGCCCTACTGTTCGGTATAATATATCTCCTTCCTTCGGGAGTAGCTTCGCGATGATATAAACCAATGGAGGTTCCTTATAAACCGATTGAGGTTGCTTTTTTCTACAGGAGCAGCTTCATGATAACATAAAACAGTGGATGTTTTTATTAAAAGATGGATATTGTGTTTTCCTACAGAAGCAGCTTTATGATGACATAAAACAGTGGATGTTTTTATAAAAAGATGGATGTTGAGTCCAACATGGCGCATATATCTCCCCCAAAACGACGGGGTGGCTGTAACAATTCAGGTGTATGAGTGTTGGTTTAGTTCTTTATCATTTACATAAGGCAGCCTGCAGCATGATCTGTTTAGGTACAAAACTTATCTGTATCTTAATAAATAATAAAAATTAATTGACTGTTAATATTGAACACTAAGAACGCTACCAGAAGCCGCAATGAAAAGATTATAGGCATTTATAATTTACAAAACAATTGTTAAAAGTAAACTCAGTACAGAAAAACAGCAAGCAATCATATATCAATTATAATTTTAAAAAATTGACAAAAGCAATTGTAAAATAAGCAAGAATTATATCTTTCCCTTACCTATTTAGCCATGCTGCCTTCTTTGATTAATTATCTGAGTGATGGCATTTTTGCGGTTAACTTTTAAGTAAGAAGAGAATATGTCTCGTGGTTTAAGGGTTTTTTAAAGGTTCCTTATCTTGAAATACATTCGATCAACGAACTGTCACGTCTGCAGAGCCGTTCCCATTGAGTCATATTACGGTAGAGCAATTGACTACAAATCTGGTGGGCCGCGTTGATGAATATGGCGTCATTATGTTGGCAATTATTTCTTAATGAATAAGTATCGTAAAACGTATTCAGAAACCTTATAGTTTGGAAAAGGGTGGTAACACGTGTAACATGTTACAAGTTAAACCACACGTGTTTGGTCTCATGTTACTCATCTCAGTAAGCAGAATTGAAATATAGCATATCCGCATGCACAACCCAACCTTTTTATTTATTGGCTTAGTGGGATGGTGTTTGGTGTCATTTCATTCGTCTTGATTAGTAGAATTCAAAAATGGTGACTAACGCATGCACAAATCCAACATGTTTAGTTTTCGGTTTAAAGGTATGGTGTTTGAAGTAGCCTCGTCTTGACGAACACTGTTCAAATATGGTGACATGCACAAATATGCAAACCTAACTGAGGCAGATAGCGTGCATGCTGCCTGCCGATTGTTAGAGCTGACAACAAAGTATGCATCTAGTGGCAACGACGACATCGTTTTCAACTCTCGCTACATTTAGCATTTCCGTCAAGTAACCCTGGTTTAAGATTAGAAATAAAACAATTGATTTAAACATAATTAACTTATTAGGATTAACTCACAGGACTTACATATTAAATTATTACATAATGGCTATTACGATACCAGTTAGAGGCTTATATTCAAATACACAATCATGAATCACTAAACAGTAAGCTTATTCCATTAGGAAAATTGTCTTTATTCGTAAGCTTCACGTTGATGTCCACTGTTGAAGACTTGATTGATTCATTCTGATGCTGACAGTCTTTAATCGACTGTAGAGCCCGATCTTTAAACTCATCATAATTTAAAAGAGGCTCTGGCATGTTTTTATAACAAAAACTTTTTTGAAAATCTGTGTACATTTGATAGGCTTCAACATATTTAGATTTCTCGAAATCCATATTCAGAGACTCATAAGGGTAGCATTTTGAATTTAGGAACACTCGTAGATCTACCATACTGATGCTATAAAAAAGTCACCTTTGTTGCTTACGTTGTCTTTCCGATCTGTTTGAAATGCTATAATCACATATCTAGGCTTTCTAAGATTGTGCAGTTTTAACAGACCACACGTCTTCATTAATATCTCTGAGAGCTGGTAGCTCATATATATCTCATTTGCGATATGCGAGAAATATAAATGTGTCTTTTGCTATTTTCTCCATCCGTTCCAACTTCTTTTTATCGTTTGAAAATACATGTTTTGCTTTTAAAAACATGTTAGTTACAGTAATTTTCGATGTTGCTGTATCAGTGCTATAATAGCCGTTGGCATTATTTCGAGCTCTTGTAAATCGGAAAGTATGTTTACCACAGAGAACTCCTTTAAAGTGGTGGAAGAAACTGAAGAGGAACCAAAGAGGTAGGAGCATGTGAAACTTGTCGTTTAAGGTGATATGATCTGACGATACATTCAGCCCAGCATTGCTAAGAGATTTGGCTTCATTGTTACTAAACGAAAGCAGACTTTTGATGGTTGTTGTGGTGTATTGGTCTTGTATACGTTCCACTTCGTTGTTATTTAGTTCATAGGTCATTGATTCAAACAGAGCTGCTCCTCCGTTATTTGTCATGCGACACTCGCCATCAGCATTTTGTACTGCTAGAGGTTCCAAAGCACATTCGATTATTATGGCTGACTCTGCTAGACATACGAATGCATCTTGCTGATTGATGTTTATTTCAACTTCACCAAATGATTTAGTTGTTGAATAGTAAGAGCGAAGTTCTTCTCGATCGATAGAATCGTCAAACTTGGGGTCTTTGAAGATTTCTAGTTTTGATGACATGATAACCAAAACTTTTAAGGAACTCAATATTATCGGAACGAAGTGTACGATTTAAAGGGGCTGACTGTACTAAATTTGTTTTGGTAGGTTCACTTGTTTTTATATCTTTAAAGACAAGCATTCTAAAAAATATTTTTAAGTTCCAAGCGAACAGACACCTCTTCACCTTGAATGTTTACAGGAACTGAATCTTGGTCCACGATGTTGAAGCTTATATTTGAAATTTTTCGTTTGTTCACTAGTAGATCAATTAGATTCTCAGGTTCTACCAGGACCTACAATCGGTGCAAACCCATATAACGTATGTGAAGGTTTTCCGTTATAATGGGAACCAGACCCAATATTAATTTCCATGCGAATCTGTTTAACATCCACTATTTTAATAGGTAAATCAGATTCATAGAAGATACCCTGTTGAAGAACTTGTTTTGAAAATCACAGCATTCGCCCAATTGAATCATCAGCTTCAAAACTGATACTTGCGAAACACTTTATTTCACATCGATTCGGATTAGGTCTCAGAATCAAATCTAGCTGCTTTTGTTCGCGTGTTGCTGTAGCACCAACAAGTTCATTTCGAAGCAAATTTTCCAAATGTGTCATTTCATATGCACCAGTGGGTATCGTGATGGTTCTCCAAGCAGCTCCTATGTTGTTTTATGTGTGAAAGCCTATCAAAGCAACCGCATTACCAGCATCTGGATCCAATTTAATTGGAGGATCGTGGTCTGTTGACATATGGGAACTGCGATCTTTCAACGCGAATGTTAGCGACATGACTAAAAGACAGAGGGTACTGTTTGAGTATTTTATTAAAAAATTAAACATAAGTGACCACGATTATAAGTATTATATTTCTGATAGACATCATGATTGTACATTAGGGTAGAGTCTAAGGTAACTCTGCAACTCAACTGGTGGCTTCAAGTTTCTACATGAGTCAAAGAACACGGCTTTGTCACCACGTTTCTTAACTGCAAACCAAAGACTGCCAGGCTCCTTGTTTCTTTGCAAATTCATGATGAATGATTCATTTTTATGTGGTCCAGTTGATGGTAGAGTATCTCGCATGTATACACCTCTAAAATATGGAATTTTCATTTTACCAGCAAATTTCATAAGCTCTTCGATGCCTATTACTTAATTATTTTGACTGAGAGTAAGCGATGTCGTGGTCTCGACAAGCATGATCTAAGAGGATTGATACCTTGATCACCTTTAGCCCAACGTTCTTTAAGTTTAGTACCCCAGGTATGTGTAACTCAACAGGTAGCTTGTTAATGGCTGTGTTTACAAGACCTTTACCCTGTGACACCAACATTGATACTGACTGTACGACTCGCTTGCATCTCTCTCTCTCTCTCTCTCTCTATATATATATATATATATATATATATATATATATATATATATATATATATATATATATTGATGTGGTATCTATACATCCACATATAAACACTCTTACATGACAGTCGAAGAACATACAAGCCAACCACACATTCTAAAACAACCCATACAAAGCCTAACACAAACGAGAACTTACTCTTTGGTGTACTTGACCTGGGGAAGTCTTAAAACTCAACCAAAATTGTTTAGAAAAACGAGTATAATCAAAATTCAAAAAAACTTGACCCGGGGAAGTCTTAAAACTCAACCAAGATTGTTTTGAAATAACGAGTATAATCAAAATTCAAAATTAAAGACCTCGGAAAGTGTTTAAACTCAACCAAGAATATTTCGAACAACGATAATACTCAAAATTCTATCACTTAATTATTTTGACTGAGAGTAAGCGATGTCGTGGTCTCGACAAGCATGATCTAAGAGGATTGATACCTTGATCACCTTTAGCCCGACGTTCTTTAAGTTTAGTACCCGGACTACAAAATTAATAACCAGGTATGTGTAACTCAACAGGTAGCTTATTAATGGCTGTGTTTACAAGACCTTCACCCTGTGACACCAACATTGATACTGACTGTACGACTCGCTTGCATCTCTCTCTCTCTCTCTCTCTCTATATATATATATATATATATATATATATATATATATATATATATATATATATATATATATATATATATATATATAGATGTGGTATCTATACATCCACATATAAACACTCTTACATGACAGTCGAAGAACATACAAGCCAACCACACATTCTAAAACAACCCATAAAAAGCCTAACACAAACGAGAACTTACTCTTTGGTGTACTTGACCTGGGGAAGTCTTAAAACTCAACCAAGATTGTTTAGAAATAACGAGTATAATCAAAATTCAAAATTAAAGACCTCGGAAAGTGTTAAACTTAACCAAGAATATTTCGAACAACGATAATACTCAAAATGCAAAATTACTCGACCTGGATTAAGTCTATAAACTGAACCAAAACTCTTTGGAAAAATAAAAATTCAAAATTCCGAATTTAAAGCCAATGCCGAGCATGAAAGAAGAGTATAGGCCAATTCAAAACCAAGGTAGATAAGATTATTAATCAGCCAAGCGTGGGTAAGGATCTTACGACAAATAAGCAGTAGAATTGCACGTCAAACAGGAAATAAAATCGGAAACCAACAAAGTAGTGGGGATAAATTTAAACCCAAGAAATTTCAAAAGACTAGGAAAGCAAGCGTATGAAATTATAAGAAGGCTGAAAGCAACAGAGGGGTGAGATCAAGGAGCAGAGCTGCCAATAGACCGAGAAAGCATAACGTACGAAGTTGAAAGGATACGAAGGCCGTTGTATGAAGTTTTAAAAGTTATTGAACATTTAGTGTGGAAGAAAGCAAAGTAATGGAAGCAATTAACATCTAAATCGAAAAATGTATAAAAAAGTTAAATGTATATGGGAGCGAAGAATAATAAAATTATTTATCGATGGAGAAGCTAACCAGTAAATAGTTAAACCCATGGTGGGAGTGTAAAAAAAAAGAAAATGAATAGATAATAATGTTCACAATAGTTGCTAGAAAAATATGTATTGAGAATGAAATGAAGCAAAATGAGGTGATAAAAATGAATTAAGCGAATATAGATAGGGGAGTGAAACGAGCAGTAAAAGAAAGAGAACCATATATTAACTAGAAATTTAAATAGAAGAAGTTATGTAAGGAATAGATGTCAATACTAGAAATAAGAAAATACCATACTAATTAAGGATAGTAGTAAAACAACGAACCAAATATCGGGAGAAGCAGAACGTATAAGAACTCGGAAGGACAATAGAAATGAAAAAAAGTTCAAATATTGGGGCAATTACAAACATGTGGTAAAAATCGGTTTGGATACACGCTTACGACCACACACTATTGGAAAAAGGGAATTACTCGGTAATGAATAAAGACAAGTACGGGGCCCTAAATAATGAAAGCAAACAGGGGGGGAAATTTAGCTTATAATCTGAGTCATGCAAAACATGCAAGACATGGACCACATTCAAAATACATGCATGTCAGTCAATATTTACAAAGTGAGACTGGCAGTGATCAACGTGACTGTAGTTGCAGGAAAAAATCAACGTTTGTCAAGACAACATTTACAAAAATCACTATGTTGGTCATGATTCAAACGGATATGATGGTTTCTGGTGAATATTTGTAGTGGTGAGAAGCACTGTTTCACTTAAGGCAAAAGCCATCACTAAGACAGGCCATGGGTAATCACAATCCGAACACAATACTTTACACACACCATGAGCACTGTAATAAAGACCATAAACACTTTGAAGAACTGAACACTTGTGAAGCTGGAGTCATAGCAAGCTGGAGCAAACATGCAGCAGTGATGATAGCAGGAGCAGTATTCGACAATATCAGGAATTTGCAGGCACGATAGTGGCCTTAAAATGCTTTTATTTCTAGTCTATCACTATGTACTTTGACTATCACAGCCATGTGATACCAGTTAGCAATTTGCAGACACAGTAGTGTTCTTCTTAAAATAATTGTAGGCACAGTAGTGTTCTTCAAAAACATAATTTACAGGCGCGGTGGTGTCCTTGTAAAACAATTGCAGGCACGCTAGTGTTCTTCTAAATTGTAGGCACGCTAGTGTCCTCCTGCAAGTGCTTGTAAGCACAATAATGTCCTTCATATGATGACTTCTCAAGTTCGCAGCTGGAGCACGTGAATCTCGGATGGTAGGAGTGACTCCACAGCTCGACTTGAAGCGGTAATTGAAGACGGTATTGATGACCTGAAACGCTAAATAAAGCATTAAATAAGGCAAAGACACAATTAGGTAGTTATAAATAAAAATATCTGAGAATTTAAAAGCTTGAAAACAACTAAAAAAGTTGTCAATTTCATACTTAAGTTGTTTATGTCTTAAATCGTGAATAATTTTTTTTCTAGCTTCAGGAGGCAAGCTTCTAAAGCAGTCAAAATTTATTATTGGGCAATTTGATGTGATATCTACACATCCACATATAAACACTCTCACATGACAGTCGAAGAACATACAAGCCAACCACACATTCTAAAACAACCCAAACAAAGCCTAACACAAATTTTTACAACTTGCTGAAAACATTCCAAAAAAGCATTTAATGCTTAAGCCTGGCAGAGCTGAGCATGATTAGGTGCTGCAACGTTTATATAAACCACTTGTTGAACCACTAAGTGAAATATCTAACAATACATCAACACTTAAACTGCATCCACTAGCTAAACAAATCAAAGAAGAAGCGGTAGCAGAAGAGAAACCCAAAGTTGAGCTCCTTGGAGACAATTAAGTTTTTGAAGCCAAGCCAGATGTGGATACAAGTTCAGATGTGGAAACAAGTTCAGATGAGGACGTCCCGTCTCTTTACGGGGTTGAGGGAGGTCTAAACGCTATTACAACCACACCACCACGTCAAGAATTTTTGGATCAATATCCTGAAAAAGTTCGATATTATGTAGACAAGAATTTTACTGAGCCATCGAAGTATGGTACTGTTGATTAAATGTATGGTGCTCTCTACGATGGAGATACGGGGAGATGAATTCTTGGTAACAAATACATAGACTTCACTAAAGATTAAATTCAAGTAGATGAAAAGAGCTATACCCAAACATAAGGTCTACTAGAATTGATATTTATGAAAATACCTAAGGGGTATACTTATGACGATCTACAATACTATAGAGATATTCTAGAAACAACTAGTGTCCATAAAATGGAACATGATCCCAATGCATGAACCAAAGGTTGCTCCTCGGAAAAGTATCTGACTACAATAAAACCAACGATAAATACACGAACGCAAACATCCTCAACTCGCCATGGTTTTGGTTACGACAAACGTCTTTGTTAAAAATAGTGTGATTTCATTTTTCTATATGGTTACATACAATTAAGCCAAGTGATCAATTACAAATTGTGTCGTAAATCAATAATATCCTGAATAAACTTCTCCTGCGGCACATCTGCTATATGTAGATCGTTTCTCTTCGCCTTAAGGTATTTGACTTCGGTCTTTATTCTGTTAAATATATTTACAGAATTTGGGATGTTTATTTTCAACGTTCTTGACAGCTCTTTTAAAACGTTTCTTCTGAGTTCTTACGGCATGATATAGGTAGGTAGAGTCTTTCTTATTTCTTGAAAGCAAACCAAAAACACAAAGTTTTCCAGGGTTGCTTGGTTTTGGAGATATGTCTTTAGGATGTTCTGTGACTTTAGCATTTATTTCTCACAAGCGCTGCACTTCACCATCTATCTCCATTAATTTCACTTCAATTTCTTTAAGGTTGTCCTTGTATTTTAGATTAAATTTGCTTACGAAAAAAATCAAAAATAATTTGGTTACATTTTTCATAGAAATGATTGGATATCCAACAAGCCAAATTCAATATCAAATCTTTACACACATATGTACCAGATATCGAGTCGTTTTCAGTCTGCGCTCTACCAATGTTTACCAAGTATGTAGCAGTTGTAGGTACTAAGCAAACTCCTGCTAAAACATTTGGGTAGCCGATATTCCGGCTGTCCAAATGTTCCAGCAGCTTGTTGTTGTAATAAACAATTAACTCTTTGGTTTTCTTATTTTGCAACCAATATCTGAATCTCTTCTCCCCATTTTTACACAATTTTGTTGCATTGACATAACCAGCAGTCTTATCGATAATTAATTTACAATCTCCAAATAGAGTATACCAGAAGTTGTCTTTAATTTGCTGGTAACATACATCACTTAATGTAGCCATTTTTTACACACTACTGAACACTTAGATACGTTAGAGTTAACTGAAGCACGTCATGTCTCTACGGCAACCAAATTTTGAATGAGCTTAACAGTGTGTACTGAACAATTTATAGAGGTTGATACCACTACGGTTTGAAGCTGTATTTATTAATATTTATTTCCAACCACATTAGTTGTTTCAACATCCATCCGCTTTCGACTTCTGCAAACTCCAAAGCTTTTGTGTAAATTTCGTCGACGAATTTCTTAAATATATTTTCAAAATTAGATGAAACATTTTTATTTTTAGTACTGAATGACTTCATTTCATTTTTATTTCGACTTTTTAGTACATTCAAACCAAACAATTCTAGATTCATTTTCAGTTGATTATGTTTAGCTAAAGCTGCTTCAATCAGATGAAACACCTTTGCCCAGTTTCACAAAACTCGATTAAATATTTAACGGACGGTTAGTTAATCAAGGCTTCAGACGACCAATCGGAGACTGTGATTCGGGTTTTTGCCATAATATTTTAAAGCTGTGATTGGTTGTATTAAGCCTTGATTAACTCACCGGTCGTTAAATATTTAATCGGACTTTATGAAACCGGGCAATAATGTCTTATTGTTTCCATAAACTGTTTAATCTCAATACCTTTTTCGTATATATGATAAGCGGCCATTCTGTTTTTAAAAGCTTGAGTTAACACATGCACTTGTTCAACTTGCCATGGTTCACGTTCACACTTTTGATGTGTGGACTTCACTACGTAAATGTCCAGAGAAAGTACTCTTTTTCACTTCTAACGAGCACGATTCACAGTATCACATCTTAACTACAGATGCTTAGCTAATGAATGAAACACATGTAATCAGTTTATGTATATTTATCAACAAACATGTTTACGATACATATTTTTCAGTTAAGTGCCATATTTAAAACAAAAGTACATCACCATAAATATAGCTAGACATATGAGAAAACTAGTTGATATAAACATACAAATATGATTTGAATTGAACAGATAAGAATCAGTTAATATGAGAGTTCTGCAATCTGATGTCTCATTACGGGTACCATTATCAAACAGGAACATAAGTTTATAACGCACCATATCACTCTTAATTTTGGACATGTATGTTTAAACTGTAATCACCTCATCGTTGTGTAGATGTATTCTTGGAAGTCCAGACCATTTCATGTAGCCATCGATGTCGAAACAGATTCGTACTTCTTTTACATTTGGTGGTTTGTAGATATGAAAGACAACTCGACATAATGCTGTCAGGATAATGAAACTTGCTTTAAAATTGCCCATTGTATATCGTGTGTATTTCTTTAAAACGATTAAGTACTTGCTTCTTTGCAAAGTGTAAGAACTCTAACATGCAAACTCGGAATGATGGTTCATGGTATTTAACATAATATTTATAAGCTTCACCATTTCATCGTCACACGGCAGTTCCTTCTTATTAACACATTTGAGAACATCAGCAACACAATAGAGAGGAAATCACTAAGTCGAATATCAAAGTTAAAATTGGTTAGAAAATTCACATTTTCGTTGATGGTTTCAACCAGATCTAGTAGCTGTTGAACTGCATCTTCGGTTAAATAAAAAGTAGTAGAGACATCTGAGATACACCTTTACTGTTTAATATTGTAATGGGCTTGACGGTACATACTCCGATATTTTCAGGTTCAATCTTATTACCTTTGGTAAAGTATTCTCTAACTGATTTTGTCAGTGTTGAAATAAAATAATCCCGTTCCCATGAGCCAGATGAGATTGTTATATTTGGATTTGGTGGATACGGGTTTGCATTTACAATCTTAATTATTGGAATCTATCCAGCAGATTTTGATATACCAATTGCAACATTTAGAGATTGATTAACGGCATACCTTGTTTCCAGCCGCATTCTACTATCTTGCTTAATCTCAATAATATTCTGACGCAGAGCTGTATCAATTTGGCCCCAATAAGAATATTCACAAACATCGTTATTAACAGGTCTGAAGACCTCAGGTCCATCGTCAACATCGACACCATACATGTCGAATAGAACAAGTACACTACTATCACTACTATGTATAACTACTGTGAGCAGATTGTAGACAAAGACTGATGTACTTGCTTGTCACTCGATGTTTTATATACCTACTTATATCCCCACTTTTAAATTGCTTCTTATAGGAAACTGTTGAATGAGACACACACGGGAAACGGAAACTATGAACAGGAAATGAGAGCTGCTCACGAGGTCATTTCAGCCACAGTAGAGGAAATAAGATTGCCAGCAGGGTCATTTGTCGAAAATGCTAAAGATAACAAGAGTTGAAAACGATGTCGTCGTTACCGCTAGATGCATACCTTGTTGCCAACTCTAACAATCGGCATGCTACATGCAGCTATCTACCTCCTAACAGTTAGGTTTGCATATTTGCATATGTCACCATATTTAAATAGTGTTCGTCAAGACGAGGCCACATCAGGCACCATACCTTTAAACCAAAAACGAAACATGTTGGATTTGCGCATGCGTTAGTCACCATTTTTGAATTCTACTATCCTAGAGGAATAAAATGACACCAAACACCGTACCTCTAAACCGAAAACTAAAAAATTCTTGTAACTGTTCTATACGAGCTTGTTACTGTTATGCGCTAGTAGTTGTACATCCGCTCGAAAGCTGAAGGCGCTGTTCAACTAATTTACTATTAATTCGTGCGAGCACAACAAGTATTTTTTAGAAAACAGTATTTATGTAGCATATCATAAGTTTTAAATTATAAAAACTATACAATCGCCACAGCTGCTTTTTAACATGATTGTTCATTTAAAACTGTGAGAAATGTAGGTAATAAATACGGTACATCGTCTACTAAAACAACTGTTTTGGAAGCAAACAACTCAAGCAGTTCAACTGTTGAAGCGCTGTTTGACTTGCCGTTGCTGTGCATTCGATGTTTTACTAACATGTAAAAAGTCTGGACGCAGAAAGTGGGTTATGAAAGTCAATTTTTATAAAAGTGTTTTTAATAGCAAATATGTCTCTTTAATGCAGGCAGCCATCAATTTGGTTACCGGTATAACCTATATAGTAGAAACAATGTTATCGTAGTTATAATATACAATGTTATAGTAGAAACAATTTTATCAAAATAACTTATTGTTTGAAAATGTACAAACATTTTTGGAAAATAAATTTAAAATGTTGGTTTCCTAGCCAACAAACCTTAGGTTAATAACAAATTGAGTTATTGAAATTTGAAGCATTTAATGAAAATTTGCTACCAAAACACACTTACTGCGTCTCAATTTTTTTCTTACAAACATATTTCGATAAAAAATGCAATAAAATAAGGGTGTCCGAAAAACATGTTGGGATTAACAATGACTTCTGGGCCACCCTATGATTGTCAAAATAATTTTGAAAGATGTAGCTCAAGACATCCTATAATTAACATATGCAATTTTTTCTCGTCTCTTTTATAATAATAATTATATTGAGCTTTACCGTAGAAATGCGTCACCTTGTATATATGTAAACAGATAAAAACAGTATGTAAACCCGGATATGGATTCTAGGGAGCCTAGTTTGCGCTTATTTAAAGAAATCATTTTAAAATTCTAAAGTCGCGGTCTCCTCAATGAAGAATTTATTCTACGAAAATTAGCTAAAAATTATAGACCGTTAAACCATAAACTTAACTAAAACGGTAGTTTGGCGGCAACCAAAGATTCAGAGAAAGGGTCTATTTGAAATGAATTTTCTGTAAATATTTTAGTAAAATGAAGGACAATGACGGTTGAAGCTGAAACTCAAGGGTTTGCAGAACACTCTTCTTGCGACATTTTCTTTACATAATCCGTATTTGTTTCAGGTTATTTGCCTATATGTTGTCAATTTTGACGTTTCAAATCGCGACTTTGACATTTTGAGGAAAACCCCATTTTTTAAATGCCAATAACGTTTTTGTCTTTATATATATATATATATATATATATATATATATATATATATATATATATATATATATATATATATATATATATATATATATATATATATATATATATATATATATATATGTGTGTGTGTGTGTGTGTGTGTGTGTGTGTGTGTGTGTGTGTGTGTGTGTGCGTAAACATATAGCAATTGAAACTGACATGGGATATGGGTTCTAGGGGCCAAAGTTGGCGCTCGTTTGAAGAATTTTTTTCAAAATTCACAAGTCGGGATCTCCTCATTAGTGAATTTGTTTAAGAAAAAAAATATAAAAAATATTTTTATAAAAACTGACTACCACAACACCCTTGCTGCGTCCACACTTTTTTATTTCATTAAAAAGCAACAAGAGTTAAAATTTCGATAATCTTAATTCTAAGATAATTGTTGATAAACTGAGAAGTTTCTGACCATCGGCAGAAGTAGCTGTATACATATAGCAGTAGGAAGTGCCTCCCTATAAGTACATTTGTGAAGCTAAAAGGTTGCCCCTACGTATATATTTGTATGTAATATGAACGGTTTCACCAAGTCAGAGTGCCCATTACCAATAGAGTAGAAATACTTGTTATTTGTTAGTGTTCAAAATTTACGTTAGTATCTTTTTTATCAGCTAAACGTACAGGGAATGCATTGCCAGAGTTCACTAGGCGCAAACAGTTGAATAGGTGTGTAAACGTCCGCTGAGCTTTTGCGGGAACTTAACTGTTGTCAATTTGTCAAAACGAAAGGACAGACAAACGTTACACAATAGTGCTTGGAGTCAACTGTGCATTCATCAGTCTCCAACCGCTAAAATGTATCGATAATGAGCAGATGAGCGCTTAAACTCAGATGTTGCCCCTGGTAAATTCTAGGTTTCGAAAATTTATATAAGTTCAAACCTCCAAGATTAAAGAAAGTAGAAAATTTCATTACAAATAAGCGCGACTTAACTTTACGGTTAAGACGTTTGAATTTTTAAAACAATTTATTTAATACTTTGAACAATCAATACTTAATTACTTAGTTACAAGAAAAATTAATAATATAATATACTAAAATAAGACGATCAACCTACATGTGATCTAATGTCTATGCACTCTGTGTGCTAATGACTAACTCGGAACAAGAATGAACGGTTCTACCTCTGTGAGCAGCCTCTTTATAGTCTTCCCTCCAGGCGTGGCACTATGTCTCTGGATAAACAAGGAATCTGCTGATGTAGATTCTCACAGTGATATTCCGTTCTACTTGCACTTTGAACCTGCAAAGTTCTTGGCTCCGTTAAGACGACGGCTGACTCAGCGGTTCTTACCGTGGGAAGGCGACATTGTAGTATAACAAGCCATTGTTTGGGCTCCATTTATCTCCTCCCCTTTTTAAAGACGAAGCTATGGTTCGTTCCGGATTTTCAATGGAAATCCGGACTCGGTGGTTCCTGTTTTTGTTCCTTTATCTTCTTTGCTGGTTCTTCGTTTCTTCAACCCCATTCGGACTGCTATAGTTGTGATGGTTATTAAGACAGCTATGTACAGTAATATTGTCCATATACTCAGGTGATGGATTGGTATTGTTATAGGTCCTGGTATATTTTGTTTAATTTTTTGAAGTTGGTGTTGGATTTGATTGATGTTGTGTAGCTGTACGTTTTCTAATGATATTTCGGGTACTGGTCCTGGATTTGGCTGATCTTCTTAAATGGGGGTTTCTAGTGTAGGCAGGTTGAATAGTTGTTGCTGTTTCTGCTGTTGCTGGGCCGGTCTTGTAGATTTTGTTGCCTATGGTTAATTGGCAATTTGGTTGCAGCTTGATTAATTTTGTACCCTTGATGATGTTGGTCCACTCCTGTTCCTTGCAAGTTATTCTGGCGTTAGTTTCTTCGGGTGCTATAACTATATACTGACTGGTTCCATATCTCGAAACTGTGATTCTATTAATTTTGACTAATTCTTGATTACAATTGTTGATAGGTTTTTGAAATTTTATTAACTTTATTTCACATGGGTTTTGAACATTCATGGTTGTTGGATTGTCGTCTTTGCAAAAATATATTTGGTTCTTTAAATTTTGACATTCTTCATTACGATAGGCATACTGTTTACTGCTTAGGATAAGGTATTTGGTTCTGGGAATTATCATGGTAAAAAGGTGTGTCATTTTAGGGACAGGTAAGGTATATAATTGATAATAATCATATTCTGATTCATCTACCAGAGGTATTTTTATTTGAAATATAATTTTGAAATTGTTTTGGACTGCTTTTATTTTAAATACTTTTTTTTCGTATAGATTTAGATCAGTGGTTGTTGTTAGCATTAGTTGCATAATTTTGTATCTTATTGATTTCTTTTACTATAATTTTTGGTTTTAATATTGATGTGTGAAAGATTCCTAATTTTGCAAAAGTGATGGCCTTTTCTGTTGTTAATGCTGTTTCTTGAATATTGTTTAATAATTGTATTAGCTGCATGAGTACTCTAGAATCTTAATGCGATGATAGTGAACTCATTATCCTTATTATTTGTTCACTTCGCAGGCTTTCTACTGTATTACCTAATTCATTTATCCTATTTACTATCGTGCCTTGGTTATGACTCAATCCTACTATCGGTCTATTAACGTCGACGATTGCCTCGAGCTTGACCAAATTTTGGAACCTAAAAGTTCATGAATTTTATTTTGATCTGTCGTTAAGACTTCTAATGCTTGCTGAATGCGTTCCTCATTCTGTGAATCGAGATTCCCTGTATTGACTTAAACATAGAACCTAGTCGGTTTATTATGTTATGTTTTTGTTGTTTATTTAAAAGTGTGCCCTGTTTGGAAAAAATCCCATAAAATGTATTATCCCTGCTTTCTGTAGTAAAATTCACTTATCATGAAATTTTGCTATGCAGAATTGTAATTTGTTATTGTTAACTACTGGTGGATATTTATTCTTTAATTGATTGGGAGTTTGTTCCTAAATGATTGATTCGTTACCTTAACTTATTTATAGCTGATGTATATAAATTATTAATGCTACTGTTAGTCGCAAAGGTCTTATAATTACGTTAAAAGTGTTACGTGCGTTAATTCATTTAAGAATTAAGCTTGCTATTTAAATTGTCTGTGTCAGTCTGTGCATTGTCTCGTACGTTATGTATCAATTCCAATTTGTTGCTTACTTAGTCATATATATGTCGAGTGTCTTATATGTACTTTTTACATTGTAGGTACTTTGAGTTAATTCTCTTTTATGGCTTCTTGGAATAGCTTTGTTATGATTTAAAGAAATGACATTATTGAACTGTGTCCTGAAAATGGATTTTGTTTTTTGTGTAATTTCGTAGATTACTTTCCATCGATTTAAAATGTTTGTTAGTGTATTGGTTCGTCCAATGTTCTTGTTACGTAATTTTGTTATGTCCTTTACCTGTCGTAATCTATCTATGAATATACACATATATACGAATGTTTTTTTAAAATAATTTGTTTTCTAATTACAAAATATGGGTGATGTCCCCTTATTAAGAGTTTTATTGATTGCTGAATTGGATAGTTTTTAATCTGGTTTGTATACAACACAATAATATTTATTTTGTGGTCAACGTGTTCTGTTTTTTTTTCTACGGCTGGTTTCTATTTAATTTAAATTTTACTTATATGAAAGTCTGTCGTCTATTTTCTGACTTAGAATATATTTGGTTCGTCCGTAATTTTGAACTTTTTGATTAGTTTTGTTGTTAACTAATACTTTTTTCTAGTTTCGGTCGACAGATTGTTGAGTGTGAGTATGAAATAATCGGTTGTCCCTACGATGGCTATTAACTCTTTTCTTATCTTTGTTGTACCTAGATTTTGTGTCGTTTCATGTCCGGCTGGCGTAAGCTATCGGGTGATCCGCATTGGGTTCGCCCTGGCTTAATATTCCGGCTATCGCTACGTTTGAAGCGTCGGTAGTTAATATAAAGTCTTTAGAAAAATCCGGTGGTATAAGTACAGGTGAATTCATTAATATGTCTTTACATGAGTTAAAGGCACCAATGTAGTTCCTGTCGTTAACGTTTATTTATAAGGTTACTTTAAGCCTTTTGTTAGTGACTTCACGACTGCATCATCTGTTTATGATCAGATATACAGTATGGTCTTAATTATATGGATTTCCTATTTTTAATTTTTGTCTTGAATGGTCGATAATGTTCGATAATTGTGCTGCGAAAATCCTTTAAAGTGTCTTACGGTAGTTTTGTTACAAGTGTTTTCTTAATAGAGTTGTGAAGAAGTTTCGACACGACTTTGTCTAACATTTTGATCTGAATATTTATAATATAATTTTTTTTTTATTATATTTTTAGAGGGTTAACCTATTTCGTATATTTAAAACATCTATAAAATTTGGGTGATTCTACGTTATTACAGTTTTTATTAATAGCCGAACTTCCCAGTTCGTAATCTTGTGCATTTACAAAAAATGCAGTAATATTTTCTCTGTGGTAACCAATATTCTTTTCTAAAATTCTCTATTTGATCTGGTTTATTTAAATTAAAATTTGCATATATATAATTCGTTTTGTCCCGTCTGACTGATTGGTTTGTCAGTATTTTTTAAACTGTCTGATTTTAAATCTGTGTGCCATACCCAGTGGTGTATCGGTTAACTATCTTCCTAAAATGTTTTCTAATTACGTAATGAATGGTTTCATTATTGATTTAACTTTTGACAAGGTGATACTGATAAGATTTATTACATACGGCTATCTGTCCTTTTTCTTTACGACAATATTAATCATCAGCTTAGTTATTCAATTTAAAATTTGTTGAGTGCGGTCCTAAATATAATTTTTATTTAATGTTTATCTACTGGTATATTTTAGGTATTTGTTACAATAAGTGTGTTTTTTCGTCATCTTAGTCGCCTGTATATATTTGTCATTAATGTAACGGTGTCTGCTTAGTGTCGTTTTATTTGTTTGTAGTCTTTAGGTAATTGTGTCAAGTCATGTATGTGATGTATCCGATTTTCCCGTTTTACCTTACTTAGGTAATATAATTCGATTGCTTATTTAGTTTATTTAATTTAAATATATTGTGATCTTTTTTGTTACAATATTCACAGGTTTTAATATAATTCTCAATTGTCTGTTTCATCTGGGGAAAAGTGAATTTGTTTTGCATCAGTGTACAGATTTCACTAAATTAGCGATGTCGTCTTTTAGTTTCATGAGCTAGCATAATTTGTTGTTTAATCTCTGATGCGGATTCTAATTTTTCCAATATGGGTAGTTTTGTTTTAGAATTATTAGTCATATTAGACTTTTGGATTTTTATGGGGTTTGTTTCAGTGCTATTTTTATTTATGGCAAAAATTTGTTTATTATTAATATTAGAGTTTTCTGCTTTAGGCTTTGTTTCGCTTATTACCCGTTTTTCCGTTTTTAGCCCAGTATTCGCCGTGTTATCATGTCGGCCTAAAGGTTCATCTTTATCTGGTTTTCTTACTACTAATTTATTTCTACCTAGTGCTCTATCCGACTGCTTAATTAATTCGGTACTAGATTTTAATTGATTTTTACTTTTTGTTTGGACGTCGTATATAATATATAATCTATTAAGATCAGTTTCCTCGTTACAAAGTTCGTTTGTAGTGGGAACTTCATTTAAACTGCTCTGTGGACTTTTGTTTGATCTCCTTATTATATTACCACTGGTGAGCCAGGAATTCACATAATTCATAATACTGTTATTGTTCTGTTGAACGTTCTGCTTGGATTTTGACTCATCAGCGAAATCAATCGACTGCATATGTCTCATGTCGCTTGCGTCCTTATTCAAGTTCAAGTTTAATTTAATTCTATGGTCATTCATTCCTTTCTTACAATTATAACTACTATCACTGCCCTCGTTGATTAATTTATTTGTATCTATATGGTTAATATGTACTACCGGTTGTCCGTATACGTGTCTGCTATATGAAAATTTTGCTGTTGACTATCGTATTCGTTTGCTGGCGAATTTTCATAATCTAATTCATCATTTATATAATTTAAATCGTGATTTGTTTCGTTTATATCGTTCTCATTAAATTCTATATTATTTACATGAGCTGCTCTCTTTGGTAATGACAGTCTAGTGTTAGAACTATCTACTTCCATTGGTTCGTGATAATTTCTGTTAGCATTATGATTTACATTGGGTCGACCCGGTTGATTACTGAAGTTGGGTCGCCTAAATTGACTCGAAAAATTTTGCCTTGGTACAAATTGTTGATTTTGTCTAGGCTGGGAATTTGTGTGATTGTTTTGATTATTATGTTGTTGAAATGGTCTAAAGTTTGTTTGGAAAGGTCTCTGAAATTGTACATTCTGAAAAGGTGGGTTATTTTGTCTCTGAAAGAAATTACGGTTCTGTCCTTCTAATTTATTATTATTACTGAAATTCTTATTTATTGTTTTATCTCTATAATCGAAATTTTCCTCTGCGAACACGAATTTCAAAGCTTGTTCTATGCCTGCAGGTGCTTGACTACGCAGGACAAGCCCTAGCGGATTGCGTAACCCTCCTAAAAACGCTTTTAATGTTTGATTCTGGTATATGTATTTCTTAATTAATCTCACGCCTTCATTTTGCTCGTTAGCTATTAAACTCGAGATGAGCAATTGCTCTATATGACGGCATCTGTTCGCGAACGACAGTGCGTCTTCAGCATTACGCTGTTTCAAGGTTAACATCTCAGCTAATAAACTGTGATCGTCTCGTTGATCACTGAAATTATGAACAATGGCCTCTCTCAGGTCTGCCCACATATTAATTATCTTTGTATTTACTATAAGCCGGGCTGTTCCCGTTAGTTTAGTTTGAACATAATTTAGCAAGAAGTGATTCATAAACAGATTCTCGTTTGGCACGTAGAACTGATTCATGACCAAGTCACATGCCTTTAAAAAGTTGCCTACGTTGGCTGGTTGCCCGTCGAACTCGGGAATAGCTTTCAGAAAAAATTCTTTGAATTGGTCTGTCATGTTGCTACTATTACTACTCTTATTAATATTTGAATGATTTACTGTTATGTTATTGTCGCTAATGCTAATTGATCTAAATCTATACTCTATGTTACATAAACTTTGTGATTCTTCCTCTGAATCAGACATATAACGTTTCAATACAACACATATAAAAAATTGGAAATGTAAAATGGGATAGCAGTAAACTTACCATAATACGATGGTTGCTGCTTCCATTTGGCTCTGCTTGGCCACTATTTCTGCTTTAACTTGGCTCTGCTTGGCTCGAATTGGTTATTAGGCGTCGATACGCTTAAAAATCGATATGCTTTCGGTTTTCTAACCAATACTAACGACTGCGCCACTTAACTTTACGGTTAAAACGTTTGAATTTTTAAAACAATTTATTTAATACTTTGAACAATCAATACTTAATTACTTAGTTACAAGAAAAATGAATAATATAATATACTAAAATAAGACGATCAACCTACATGTGATCTAATGTCTATGCACTCGGTGTGCTAATGACTAACTCGGAACAATAATGAACGGTTCTACCTCTGTGAGCAGCCTCTTTATAGTCTTCCCTCCAGGCGTGGCACTATGTCTCTGGATAAACAAGGAATCTGCTGATGTAGATTCTCACAGTGATATTCCGTTCTACTTGCACTTTGAACCTGCAAAGTTCTTGGCTCCGTTAAGACGGCTGACTCAGCGGTTCTTACCGTGGGAAGGCGACATTGTAGTATAACGGGCCATTGTTTGGGTTCCATTTATCTCGCGAATACTGTGTTACGGTGATATCACATGTTTAGTTAACACATGAAGAGTTTTCAAATCAACATAGGTACCTAGATGAAATAAAACGTCACAAAACAAAATGTAGGTTCTATTCATCATGAGCACCATTTTAGATAAAACATGTTCTAACAAGCCTTTCGATTTATGTAATTTTGATGACTAAATTCCATTCTTTGCAGTATAGATAAAGATTAGAGCACGTCAGTAAATGTGTTTTGACTTAAATACAACTTGAGCGAATAATAAATAAACTTAACTCTCTACAAAATAATTAAATAATTCTGTAGACAAGTGGACAGTGTTAAATAAACTTTAGATAACTAACCCGTTGCATATCAGTCCTTTTTGTAAAACTTCGATCCTTTTTAGCTGTTGACAAAACATCACAAGCACTGTTTAATCCACCCACTAACACTAATAAAGTCGTAAAGAATAATTTGCACTTGTATTAAACTTCCCAAACAATACAAATAAAATATAAAATGAAATTTAAAACAAATTAACGATCTAATAATGCACGTTAACTAATAAAACGGTTAGAGCGTGTAACTGACCTGCGCAATGATATCAAATGCTCCGTTGTCCAGGTAATAACGACTAAGGCATACTAGATCTCATATATAAACCAGTTTTTATCTTTGTTAATAAAAAACTGTCTGATATTAAAAATAAATGTTTCAAATTTGAATAGCTCAATTTCTGTAAGCCTAGAAAGCTGAACTTTGATACGTAGTTAGGCCTTTTCCAAGGCAACATTTCCACCAAATTTCATCAAAATAACTTTGTAATTTTCGGAGATAAAAATTTTTTCGAAAAAAATCTCAATATGTTCCCGGAAAACCTTATGTGATTTTCTTGGCTAAGAAACTCGTTCATGCTATTAATAAAAGAAAGGTAGGTGACGAGTTTCATGACGGTTAATAACTTTTTGGGTTAGCGTGCGGACACACACACACACACACATACGCACACACACACACACACACACACACACACACATATATATATATATATATATATATATATATATATATATATATATATATATATATATATATAAACATATAAAAATTGAAACTGACCTCGGATATGGTTTCTAGGAGTCCTAGTTGCCGTTCATTTGAAAAAGCCTCACCATCGATACTTCTCTATTAGGGAATTTTTTAATAAAAATTCATTAATCAGTAAGTACCTGGTGCCCCGTTATATTTTAACTTTTAAAATAATTGATCGAAAGAAATGCGGTTTTCGTCAGTCTTCTTCTTATTTTTATAAGTTTGTTTCTGGGTATCTGTTTTTTAAAACTCACTTCTGATCTAATCGGAAATGAAGAAACGTATTTTTAAGGATAGGGCAACTTTGTAATCTTAAATGGAGCAGCTTGTATATTTATTCACAGCTTAAAATCTTTCCCCTTTCCAAAAATGCCATATTTGTTACAGTTATCATACAGAGTGATGGTTTTACAAGCCTTTAAAATAAATATTGCATTTTATCTGAAATCTACGAAAAAAGGAATGTTTCGCAAAGTCGACTTTGGAATTTAAAGATAGCAGCATTTGCAAACGTCAAATTTGTTTAATGGCAAACAACAACATTTTACTTCAATTGCTACTTACGATAATATACATGTTAAACTCGATGCGTGAATTATTGTAAGAAGAATGTTTACTTTAAGTGAAAAAGCTAAGTGTGTAATATTTTATGCTGAAACTAAATTTTATACAACAACTCAAAGAAGATTAAGAATTATGTTTAACAAGCAACCTCCAACAAAAAATTCGTTGGATAGGGAGAGTGGGTCCTATAGCTTGGCCACCTCAATCCCCTGAACTCACAGTTCCAGACTTTTTTATATGGGCGTATGTGAAAGACAGCTGTTACGTTCCGATCCCCCAAAACTTAGAGCAACTTAAAGAAAATATTAGAAATGTCTTTAATAACATCACACCCGAACACTTAAGTTCAAGCTATGACAACTTTGTAAAACGTATAGACAAATGTATTCAAGTTGATGGACATCACTTTGAACATTTTTATAAGTAATGTTTATGCTTTTGTTTATTTCTCAATAAGTATTCTGCCATAATTTGTTTCATCGAGTTTGACATGTATATTATCGTAAGTAGCAATTCAAGTAAAATGTTATTGTTTGTCATTAAACTAATTTGACGTTTGCAAGTGTTGCTGTCTTTAAATTCCAAAGTCAACTTTGCGAAACATTCCATTTTTTCGTAGATTTCAGATAGATCGCAATGTTTATTTTCAAGGCTTGTAAAACCCCCACTCTGTATAATAACTGTAACAAGTATGGTATTTTGGGAAAGGGGAAAGATTGGGCTTTTAAACTGTGAATAAATATACAGATGTTCTATGTAAGAGTACAATCCTTGCAAATAGGTTTTGTCATTTACGGTTAAAGCGGAAGTGAGTATAAAAAGTCAGATACACAGAAACAAACTTATAAAAATAAGAAGAAGACTGGCGAACACCGCATTTCTTTAGATCAATTATTTCGAAAGTTATATAAGTTTATAAAGGGTCAAAATATAATGGGGCACCCGGTATGCTTTTCGCATTTGGAAAACGTCTATTTTATATATTTTATTATTTGACCATCTTTTGTATGTGCATACCATTGTACAAAGCTTTTATTTCACTTGTATGTTGCCATGTCAAACTGTTCGCATCTTTAATGTTTCATCAACTTCGGTAAATCGTGAGTCAGGTAGTTACTATTTAGCAGGTCACAAGTGATCTGAAACTCTCGTTGTGCAGCTGTAACTTCCGTTTCTGAATGTTTTTCTTCAGGCTGACTATTAGTACCGTTAGTATCTAAATGATAACAGAGCCAATCGAGTCGGTGTCTGTTTTCATATGTCAAATTGAGACTTCGTAAGCTTCGCCAAAATCAACAGATTAGGAGTTAGTTTACGGTTTGAGTATTACAATAGCTACACGATATATTAGATTTGTGCTTATTTACCACATGATTATTTGTTCCCTCAGGGCTCGTCCGCGACATCGCCGCCTCGAAAGCACTGCAGCCTTTGGCTTATTGTGCATGCCCTTAGTCTTTTTACTCCACCCATTCCAAAATCACTGTGCCTTGAACAAGTCTGCACAGCGATTGGTAGGGTGAAGTTTTATATTGCTCTGTCTCCGGTCTAGACTGGCCGTAGATCAGTTGTGTTTTGCGGTCCAGAGCTTTACACTCGCACAAGATGTGCTAGGCTGATTCATCTTCCTCGCCGCAGAGTCTGCATGCGAGGTCCCTCTCGAACCCCCCCCCCCCCCCATTTTATGCAGGTCCCGTTAAGAGACCTGTTATGTTTTGAGCTGTCCTCTGCTAATATTTAGCAGCACAACAGCTCTTTTTGAACTGGGTTCCTCAATTACAGACTTCCCACGTCTGAGCCCTGGACAGTTTGCCCACTACACCTTGTGTTCGTTTCTGACCCAGGACTTAATGACTCCCCTGGCCGTGCTCTTTGCCACGCCCAGAACCGGTTCTGGTCCCATAAATAGTTTTTCTGACCGTCTCTTCGCGAGACTGTCAGTTTCTTGATTGCCTTTGACGCCCCGAGTGAACCGGCACCCAAATGAGGGTGGCCTCATGCTGCCCAGCCAGGTCGCTCACCAGCCAGGAATTTCCCCGTGGGCTACTTAGGGTCTTAAGTGCTGCCTGTGTGTCTGTGGCTATGAGGATCCGCTGGTTGGTGTAGCCGCTCCTCTTGTTCTCTCACACACAGTGCAGGATGCCATACATTTCGACCTGAACGACCGTTGCATGAGCTCCGAGGGAAACACTATGACTTACCCTCGGTCATTCCGAATAAATACCTGTCCCCGCCGGATCCGTCCGTGAATCAGACGAGCGCGTCCCGTGGTATGCGCGGCATCTCCTCCTGCCAAACCTCGCGGTCGGGGATTTCCACTGTAAAGTTGATTTCCCTGCAGATTCGCGGACTCGCGAAGTCTGGCCTCATTTCAAGCATGGTCTCCTTTACGATATCCTGAATTTTGCAGTGGCCCCTGAAGCCTGGGCTGATCTTCATCTACCATTGCAGGCTAGTCTGTATAGTCCTAGCCTGGCCTCCCCCTTAATAACTAAGTGTAGGAGGGCAGATCCAGCAACACCTCCATGGCGGCTGTTCATGTTAAAGACATGGCCCCTGTGATGCCTAGGCAAGCCATCCTTTGGATCTTGTCTAGTTTTTGTTTGGCACTGGATTGTGTCCCCTTAGGCCACCAGACCAGTGCCGCGTATGTTGTCGATGGTCTGACCACCCTTGTGTACAGACAGTGGGCCATACTAGGTCTTAGTCCCTACGTTTTTCTATATACCCGCCTAATGACGGCCAGGGTCATGACTGCCCTACGCAGTATTTTTTCAACGTGACCAGGTTAGCTTAGATTCCAATATTTTTTGTATCGGTGGCATCTGACATTGTAAAAACTCTACCAGTAAACTTGTAGCTACAAAGAACGCTACTTTCTGGCATTCCGATGGCTTGTAGCTCTTTTGTTATGCTGCCGTTTGTAGAAAGTGAAGTCTTGGACGCCATTAATTATCTTAAAAGGTCAAATGCTTTTGATATATATATAACATTAATAGCATTATTGTCAAGGAAGTAAAGGAATATTTAGTGTCGCCGTTGACACATATATTTAACCTTTGTGTATCTCAGGGGACATTTCCGGATTGTTTTAAAATTTCCAGGGTAATATCTTTGCTAAAAAAAGGGGATGTAAATTGCTTGGATAATTACCGCCCTGTTTCTATTGTACCGCTGTTTGGAAAAATATTTGAGGTAATAATTCACAAACGACTCAGCCAGTATTTTGAAAGTGGGGAATTGTTGAGTGACTGTCAGTTCGGTTTCAGAAGGCGGCGCTCGATGTGCAGGCAGTCAGCAAGGTTGTTGGGGATATAGTTGCGGGTCTTGAGGTGGGTAATCATGTTGGCCTTACGCTTTGTGACCTAAGCAAGGCCTTTGACTGTGTCTCCCATGACCTGCTGATTGAGAAATTGTTCAGATATGGTGTTAGGGGTCCGCCGTTAAAGTTAATAAGTTCATATTTACATATGAGAAAGCAGCGCGTGCTTTTTAACGAGGAAATATCGAATCTTGGGGCTGTGGGAAGTGGGGTGCAGCAGGGTTCTGTCTTGGGGCCGCTACTTTTCATAGTCTACATAAACGATTTATTCGGTTTTATGTCACGGAGTCGCTGCGTCTGTTACGCTGATGACACGTCGCTTATTTGCCAAAGCTGCGACCCAGAAAAGCTGAACGTTGAAATGATCTCTACCGGGAAGTTGGCAGAACTGTGGTTTACACAGAACAACTTAAAATTAAACACATAAAAAACTGTTACGGTAATATTTTCCACAACTCCGGAGGTGTCGGCGAAAAATAATGCTAATCTTCTTGGCATTACTATAGATGGAGCCCTTAAGTGGGATGCTCATATTTCTCTGTTGAAGAGTAAGTTGTCAGTCCCAATTTTTGTGATCAGGAGATTGAGGGATTCGGTTGACAGAAGTTCACTTCTGTCAGCCTATTTCTCCCTGTTTCACGGCCACCTATCGTATGGCACACATTTGTCGGGAAATTCATCAAATTCTATAGAAATCTTCAGGCTACAAAAAAAGGTGGTTAGGTTGAATGCTGGAGTTGGCTGCCGTGAACACTGTAAGCCGTATTTTATTAGTCTGGGAATTATGACTCTTCCCACGATATACATATTTAGTCAGTTATTAAATATACACAGGGATAAATTTGATTATCAGCTAAATTCTGCATACCATAACTATAGTACAAGATCGGCTGGTTTGATACGACCGCAGAGATTTAGACTACAAAAATCTGTAAATAATTATTTGCATATCGCCTTATATAATAAGCTACCAGTTCACCTAAAGTGCTTAGATTATGGGAAATTTAAAAATGCTATAAAGCATTACTTTAAGCAAAACGCTTATTATTCAGTCCGTGAGTACATGGATGCCTCCATAGTGCTATAGTCTATGTATCTCGCACATGTAGTAATTTGTATTTTACAGGGTTCACTTATTGTATAGTTAATTTTAACTAATTTATATGTGTGTGTATTTTACTTTGTACTTTTAAAACTTGGATTTTTTGCTAATGTATTTCGACTTGCCACAATTATTGAATTTTTAAGTGTAAAAAGTGGTCAAATAAATGGTCAAATAAATGTGTCTAATACGACCCCAAGATATTTTACCTCCCTGGCCATTGGAATGTTCCTACTGTATAGAGTGAGAGTTATGTGGCTCTCCCACTTCCTCCTCGTCGTAAACGGTACGACGGTTGCTTTCTCAAGGCTCACCCCGAGCCCTTAACTAACCGTCCACCTTTTCACCACTTTCAGTGCTGTCTGCATGCACTCCCACACTGATTGTGTAACCTTTCCTCAGACTATCATGACAATGTCGTCCGCATAGCCCTGTACCTCATACCCCCTCCCCAGAGCCACCCTAGCAGGCCGTCCACGACAAGTCACCATAGCAAGGGAGACAGAACGCTCCCCTGCGCACACCCCGCCGCGACCCCCGGCCGCAGAGTCCCTCCTGCGTGTGAGGTGAACACCGCCCTGTCCCTGAGCATATAATCGATCCACCTGCAGCAGGTCTCCTCTACTCCACGCTCCCTGGCAGCTGCCAAAACCGATCCTAATTAGGTGATGCTAAAGGCCCCCTATATATCTAGGAAGGCCCAGAGCGCCACCTCCCTGTTCTCCAGCGTATTCTCCAGATTCAGCACCAGTTGATGCAGTGATATTTCTGTTGAGACTCCTGCTCTGTATGCATATTATCCCCAGTGTAGGGGATTTGCTTCCAGTACACCGCCCCTAATGTACCGATCGAGCAGTTTTTCGATTGTTTTTAGCAAGAAGGACATGAGACTTATTGGCTTCAGGGACTTTGCCTGGTCTGTTGGACGCCCAGGTTTAGGAATGAATACAACCCTGGCCAGTCTCCATGCCCTCAAAATGTACCCCAGAGCCAGGCTAGCCCTCATAATGATGGTAAGCGCCAGTATATATATATATATATATATATATATATATATATATATATATATACCCCAGAGCCAGGCTAGCCCTCATAATGATGGTAAGCGCCAGTATATATATATATATATATATATATATATATATATATATATATATATATATATATATATATATATATATATATATATATATATATATACACCCTGTTGGAGCATGGTGGGCATGATGGGCATGATTCCATCAAATCCCGAGGATTTGTATGGCTTGAAGCTGTTAATGGACCATCTGATTTTGCTCCAAGTAACCACCTCTTTAGCGACTGTCCAGTCTACTCTAGATGCCCGCCTATAAGGCGCCTCTATTTCTGAGTGTTCCCAGTCCTGAGGTGATTGGTTTATTATATTACAGCCGGGGAAGTGCGTCTGGAGCCAAACTTCTATAGTTTCCTCCCCCGAGCTTGTAAAGCCTCCCGTGGATGTTCTAAGGGAGCCTATGTTGGTCTGAGTGTCCTTGGACAGGATCTTGTGTAGTCAAGCACTCTCGGATATGTTCTCCACTTCCTCGCAGTGCCTCCTCCACGACTCCTTTCTGGTGTCCCTCAGTCTTTTGTTATAGGTCGTTAGGGCCTGTCTATATTCATCCCATGCTCCCGACCTGCTAGCCGCGTTGAACAGCTTATGAACTTGCGTCCTCCTTTGCCTGATGTCCTCGTTCCACCACGGGACATTCCTAGTGGATGCGCTCATTTTTAAGGAGCAGTTGGCGTTATAGGCATGATTACTTGTTAATTTATCTCTTTCCAAGCATAAGTCACAATTTAACGTAACAACGCATGTGGTCGCGTGGACACACTACATAAAAGCGGGCGCACTCATGAACTGTGTTTTATATTCGATACTCCTAGAACTGTATAAGCAAAGACATTAGAACCTGTTGGTTCTCAGTTGTGTTCGAGACTTTGTGGGGTAAACATCAGAATAAGACAGTTCCGTGTCCATGTGATGTTAGTCACGGTAAAGATTCCTACCCTCCTTACAGAAAGGCAGGGGTTCGGCAAAATTTCCAAGATAGTAAGGTGAAACTGGCTTCGGCGATTGGCCATAGTCGCGGAAATAGACCGACGTTAAAATACAAAAAAATATTATTTAAACTCCATAACTGTTTTTGTTTAAACAATAATCATTTCCTGTCACATAAGTATCTGATTATTTTATCGTGCTTATATTTGCGCGAAAAATAAAACAAACAGAAATGTACCGTTTACTATTTGCTCATCAACACAAGGTACATACAAAACTTACCGACTTATCAAGACTGTATGTCTATTTCTGCTCTGGATTTGTAGAGTGTAACAATCTCGTACTTTGCACAAGAACAAATCTAAGTTTTCCAGTTTTATAAACACTGTAAGTGATCTTTCAAGAATAAGTCGAAACTAGGATTTGGTTTCTTTAATTTAATTGAGTATTTTTGACAATAAATTTACAACTAGATTAAAACTGTCAAAAAATCTTCAGACAACTTAGGTATTTACACATTTGAAACCGAAACTACACGCAGAAGGGGTAATTAATAAGTAAATGAAGAGCAGCGATAACATGTAGTTGCTAATAGTTTATAATATTTACAACACACCATAAAAGTGATTCGTTGGGAAACAGTTATAGTTTATACTATTTTTCAGAAAACAAAGATGTAGGTTATTTGCTTCGAGCTTCGTAATTTAAACTGTTACAACCTGATTCGCAATTACGATATTATTATTTTCCTAAGCCTGACGAAACAACTAGCGAAACATGTTGCAGAGAAGACTACAAGTTGTTTCGGAGCTAGAGAAAGAGCCTTGACATCTGTACTGTAATACAAAGATTAGAGATTATATACGAAAGTATTTAAAACGATTATATATATATATATATATATATATATATATATATATATATATATATATATATATATATATATATATATATATATCTGTGTGTGTGTATGCATGTTATTTGTATATCGTTTTCATAATTTTAGAAACTTATAGCTAACTACATATATCCAAAAACAGTGTAATCTAATATACACAGACAAATAAAAATGCATTTATATTTACTTACTTAAATGACTTGGTAATGAACATGTGATTTAGTGCTGTTGTTGGGGCCATGCGAGATTTTGGATCCCAGTCTAGGCACCCTTGTGTAAAGTTTTGGAAAAGAGAATCGTTGCAGTTTGCCAGAGCTGCATGTAGACCTTTCGATTCTGGTGTACCCCTATATATTACCTTAATTGTGTCGCCTTCTATCTGTATGCTTAACGACGCAAGAAACCGCTATGTCCGCATTCTTTCTGAGGCAAAAAACTCGTTAAATAACCACATCAAAAACAATGTCCACTCAAGCTCCAACGGCAACAAACCCTTCTGAACTCTTGCTAAATCTATTGGGAATAATTTCTGCAAGAGCTCGTTCCCAAATCTATTGGAAATAATTTCTGCAAGAGCACGTTCCCAGCTTTTGTTTCAGGGGATGAATATGCTTCTACTGCCCTGGGCAAGGCTGAACTTTTTGCCTCGTTGTTCGCCGGCAATTCTACCCTCAACCCACCTCCAAAAGTTCGACCACCAACAGTCCCCAATGTCGCGCATAAAATGACGGATATCATTTTCAAAACAAAAAAAGGTACAAAAGATGCTCTCTTTTCTTAATACCAGGAAAGCCTCTGGCCTTGACGAGATCCCAGCAATTGTTCTCAAAAAATGCGCACGAGAACTTGCTCCTGTCCTGACTCGTCTGTTTCAGACAGCTTACAATAGAGGCATATTCCCTAGTAACTGGAAAACTGCTCGAGTACAACCCGTCCCCAAGAAAGGATCGAAAGCGCTTCCTAGCAACTACAGGCCTATTTCTCTCCTTTCAGTCATCTTTAAAGTGATGGAAAAGCATATAAACACCGAATTACTAAAATTTCTTGAAAAACACAGTCTAATCTACGACAGGCAGTATGGATTCCGTCAGCGCAGATCAACTGCCGACCTCCTTTCCTTTGTCACCCATTCTTGGAACAAGTCTATGAAACTACACGGTGAATCCCAGATTGTCGCTCTAGACATATACAAAGCATTCGACCAGGTCTGGCACGCAGCGCTGCTTAATAAACTTCCGGCCTATGGCCTACAACCAAAACTCTGTACCTGAACAGCAAATTTCTCCTCCAACCGGAGCACCTCTGTTGTCGCGGATGGCCATTCCTCTAAACTGTGTCCAATTAATGCATGAGTTCCTCAAGGTGCAGCTTTAGCCCCTAATTTGTTTCTTCTCCACATCAATGACCTCCTCTCTAGCACATCCAACCCAGTTCACAGTTACGCGGATGACAGTACCCTCCACTTAAATACACAATATTCTAAGTCTGTCTATTTAGCCCAATTAGATGAGGATCGCAGACACATGGAGCATTCTGTCTCTGTGGATCTTCAAAAAATACTGGACTGGGGAAGTAGAAATCTTGTACAATTCAACACCACCAAATCTCAGTCTTGCTTTCTATCTCATAAGAGAAACAACAGCCCTAGACCCATCACAATGAACAACCAAGTTATTCAAAGTAATGAGTCCTTCTCACCTGTTGGCATTTCTGTAGATCGAAATCTCAATTGGCACCAACATGTCACATCAATTGCAGAAGCGGCTGCTAAGAAATTAGATTTCCTCTTCCGGGTTCGCAAATACTTATCACCAGCTAATCTCTCTATCTTATATACTTCACAAATAAGGCCAAACCTCGAAAACTGCTCCCACATCTGGGGTGCCGTTGCCGCTTCTACACTAGCTATCCTGGACTCCATTCAGAAAAGAGCTATACGTCTCATCGGTGACCCTACCCTCACCCAAAAGCTGCCATCCCTTGCCCACCGACGGGCCGTTGGTGACCTGTCTCTGTTTTATAGACATGTGCACGGGCACTGCTCAGGGAAGCTTTCTTCCATAGTTCCTCCACCTACTGCCCGCAACAGATCTACCAGGGGAACAGACCGAATGCACCCTTTTACTGTCCAGGTCACCAGACATGCCCACCGACGGGCCGTTGGTGACCTGTCTCTGTTTTATAGACATGTGCACGGGCACTGCTCAGGGAAGCTTTCTTCCATAGTTCCTCCACCTACTGCCCGCAACAGATCTACCAGGGGAACAGACCGAATGCACCCTTTTACTGTCCAGGTCACCAGACATGGGACATCTTGTTATGCCCGCTCTTTTGTACCGAGGACTTCCAAATTGTGGAATTCCTTGCCGCCACATGTTTTTCCTTCTCCTCCGAATCTCTAAACATTCAAGTCCAGAATTAACAAGTTGCCACTTTCCTCCTTGTCGACACCCACAGTACGATAGTATTTAGGGTGTGAGCCCTCGTGGTGTGTTACTAAAATAAATTAAAAATGCTGAATATGTCTGTACTCACAATATAAATGAACTCCTTGCGAATTAAAGAAGTCACCGGCACGCAATTATCTATTCAAAGGTGCTTAAGAGGCATACCCAGGATCTCAATTATGCACGCGAGTTCGTCACCCTCTTTCTCCCCAGAAAACAGGTGACCTTCTAGGTATAGTTCTGCCAGCAAACTTCCAAGAGACCACATGTCTGCTAGTGTACCAAATTTTGCACAGAGGGTGACCTCAGGTACTCGGTACCCATGTGTACCAACAATAACATGTTTGCATTGAGTTTTATAAAGTGACAGCCCAAAGTCAATAACTTTTAGCTGCAGACTATCTTTGTCTTACAATCCAATATTTTCTGGTTTTATGTCGCAGTGAACAATTTTATTTCTGCTGGGTGTACCTAGACAGTGTTAATTTGATTTTCCAAAGTCTATACTAATCTGAAGTGGAAACGAATGCTTTTCCACCTGTCTTATCAGCTGTCTAAGTTAAGTGACATTAGCTCAAATGCTTAACACATGTGACCTCGGAAAGTAAACGAGTCCAACATATGTATGATGTTCATCGAGCGTTTCCGTTTTCATTTCGTAACCCCCTAAGAATACGAATCTCTTGTTGCGCTTCTTGCTGGTAGTCATCATCGTTGCGCACCCCCTCGAGAGCTACCTATACTTGTTCTTTGTGGTCATAGCATTTTGCGACTTGCCCAAATCCACCAAAGCCAATAACCTTCAAAATTGCATAGCGATATGCTATGTGGTCCGTTATGGTGAATACACAATGACCTTTGTATACGCTGATAGCACACACTAGTGAAATATAACTTTCTTGAAAATCAAAAACTGTTTTGTCTAGCCGACAAACTTCTTGAAAGGTAGCTGGTTGACGAAGAATCTTGTTTAACTGTGTATTTCTATGTCTGGTTTGTCGCCGCTTTTAGTTTGATAGGACGCAAGAGCCTGGTAAAAATATTTCCGAAACGAAGTCATCATTCCACTTTTACTTTTAGAACGAACTGCTAACTGATCAAAATTTAAAGTTCGCGTTGTAAAGCTTGTGTGCACAATATTTACTTTGACTCAGATAAGCCTTTTAGCCAAATAATTGCAGATATGAGGAAAGTGGCGCTTTAAGAGAAAAAAAGTAGCGGTAATTATGGTTAGATTATCTTTACGCTATTCAAAGCGTTCAGGTAATTAAAATAATCCCCGCTGGGTTCTAATGCCCGGCTAATAGATTTTGTAATCATCCTATAAAGTATTTGCAAAGAATTATGTAGTTGCAAAATGTAATTATAGATAATTCTTCTGTAGCTAACTCTTGGAAACACAGAGACCTACTAAATATCTTTTGGTTCTCTAAGTATGTAGATAATTTGCTGAATTATAAAATTCAAATTAAATTTTATAGGGTTATTATTAATCGAAAAAATGAAATTGCCTCAAAAAATTTTGAAATGAAAAAATTTGGAATAGAAAATCATAGAAAGTAAACCATGGACCAACATTTAGATCTCTAAGTTCAAAGAAAAGAAATTATAGGCATTTAATGAAAACAAATTTTGAGTGCCACTGATTACCATACAAACGCAAAAAAATTTATTAAAGGTGGATAACAAAATATATTGTATATTACCGACTGAGATGAACTATTTTTCTTTAAAAGTCCAGAAATACCAGAAAAGTTACTTAATTTTTTTATGGTTTTTCTTCTTAAAACGTCCAAATCGCTATTTAAAACGTCAAAATGAGCAACTTTTAGGCAAAAAGAACTCATCTTCCTCACCGAAACCCAAATCAGTGCCAAAACAGCAACTAATCGCCTTAATTTCCCGGGGTATGAGCTCTTACTTCCTTTAGATTGCATGGAGGCGGGTGCGCATACGTCTGTAGCAATCTACCCTGCACCAAACTCCCCAATTTAAAAGCTGGAAGAAAAGACATACTTCGGATGAAACTCACTCTCAGGGCTGCAGCTAAATTCATCTGGTGCATTTACCGGTCACCTTCTGGCAACAACATTTCTGAATATCCTTCCTCCGAGGTCACTATTCTTGGTGACTTCAATGTCCATAGTAAGGAATGGCTAGGATCTTCAAAAACCGATCCACAAGGGAGAGCAGCGGAGGCTTTTGCAGTCAGCAGTTCTTTAGCTATTTTTTCCTCGCATCCCAACACACAGCTCAAATCCACTGGATCTCTTACTACAAAACGGAATGCTAGAAGATACCAGTCACCGCCCTCCTTGGTCGCTCAGACCACGGCATGGTCAGTGCTTCCTGCGCAATGCAATCCCAAGTCACACAGTCATCACACCCACGTGTTGTTTGGCACTACTCCGCGAACTCGGACGTAATGCGGGATTACTTTTCCTCATTTCCATGGGCGTCTGCCTGCTTCTCTCATCCTGACCCCTCTGATATCTTACAAAACGTCACCGAAACTATCTAAGCTGGCATGGAATTATTTATTCCACGTACACAGAAAACCTCTTCAACCACTCAAAAGGCCTGGTTCTCTAAACCATGTGACAAGACCGGACTTAAAAAGGTGAAATCTCACAAAACGCTTCTACACAATCCCAGTCAAGAAAACCGTCAAGCATTTAACGACGCAAGAAACCGCTATGTCCGCATTCTTTCTGGGGCAAAAAACTCGTTTAATAACCACATCAAAAACAAAACCCGCTCAAACTCCAACGGCAGCAAACCCTTCTGGACTCTTGCTAACTTTATTAGGAATAATTTCTGCAAGAGCGACCCACCTCTTGTTTCAGGGGATGAAATTGTTTCTACCGCCCTGGGCATGGCTGAACTTTTTTCTTCGTTGTTCGCCAGAAATTCTCTCAACCTACCTCCAAATGTTCAACCACCAACAGTCCCTAATGTCGCGCATAAAATGACGGATATCATTTTGAAAACTAAAAAGGTACGAAAGATGCTCTCTGCTCTTATAACCATGAAAGCCTCTGGCCTTGACGAGATCACAGCAATTGTTCTCAAAAAATGCGCACGAGAACTTGCTCCTGTCCTGACTCGTCTGTTTCAGACATCTTACAATAGAGGCATATTCCCTAGTAACTGGAAAACTGCTCGAGTACAACCCGTCCCCAAGAAAGAATCGAAAGCGCTTCCTAGCAACTACAGGCCTATTTCTCTTCTTTTAGTCGCCTCTAAAGTAATGTAAAAGTATATTAACGCCGAATTACTAAAATTTCTTGAAAATCACAGTCTAATCCACGACAGGCAGTATGGATTCCGTCAGCGCAGATCAACTGCCGACCTCCTTTCCTTTGTCACCCATTCTTGGAACTACACGGTGAATCCAAGATTGTCGCTCTAGACATATCCAAAGCATTCGACCAGGTCTGGCACGCAGCGCTGTTTAATAAACTCCCGGCCTATGACCTACCACCAAAACTCTGTACCTGGACAGCAAATTTCCTTTCCAACCGGAGCATTTCTGTATCCAATTAATGCAGGAGTTCCTCAAGGTTCAGCCTTGGCCCCTACTTTGTTTCTTCTCCACATCAATTAACTCCTCTCTGGCACATCCAACCCAATTATCAGTTACGCGAACGACAGCATCCTCCACTGAAATATACAATATTCTAAGCATGTCTCTTTAGCCCAATTAGATGAGGATCGCAGACTCATGAAGGGTTCTGTCTCCGTGGATCTCCAAAAAATATTAGACTGGGGAAGTAAAAATCTTGTACAATTCAACCCCACTAAATCTCAGTCTTGCTTTCTATCTCATAAGAGATACAACAGCCCTAGACTCATCACGATGAACCACCAAGTTATTCAAAGTAATGAGTCCTTTTTTCTTGTTGGCATTTTTGTGGATCGAAATCTCAATTGGCACCAACATGTCACATTAATTGCAGAAGCGGCTGCTAAGAAATTAGGTTTCCTCTTCTGGGCTCGCAAATACTTTTCACCAGCTAATCTCTATACCTTATATACTTCACAAATAAGGCCAAACCTCTAATACTGCTCTCACATCTGGGGTGCCGTTGCCGCTTCTACACACGCTATCCTGGACTCTATTCAGAAGAGAGCTATACGTCTCATCGGTGACCCGACCCTCACCCAAAGGCTGCCATCCCTTGCCCACCGACGTGCCGTTGGTGACCTCTTTCTCTCTTTTATAGATATCTGCACGGGCACTGCCCAGAGGAGCTTTCTTCCATAGTTCCTCCACCTGCTGTCCCCAACACGACCTACCAGGGGAACAGAGCGAATGCACCCTTTGACTGTCCAGGTCACCAGACATAGAACATCTTGTTATGCCCGCTCTTTTGTCCCGAGGACTTCCAGGTTTTGGAGTTCCTTGCCGGCACATGTTTTTCCTTCTCCTCCGAACCTCCAAACCGTCAAGTCCAGAATTAACAAGTTACCTCTTTCCTCCTTGTCGACACCCACGGTACGATAGTATTCAGGCTGTAAGCCCTTGTGGTGTGTTGTTGAAATATAAAATTAAAAAAAATTTAAAAAAACGTTTCACAAAGCCTTCAGTTTCAGCTTCAACCGCCACTGTCCTTTATTTTACAAAAATATTTCCAATAAAGTCATTTCAGATAGACCCCCTCTCTGATGCTTTGTCAGTAGTCTTAGTTATAGAGTTATGGTATAATTTTCGTCGAAAATATTCGTCATTGAGGAGACCGCGACTTCAAAAGAGCGTGAAGTAGGCCCCCTAGAAACCCCATCAAGCGTTAGTTTCGGTTTTTATCTGTGTAAATATATACAGGGTGGTGCATTTCTACGGTAAATCTCAATATATCCGTTATTATACAAGATACGAGAAAGTCGTATACGTTAATTTTAGGGTGTCTTGAGCTGCACCATAAATAATTATTTTGGGATGCACAGCCTGGCCCATAAGTCGTTGCTGATACAAATTGTCTTTTTTTGATCGAACACCGCTTATTGTATTGCATTTTTACATTTTCAATCGAATTATAATGCGTGGTTATAAGAAAAAAAACTTGATAGCCTTCATCGTTTTCGAGTTATTTTTGCTTTGCAACTTTTCACATTTTTGGCACATTACAGAAATTATGATACGGCGTTTTTACCAATCCTTATCAGAGTCGCATGAAAAGAACACGTTTCGAGAGGTTTTCGTTTATATTATTCGTCAAATAAATTTCCGTATTTCAAATAGTTGCTGAATTTGAAAAAATTCAAACTGCCGTGACTTTATTTTTTCAAACGGAACAGCTTGTATTTTCTATCTTAGAAGTGAAAGGCATGTCTTCTGCCCCAAGTTTTGTATAACTCTCCCCATACCTACAGACTCTAGTTTTGTAAATAATTATATTTATAATCGCATACCATGATTCGTGTAGGAATCAGTTTAATTTTGTTTTCAGTTTTTTATTTAATTCTAATAATCGATCAGATTATGTAATTATTTAGCGAATTTCCGAAAAACAAATAAAATATTTAAATTACCTTTGGTACAAAAAAAGGTAAGAAATAGTATGTTTACATTTTAATATAATATCAATAGTTGAAAAAAGGTTTATTTTGTTTTTCTTTTTAATTTTAATTTTAGTTGCGCATTGGGTATATTATTTGAATTGTATGTATTCTTTTACCAAATTCTTGTGTAAAAAATATTTAGCCAGTTCCCGGAAAAATGTTTCGTAGAAATCATTTTTTGTTTGTAACATTTTTGTCTCTGAAACTTGTGAGTTTGCTCGATCAGGATATCAGTTTGCCAAATTGACACGACTTTATTGTGGAGCAGTGCTAAATAGGTATCTCCATTCAAATTTCTATCAACGAAAAAGAAAACAAATGCATGTTTCCAACTATTCCTGTCCAAACATTAACTTTTTCAGGGTATTGCGTATGTTCTTCTCTCATCCAGTAGAGACCAGTAATTTTGACGATTAGCATGGCCGTGAAGTATAAAACTGCACTCATCAAAAAACCAAACATATCCTAGTTGGATAACATTGTTGTTTAACCTTTCCATCACTTGTTCACAAAAATTCATTCCTACACGAGCTCTTGAAGTTGTATCAATTTATAGGGATGTTAATTTTTGCAATACATTTTTTTCATTATTATTTAGGTATTACAAGTCCCTTTTTCCTATTCAAAAATTTTGGACTTACAACTGTCGCTCGAAGGGAGTTGAATGTATGGGTCACGTTGTAGGATGTAATTTTTAATCTCAAATTGACGCGTTTCGGGATTTTTTATTAATTGTGCACAATAATTGAGATACTGAATTTATTCCATTTGGCTGTCCCACGCGATATGCAATAATAACAAGAACCAGAACAAAATAAAAATCACTAAGTGAATATGGGAACTTGTGATGATCAGAAATGATAAGTACACTTGAAAACCCAAATAAACACAAGACATTAAAAAAACCTGACGATCATTTCACTAACCAAAAACTCTAACCCTTTGAACACTACAACTGTGTTTATATTCTATGCAGATACTCAGCCTAGACTTTTGAGGGTGGATGAAGCAAACAAACTTTCACTGCTTATTTATCTGAAATTCTCTCTACCCGAATTATGTTATATTCGTTTCCACGATTTTGTCGTAATCTCCCGTAAAGTGGACAATCCATACAACTTATATTGCTTTATATATTTGATAATAATAAAAGTTGTATGAATTCGACATTGCCACGTATGTGCAATTTATTGATTGAACACTCAACGAGAGATACGTAATATGTTGTGGTGATATGGTTTTTCCAATGTACTTAAAAATGAAACCAGTTACAAAAATGAAAATTTTGCTTTTAATTCATTGATTCATTTTTCTTTTCAATATAATGGCTACGCCGATTTCCCGTGGACGCAGCTTTGTTGATATAATAAAAAATCGTTTTTTAAGAGCAATGAATCGGCACAAGCATTATTATGTTTGAACTCTTGGGCGACATGTTCATTATACATTGACAAAAAAATTAAAAGTGTTAAAAAAATTTAAATATATAGAATAGATATGAAAGGATTTGGATATACTGTTATTTTAATTGTAATATATGATATTGTGTTATAACTGTGAGTTTTAAATTAATGCTATTTGAATAGTTTTATTTTTTATTTTTTTACTTTTAAGATTACTTGTTGCTTCTAAAATTTAGAACAAAAAAATGTTGAATAGTATTTTGACAAATTTGATATTAGCAACAGATAGGTTAATGATTTTTTGCTATCCCATTTTTCATATTTATTTGTAAATAGTTAGGTTTACAAAATAAGAATGAAAAATAACTAGACTTGGCGAGGCTATACGAGGCGAGATAATAGTACCGAGACAATACTTCAAATTTCCCATTTCAACGAGACCGAGACGATATTTTTGAAATTCTCGGCTCACATGGTCTCGTGCAAAGCCCTAGACAGTACATACGCTGTGAATTATCCAGCTTAATTTTTTGACTTAAGTCGCATTGATTGTATAGGAACAAACAAATTGAAAGTTAAAGTCAGTTAGTCTAAAAGCCTCAAAGAGCTCCGACAATAAATTGTCTAGGAATGATACTGATTTTTAATACCGATTCGGGCATAAATATTAGAACAGGATTCGAAAATATTATCTGCCAGTTTATATAATATAAAGATGTTTTTATACATCATTATTATTAAAAATGCATAGAGGATGGCAGACACATGAGGATCTGTTGGATCTGTTTTGGGTATGAATGCTATATAGATTATTACAACATATTAGGTAACTGAATTTGTTATCAGCCCCATAACATTAACAGAATAAAGACTTCCGGGAATAAAAGTATGAAATCCTAAAACAAATCCTTATGTATTTCACTCTGAATCCAGGAACACAAATGTGTTTCGCTAACAATGCATTTTTATAAGTAAGATTTTAAACCACTAATGCAATTCAAATAACATTGATTCTCAATTAACCAATTGATATATATGTTCAACAAGAGAAAAATAACCGTGAGTAATGAAATATCCAAATCCACGTTAAGAACATCATATAACGGCTGACTGTCCAGAGACAGCATAAGATATTATTTAAGGTGACGGAGCATAAAGCCATCTTATGTGAGTGATCTCCATCACAGTAATCCTGAACAGAGGCAGAGGTGACTCAATGGGAACCGGCAGATGCCGGGCAAGCGTCGCCTGCAGGGATGCTCCTGCTCTCATATATAACTTCCTGATCACTGCCTGTAATGACGTAATTTGTAATAGATTAATACTTGGTTGGATGCTGTTGTGCACCTATATACGTCAGTTCGCTGAAAGCACGCTATTTGCTCTACAGCTGCAAATTCTCATGATCTATACATATGACCGAAAGGTGAACCAGATATTATGAGACATCAAAAGAATACGTCACGACAAAACGTTGAACTTTATAGGTAAGGTGCTTTCCATAAAGTTATATTCGCGTTTAGAAAAATGATGCTCCAAACGTCTTTACAACCCCAACATTAAAGGGACACCCTCAGTTGTACGAATGAAAACCTGATTCGAATTTTTCAACTTGAAAATCTTATTAATCACACTCAAATGAATAATAGGATGAGGTATAGAAATAATTTACACAGATAGTTAAAGACAGTAATCAAAAATTGTAACAGACGTTACCTTATTATTATTACTATAAGGAGTTGTTTCGCAAAGTCAAAGCTCCACTCGAAATGTCAGTAATTTCCCTGTTGATATTTCTATACCTATCTGCTCTAATATTTCGATACATATTTTTGTATGTACCTAATCCAAACAAAAAGTTAATTTATTATTGTATTTTAAAACTCAGCCGTTTATTAATATTATTAGCCAATGAGTGAAGATTAGGACCTGTGATGAGCAGTGACAAGTAAAATTTTGGAAACCCAATTCATCATAATACAGTTTTTAGACCGCGCCATCGTTTCGCTAACAAAGTTAGTGTCATCAAAGGGATGAACAAACTAAACGAATAAAAGCTATAACTTCTATTTATATGTTACTTGACAAGGTATACGGACAAAGCCACTACCGTTGAGTCCAAGATCCCTATAAATCCCCTTAATTAAGATTCTATTGCCGGATTTCCTAAAACCGCTTGTCGTTATAAAATATTACTTCTTAGAAAGAGACACTGATTATTGAGATAACATTGGTCGCATGCAGCTAATTGTTTGTATTGTTATCTCAATAATCAGTGTCTCTTTCTAAGAAGTAATATATATATATATATCTATATATATATATATATATATATATATATATATATATATATATATATATATATATATATATATATATATATATACATAATGTTAGCTGTAAATTGGCTTTCTTAAAAATGTTATTAAAACCGCTCGTAATTTGCGGTTGAAATGGTATACAGACCACAGTTTTGTCTGCTTTCTCTTATCTGAAAGTCGTAGATCCCGCTAACATTTTCTTTGTTTTATGTCCATTGTCTAATTTTTACACTAACAGACCGAGTATCCATCACACTTAGCTACATCCTTAATATACTTAAGGGGAACTGTAGTAGCAATCTATGAAGCAGAAAATTCAAATTAGCGGTTTCTTGTGGAAAACTATGGTGTAAGTCAATCGAAATGTAAGTCATAGTAGAGGCTTCTTTTCTGTGGATGTCAGATTCTAAAGTGTCCCTATTACTGTTGACTAATCCATCAAGAAAAGGTTATTAATTTCTATGTCTCGGGTGAATTTAATGGAGTCAAATTTGCTATTTAATCTGCCAATAAAATCATTTACTTTGTATACATTTGTATTAAATACTGCGAAAACGTTGTCCTCATAACGAAAGCATACTCTAGAAAAATAATCATTTTCATTTGCTAAGTGTGTTTCAAATCTACTCACGAAAAGGTTTACAATGAAAGAGGAAAGGAGTCCCTATTGTTGTGCTATGGGTTTGTTCAAAAATTCAATATTAAATTGAAAAAAAATCTGATTCATGCAAAGATTTGTTAATTTTGTATATTCTTTGCAGACTTATACATCTACGTTGTTCATTTTTAGTGAATGTTCTTAAAATTATTCACTAATGAGGAGATCCTCAATTTTTGATTTTGAAAAAATTTCTTCAGTTGAGTGCCAACTTTTTATACAGGGTGGTCACTTTTATCTTGCACACTATTGCTATCTTCTAAACATCTTAAGACACAGAGTCTCTTAAATTACGTAAATGTTGTACAATTTCATTCTTGTTAAAAATTTGAAATGAAATTCCTGATAAATCAAGTCGTTACTGAAATATCCTGAAAAAAAACTAAAAAGTTGCGTTTTCTAATTTTCTCTATATCCTTTTTAGTGAATTTTGTTAAAAAAATTCACGAATGAGGAGATTCCGACTTCTGAATTTTGAACAAATTTCTTCAAATGAGCGCTAATTAGACCCCCTAGATCAAATATCCCGGGTCAGTTTCAATTTTTATAGGTTTATAAATAAATAAATAAATAAATAAATAAATAAATAAATATATATATATATATATATATATATATATATATATATATATATATATATATATATATATATATATATATATATATATATATATATCACCCCGATAACTCAAACGGGTTTATATCATAAAGAGATTTTCTGTCAGATTCTTATTAACAAGATACAGGAAAAGCCATTTTTATTTTGGCAATGTGATTTGGACGGCTGAATGTAAGTTCACCAACTATGCTATGTTCAAACGTCATAATGAACATGTATGGTCTATACAGAATCCCCATGCACAGCAGAGTCGACGCACACAAATTAGGTTCGGAATCAATGTTTGGTGTGGTTTACTATGTAACAAAATAATAGGCCCATTCGCCTACGACGAAAATTTAACCAGTAGCATATATCTTTATTCTTTGGAGCCATTTCTCTTCAATTATTTGGACGAGAATGTGAGCCTAAATCGGATTAATAATTATTGGTTCCAACAGAATGGCGTATCACCTCATAAAGTGATATCCAATAATGGTAATGTAAAATGGCCCGCCATCACCAGATTTATCGCCATTTGACTATTTCTAATGGAGAACTATGAAAGACAACATTTATAAAACAATGCCTTCTGACATAGAGGAACTAAGAGACTGTGTCTACAGAGCAGTTGCTGAAATCAGACAGAGACATAAAACGAGCAATTTGTAGTTTAAAAAAATAATTGTCCTATGTTTAGAAGTAAATGGTGAACAATTTGAGCATTTACTATGATTTTTTTAAGTTTTGTTTTGTGTTTATGTTTCAGTTCAACATTTAACACTTAATTAATTTCAATTGACAAATAGTTGCTTCTGTTGGAATTTGTGATGTTTTCTTTAATCAAAACAAATGTGAGTCTTGGTACTATTTACAAATAAATAAATACATTTCAATCATATCACGTTTTTCTTCATTATAAAGTAGCATTTTCTTGACGAAAATAACAATACGTTCTCTTAATGAAAGTAACAATAAACTGTTATAACTTTGTTCTTAGGCGACAGTACCGAATTTTCTCCAAAGCACTATTACAAATACAATGAATATAATATTATTAGCGAGATAATAGAGCAAATCATATGATGAGATAGATCAGTGTAATCAGAAAAAAATTTGTTTCCTAAAATGTAAAAATACAATATGGCGCCCTTAAGAAAAAAAAACTGACAATCGCTGTAGGACTGTGGTGGTGCCACAGTGAAACAATTCACATTTTTAGATTCACTGTTGAAAAGTTTTATCACAATGTATTTGTTGCAAATATCTAGATTAAATAGTTTTCGAGAAAATTGGAAAATACGAAAATCAAAAATTTCGTCTTTTTACATTTATTTTGAAAACCGTAAAAGATATATCAGTTATCTGTTTTTAATCAGCATCGTATTACGCAAGTTTGCCCTAATTTAACCGACCTAGCATTTCTTAAGATAAGCGAGTTCCCCATGGTGAGTCTCGAAAATCGGGCACCCTATATATATATATATATATATATATATATATATATATATATATATATATATATATATATATATATGAACTGTTGCGCACTCTACTTTTTCGCACCCCTAGAGTCAACTCTAGAAGACACGACTTCTTTTATCAACCGCTACCTAGGACCAATGTTAGGCTTAACTCACCGATTAACAGATTGTGCTCCATTTATAACAGCGTGCATCAGTCAATAGACATATTGTGTTGTGGTGAGTCTGAGCTGAGACACGTTGCATCGTTGCTTGGTAACTAGTAGTACTTTGACGGTGTTAATTATAATAGTGTATGCTATGTCTTTTATATTGTATTCATACTCTTAATTTGGGATAATTCCCGTTGATCATTTGTATTAAATAAATAATTATATATATATATATATATATATATATATATATATATATATATATATATATATATATATATATATATATATATATATATATATATATATGTATGTATCCGAGCGATAACTCAAAAAAAACTGGTTTCAGTCAAACTTGGCAAAAATCTTGTTTGGGTAAAAACCGAGGTCAAGTTTGTTAATCAGCCTATATGCTCAAGTTTTGCCGGTGGAAAATCTTGGAAAATTTTTGCGAATTTTCATTAAGAAAAATATGCTAATAGAGAGGTCACGATTAAAAGCTTTTGAAACAATTTCTTCAGATGAGAGCGAATTTGGGCCCCTACAACCCGAAACCAAGGCCTGTTAAAAATTTTATATGTTGGAATGAGATTTTACATGTGGCTAGAAATAGTGCAAATAAACATATGTTGTGAATTTTAAGTAGTTTGGTCCACAATATTTAGAGTTTTTTCCAAATTAAAAATAAAATCCCAAAGACATGCAGTGAAACGACTTAGTGGTTAAAGTCGAATGCCTGACAGACAGAGTAGTTAACTGCCACGCGTAGATTAATTCATACAACAGGTATAAACCATACAGCAACGGTAACCAAATTAAATATATACCAGGCAGAAAACATAATACCCGCACCCACAATCGTGAAATTACGACCGCAGTTATGGAAAATGACAGATGACATGAAATAAAAATTTTTTCAAGTGATTGTTATTTAACTGGGAGATTAAATCAATTATTAAAATACACTATATTTGTAGCTGTATTAACGGCCTTAAACACAGTTTTAGCGCAGCATAGATATATTATGCTGTCGCATAATAATGTAGCATAAATTTAAACAAAATTAAGCCAAGTCTCTATAAAAATGATTCTAAAATAGTGTCCTTTATCTTTAAACCTAAACATAAGACGTCATATAAGACCGAAACAGCCATGGGATGTGTTTCAATGGTAATTCTACTACCTAATTTTCTGTAATTAATTAATTATGTATACTTTGAATATAATATCCCGGACACGTTTTAAACAAGATCCCATTTTTGTTTAAAAGGCCTAAATAAATTTGTAACCTTTGAGTCTAGAATCATACTTTTGTTATTGTTGTAATTGTGATTGAAAAAACCGGTTTGACTAAAACGATATCATACTGGCGATTAATTAGGAAAAAATAACTGCTACGTTTATAATTTGGTAGATACCCTACTTTTCTAAATATGAATTAAGTTTCCTTCTGGAAATCTTCTTTATATCTTTAATGAAATTTTTAATACAAGTTTATTTTAAAGAGACTTACACTGTCTACAGATATAACAATATTTAGTTCTTTATCTTCATAGAAAATTTAGTTTTGGGCATTTTGCTCAAAAGGAGTTGAAACTCGAGATTTTTTTGATAATAGGGAGATATCGATGGTAACACTTTCGTTATTTGGTAGTTTTTTTTAAATTGTCGATACTAAAAAAATAAAATCGACAATTTAAAGAAGACAATACTAATAATAGCTGTTACTTTATTCATATGTCCCTTTAATTTCCTGAAAAAATTAACATTTTTCATTGTCGGGACGCATACCTAACTCTTTTGTAAATATAACAAAACCTGAATTATAGAAAAGCCGCGAGAAACAACTCTAAAATTCTATGTTGTACGTTATTGTCTTATTCTAAAAGCATTTTTCAGCTGATTACAGTTGTAAATCTCAAAGTGTTAAAAATAATGTTGGTCAAAAGACAATAATATAATCTATAGTTACCTACTGATGAAAGTGTTTCTCTCAGCGGTTATGAAATGAACTTTTAAGGTATATGGTATAAAATAAGTTATATATAAGTTAGGAAGCCGCATCTCTCAAGACTGCTTTTGTAGGGAGTTCTTTTAAAAAGGCCAAGGGAGAGGTGATTTAAAAAGCGAAACATTCACAATAAACAGAATTATTACTATTGGACAACAAAAAATCAACATACCTGCATTTGTTGGGACAAAGAGGCGCCAGACAAACAAACGGGTTCAGTTTGTGGTGTGGCATGATATGTGCTATTCCTTTTTCTATCCAACCCTTATTTCCTATTTTCTCTAATTGCCTTTATCTTTTTCTAGACTGCCATTTGACGAATTTGTAATTTTTTGCACGAAAGCTGAAATATTATGGTAGCAGCATATAAATTTGTATATACAAATGTTTGAAATATATTGGAGGGTACTTACTTTGAGTGATAACATAATTTTGAATGAACCAGTTCTTGCGACATTACACCTCTTGTTTGTTACCGATGGATAACTGCAAAAAATGAAGTGTATCAGTTTCAGAGCTCATAAACTACTGGAATTTTATCGCAGAGAGTGATAGACCTTTTGGTTTGTTAAAAGTAATAGACTTCGGAGACTCGCCACTTTTATTAACCCAGATGCGAGAAAAGTATACAAAACACTACAAGGCAATTTAGATAGTCTTACTAGGGACCTCTTTTTTCTTAAACGTCGGTCTCTTTCCGCGAGTATGGCCAATCACCGACTCTAGTGAGCAGGTTCACCTCACTATCCCGGAAATTTTTCCGAACCCCTGTCTTTCTATAAGGAGGGTAGAGATATTCAAAGTGTACAACATTGCAAGGACACGGGATTGACTGCTTTATGTCCCCCCCGAAGGGCGGAACGGACAGACATTCAACTTGCTTAAATACAATGCTACAATCTCGGTTGATGTTAATTGTATACTATGTACTGAAGAAGTGAAAGGGAAACCCTGGGAATCGAACTTGGTACCGCTCGGTTCAGAGGTAGACGGCCTTACAACTGAACCACCGAGGCTAAGTACCTCTATATAAGCTTAAATTTTTTGCTTTTTTACCTTTTTTTTAAATTAGTTTACATTGTTGATTACATGTTCGATATTCGATCATTTTAATTTAAACTACAGTTTAACTCAAAAAAATATATTTTGTTTGTTTAATTAGTTCCTGGAATAAATGTTTTTACTGTCATGTGACATCATTAAGATGCTTTTGTCCAGCGGAACTTGACAACCTAAAAGTCCATTATGGCAGCTAAAACAGAAACAGATGTTAAGGAAAGTATCTGACAAACAAAAGAAAACCGAGGTTTTTGACAAAATATTTGACAGAAAGTTATTAATGGTGCCAATGTCTAAACCATGCAGGCTTTAAGATAACTCTGCTTGGAAACGATGTCGACCGTATTTTCTGTCGTTTTCTCAATTAAATTAAATTTAAAATGAGCGGTATATATGCTAAAAGTTTCCCTATTTAACTAATCAACATTTTACGATGCCCAAGATAGCATTGGTAAGCATCGAATTTGGAACACAATGTATACATATACAACTCCTTTTTTGCTCAAAGGTAATGACTTTAGACAAGATTAACACTGAGAGTTTCGATGGAGATTTTTAGCATTTAGGTTACCACTTCTCAAATATTTGAGGTTGGTGTATTTGGTGTACCTATAATAATCTATAGTCTAATCTTCGGTGTAGTATATTCCATATCATTTTGATTTATATACTTTAACAGAAACATTTTGGAACGGTTTATTTATAAAAAGAGCACATTAGTGAAAGAAGCAGTTTGTTAAAGATACGACTCTACCAAATTAATGTTCAAAATGAGCAAAATCTTCAATCATCATATGTGCACTAATGATACTAAAGAACAACTACAAAGGCGAAATCTCGTTTGGTTACTAACAAACGAGCTGCCATAAAGACGCTTGGGGTACATGAATGCCGTCAAGACGAGTGACGTCAAATAATACAAGTACAGTTAAGTTGACATGCATTTAAAGGCAAGCTTGCTGGCTAGTAAAAAAGAAAGGACAAATATTATATAATCTTAATGTTTTATATGAAACGGCAAACATAACGAGATGATACATTAAATGCCATTAAAGAACAGTTGGATCTTCCTCTGGTATATTGTACCATTGAATATTCAATCCTTAGGGGGGGGGGGGGGAAGAGCTGCGGAGGAAACAGATTGGGGCCTTAGAGCACATCCTTCCCATATTTTCTTCATATCTCTTAAAAATGCCTGTGAGCCGAAACTTTAAGACTTGAACAATTTTGGAGAGGGTTAACCTCGGAACCAAGTACTTACCTATTTCTCATAAACTTGTGTCCCAATTTCTGCATATACGAAAATTGGCTAAAGAATGTACAGGACAGAAGGAACTCATTTTCATTAACTTATCATAGGTGAAGTTTTTGAAAGAAAAGGAAACGCATGTTATTGGGAGCAGAAAACGTAAATCTAGATGCAAGAAAAAAATTACTTGTAGATGCTGGTATGTTAAGAGATGTTGATATTATAATGTTATAAAACAAAAATGGCTAGAGTTAGGATTCAAAAAATCTCATATTATTGTGTGCTTTTGCCTCAAATTTATTTTCTGCCAATTGTATACTTATTTTATACCTACAAGCTAACACATTCTGAAAAAAGTTCGGACGCAGCAAGTGCACTCTATGGTAGCGAATTTTCATTAAATGTTTCAAATAGGAATAACTCAACTTCCTATAAACGTAGAAAGTTTCGGAGTGTGGCAAGGTATTCATGAGGAAAACACACCTGCCAAGTTTTATCAAAATAGTTTTGTTATTTTTTGAGATACAATTTTTTTTTTCGAAAAAATTAATTTATGTTCAGAGAAACTGGTCCAATCGGGCTAGCTAACGAACTCATCCAAGCTATTAATAAAAGAAATTCACTTGCTAAGTTTAATCAAAATAGGTTAATTACTTTTTGAGTTATCGGCTGGATACACACACACACAGATATATATATATATATATATATATATATATATATATATATATATATATATATATATATATATATATATATATATATATATATATATATATATATATATATATTGACACGGACGTTGGGTTCGGGTTCTAGGGACCCATATTCGCAGTCATTTAAAAAAAATTGTATAGCTACCTCTCTATTAGTGAATTTTTTTAAATAAAATTCGCTGATAATAATTTTTATCTACTTGTAGGTAAGTTATAAATATCCAGCAACTTACATTTCTGATATGTACCTAGATCAACTTTCAGTTTTGATTACATCATTCTATTATACTTACAAAAGTGAATCGATATTGTGGCTAAGTTTTAAAAAAGTCTGGACGGAGCAGGTGCGTTATGGAATCGAATTTTCATAAAAACGTTTTTAATGTGAGATATATTTTTTTAATAAAAGGCATATTTCGTTATAAGTATAACCTTTCTAGTAGAAAAAATGTTTTAGCAAAATAACTTATTTGTTTGAGAATGTACACAAATTTTCGAAAAATAAACTTAAAGTGTTCTTGGAACTACTGGTCCTATTTTCCTGACCAAGGAACCTCTTCAAGCTATTGACACACCTGCCAAGATATAATTATTTACAAAAAGCTTTTTCGTACAAATTCCAAAGAAAAATGAGCAAAGAGATGTTATAGAGATTCTTACAACCATATGCCAATTGGGAACATAATAGCTGGCTTTATAAATACGGTAAGTGACTATTGAAACCTGTGATGAGCAATGATAAGTACACTTGGACAACCCAAATCACCACAAAACATTTTCAAAACGATCTTTTCACTAGCCAAGTTAGCGAATGTTAAAGGTTATTAAAATGTTTTGCAGCTTTGGGTTCTCCAAGTGTACTTATTAGAAATACGGATATTTCTCCATTTGACGAACATAGTATTTTTGTTAATGCATACGGTCCGAGCTTGCCTACATGCGACTGGATGGAAACCGTGAAATATTTCTCGAAGAAAATTAAAATCAGTAATGTGATTTAGAAGATGAACTCCACTTGCTCCATTTCACCTACTACATTTCTTCATCTGTTTTTTTCTAGAAAATGTCAGCTATCAATTGGTATTCTTAAAAACGTTATTAAAACCCTTCGTAATTCGTGGTTCAAATGGTAAACAGACTATATTTTTTTCTGTTTCCTCTTTTCTGAAAGTCGTTGATTCCGCTAACATTTTCTTTGTTTTATGTTTATTCACCAATGTTTCACTAAACATACAGAGTAACCTTTATACTAAGGTTTTAAGCTACATTCTTAATATATTCCAGTGCTCTGCTGTAATCTGGCTTTGTTTAAGGAGAACTGTATCAATCTATGAAACAGGTTATTCAAACGAGCTGTTTCTTGTGGAAAACTATGGTGTGTTAATCGAAATGTAATTCACAGTAGTGGCTTTCTTTCTGTGGATATCGAATTTTAAAGTGTCGATCAAGAATGATTTAGCTTAATCAAAAATGATTTAGCTTAATCAAAAATGTCAGGAAATTTAGCAAGCGTATTTGTGTCAAGCAGAAATGGCAAAATTAATGTGTGGGAAATTATGGTTTTTGGGGAAATTTGTTTAAAATTAACATCAATATTGAAATAAAAGTAATTATTAATCTTCGGATCGCAGCAGCCAAAGAAGCAAAATTAAGAATAAAATCAAAAATGACATTCATTATAGTAATTTTGTCAGAAGCAGATTAGAAGGACGTTAAACAAAATTGTATCAATACATCCACAAGCATAGCTTATTTGTAAGATGCAACGTATTATTTTAATTACAAATAAATAAATATATATATATATATATATATATATATATATATATATATATATATATATATATATATATATATATATATATATATATATATAAAAGAATTCGCGAAAGTTAGACGCTTACTAGAGTATATATAGCGTTAAAAACGAGAACAAGAGCAGGTCCGCTCCTATGTAGTTCATTGTTTGAAATGTTATCTTAGTCGTCGGTGTCTCTTCCTTAGAAGGAATATTTAATAACGACAAGATGTTTCAAAAAAGCAGGTAATGTAATCTTAATACAGGGATTTTCGACTAAACAGTGGGGGGGGGGGGGGTGTTCTCTGTATACCTTCGTAGAAGATGCTGTTAGTAATTGCTTGTCTAGTAGCATAGATAGTAGTTTTAGCTTTTATTTGTCTAGTTTATTCATCCCACTGGTGACGCTAATTTTGTCACCGAAACGATCGTCAGGTCTGAAAACTGTATTTTAATTAATTGGGTTCTACAAATTGTACTTATCAGTGCTCATCACAGGTTTCATTCTTCGCTCATTGTGCATTTTTAATACAATCTTTTCTTTTACTTCAATCTCACACATTTTGATAAGGTGGACCTAGCTTACGTATTTATTAGGTACTTGCGTATTTGGTAGTGCCTAGTGATAGTTGCGGAATCCTGTATTTTTGTCTCTTACTCCACCGCAAAATGCATTGCTAATGAGCTACTTAACTACTAACATAGAAAAACAAGCAAGATTATAAGGGAAGTGTCTATATTCAACATACTTATTTGGCCTCCTGTCAATACAAAAAAGAAACGAACTTTACTTTTCACTTTAAACTCCAATAACTATAATATCAATAATTTAAAGACGTATTTTTTGCTTTGACTGTATTTATTATTAGAATATTTCACAAGATAGGTAACGTAATACTATAGTTAGTGGGTAGTTACACATTCAATTTTTACATTAGCTTTATTTCAAGTGTTAAGTTTCAGACTCCTTTACTTTTTTACATTAAAAATGCAACTTTTGTTTTTATTTTGATTTCTGGATAAAAATATGAATTCTAACTATAATGTTTGGCTATGGAGACAACGTTTTAATTGATTAACATTAAAATATTTTAGTTTCCAACAAATTTATTTTAAACTGCATAAGATAAATTTTTGTAAAACAAAAACAAGTGGCTTAGTGTTCGATCGATCGATTTAGTCAAGCACATAATTGTTAGGTGAAAACTTGCCTTAAGTTTGGTTGCATTAGGTTATAGTTTCACAGATCTTGTGATCACTTAATTGTAAAATATAGCTAAGACATTAGCAAAAGTACGGTTGTCATAAGGTGCAAAAATCTTGCGTTTTCACTGAAATATTAAGCAGTGGGTTTGTTAGCAGTTAAAAATTTAAAAAAAGATGATAACTCTTTCGGGTGGCGATGTTGGTATTGAAGGGTTGAACTCTCTATTTAAATTATAAAAACATTGGCGGCAAACAGTGAAAAGCCACCCTTGAAACCTTCAAGCACGTTTCGATTCACATAGGAGCTTGCTATAATAACATCCCAATTATGAGCACATTGTACTAAAGCCAGGCACCAACCTTTACTTAAATCAAATAGTAATCTGTTGAGTGGTACTCAATGTCGTGTATCGTATGAGGATTTGTGAGGATAAGCAAAAGAATTAGTGCATTAACTGCTCTTTGTCATTCACATTATGGGAAAGAACATATATCGTAATATGCATAGCAAATATTGATTCGAATCACTTCATATACTTTTTACTCTAGAGTCTATGTGCATGATAGACACTGTTAAGTATTAGGATTTAAGGTTTAAATCATGAAGTAGTCTGTAAGCCAACTAAAACTTTATTCTGCATCTTGAACATATCTCTTGATAAATGTACATATAAAGTTTGTGTGTGAGTTTTTTTAGTGCATTCAATTAATTTAATTGATTTGTAATTTGTTTCAATTTAGAATCTGTTTATTAATGAATGTTTCAAAAAAGAAAATCACACAGTATCTCTGCAAAATCGCAAAGTCTTTGTGTAGAGTATTTTACAAATAGAAATTTTCGGAACAAGAAATCTTTTAGGTGTTGACTCAAAGTTATAGCAGTATCACAAAATTTTGAAAACCATTACTTATATCAGGGTATTTTGTTGTTTATGACTGTTCTTTTAAAAGTTTTAATATCAGCCTAGGATTGCCTAAATTTTTAAATGACATAAAAGCTTTAAGTGCCTTTCGTTACTACTAAACAGACAAAAAAAAAGCAACATTAATGTATACGTATAACTAAAATGCGAGACTTGTCGAGACTATATGAGACGAGACGAACACCATACGTATATTATAATACCGATACCGAGACCGGGACAATACTTGAATTTTCCCATTTAAACTAGACCCAGACGGTGTTTTTGAAAATCTCGGCTCGTATCGTCTCGTGCGAAGTGCACTTGCTTTATATCCTAAGCATGTCATTGGATCTGTTTAAACTTATTAATGTTAAATATAATTAGCTGATTTCTATAAACAATTCGGACCAAAGCATTTCAATTTTCCCTATGAATTCAATATGAAAAGTCACTTAAATTGTGTGCTTCTATTGCTGTTATTGTTGTTCAGTTATTAGTAAATTTTCGTAGAAAAAAATCACTAATGAGAAGATCTCAACTTTTGTATTTTAAAACAATTTCTTCAAATGAACGCCAACCAGCACCCCTATAACTCATATCCGGGGTCATTTTCAACTTTTCACACCGATAACTCAAAAAAAATGATAGACCTATTTTGATAAAATTTGGCCGGTATCTTCCTTTTGTAAATGGCTTGGATAAGTTTGTTAGCCGGTAACATCGCACCAAGTTTTCCGGAAAAATTTTGGGCTTTCTTCCGATAACAAATGTTATCGCTGAAAATAACAAAGTTATGGTAACTATATTTGGTACATAAGTTTATGTTATGAAAGGTAAACTAAATACCAAAATTTATATCTCTACGTTGCAAGAAAAGAAGTTATAAGCATTTATTTGGTGCCAGATCATTTCTATGAAAATTCACTACAATAACGCACATGGTGCGTCCGGACCTTTTTTGTGTATTATGCTAAATTATATACAGACTATTTATAATATGTCGCACATGATATGCAATACAGTAGTCAGCACCTCTATGTGATTCAAAATATGCTTGTTATTTTTTCAACTTCTAGTTTAGTAGATATACTTACATTTTCCATAATTTACATTCGAATTGGTATCTTTAATATTTAAAAACATGTTATGTTTATCAAATGTAAACTAATGCTACAAAGTTATAAACTATTATGCTAAAGGTTTAGGAAACCACCTGAAACAATTATTTTATGGAAAACTGAAAATATCATTATAAAAATATTTGAATCTAACGTATCCGTTCGCAAAATATATGGGAGACCGGACCTATGACGCCACTTTAAGACGTATTTTGAATATTATTTTTATTATGAGGAATTTTGATGGCGCTCATGCTCAAATTAATTCTTTACTATATTAAATTATCGTATATGCCTATGAATACGGCCAACTTTAAAGAGTTTGCAGTCGGCATCCTAAAATATGAACCCTGTATATGGCCTTATTACCCCAGGGTCTGGAATATAATGATACCAACTCTGGTCAGTTTTCTCCACAAAGATAATAAATACAACCTCTAGGATACAATCACTGACGCCGCTAAATTTGTTTTTGCCCATTTTCCACATATTGTGTACCTGTACCATGTTTTTCGACCTTTCCCACAATCGCCACACACAAGAAAATTTCCCCATCATTGGACGTTTCTGGATCCTTTTTTAGTCAATTTCGACGTCAGTTGATGTGTCTAATGATGAGTTGCTAAATAGGTACTTCTTTTTTGGCTTTCAGAATCTTCTTCTTAGCAAATGGGTTCTTTCATTATTATCCTTTTAAAACTGTTGATAAGCTCGTCCTTAAGCCGTGTCGATATCCAAATTTGGGGATAACTTTTCTTCCGAAGATTTCTGGCCTTCTTGACCCTCTTTGAAATGGGTATTATTTCAGCAACTATGACTTGCGGTGAAATGCAATTTTTTTAATAGCACATGAGATCTTAGCGACAACAATAAGATTTAAGGGTCGGGTAAAAGCCATACTTGAAAGTTCAGCAACAGCATTCTCAATAACATCCATGTTTAAAGAGCCCGTAGCTTCAACTCCAAAAACATCTACATCCAAATCTTCAACAGAAGTTGTAAACGGCGTCTCATCAAAGACTCGGATTTTGTGGAAAAATTCCAGCACACTCAAATTATTTTACAGATTTCTCCAATGAAGACACCTTACCATAGGCAGATTTGAAGATAGAAGTTATGTCATACAGTTCCACGCTTTCATGTTGGTTGTTTTTAAGATGAAGATCTATCTCATGATTTTTTAAAGGACCAAAAAAGATAACATCTAAGGGTTGAAGCCAATAATAATTTCGTAGGATTTGTGAAAATTCTAAGCTGCTAGGAAAATATGGCTTGAACTGGTTCCTCTAATGAACATTTTGTCGTTTTTAAAGTGCTCAAGCCATGTCACAAACAGGGGGGATGTAGAAACCCGCCGCACTAAAGCTTGTTACTGCCCCTTTTTGGCAAGTAGGTACTTTAACTGTATTTCCAACTGTCTCGTCACAGTTAAAGATTCATGATGCGGGAAGGTTAAACTTGCCAAATAGTTTTTCAAGATTGTTGTACAAATTTTAAAACATCAGCTTTATTGAAGCCCAATGTCGTGCTTAAACTTGTGCGTTCTGACCCTCTTATAGATATGGCTCCACATCGTTTTAAGAAGCCAGAGAGCCATCGCTCACCAGCAAGTTTGTTATTTTTGTTACAGGCGTTTTTGATGTTATTTTTTCTGCATACTCAAAAGCAATGCGTCTTATTGGAAATGTTGTCGCCCAAAAATATAATAAATGTGCTAGTAATAAAACATGTTTTTAAGCCGTTCTGCTTGTAGGCCACTAAAATTTCTTGGTTTTCATTTTTTTCGATCTTAACGGTCGCTTTCCTAAGTTGATTTCGAAGAGAATTCCTTGGTATAATAATAACTTCCACATAGTTGTAATGATCTACTCTCCTCAGAAAGACATTCTCATTAAATGAATTTAGGGTCCCTGACTTCACCAAAAAGAAAATATACCGATAATCTTTTGAAACGTTATATTATTCGAGTTTTGACCAAATAACCTCTCATTTACCCCCTACTCCCTGAAGCGATCTTCCTCAAAAACAATTAGAAGCGTTCCTTTGTCTGGTGCTAACTAGACGCCAAATTTGAAGATGATATCTCAATTAGTTCGAAAGTTATTGCGCCTACTAACAGACAGAAGTATAGGCCGAGAGGCCGACCAACCAACAGACAAAAAAAATCTTTCCTGAATCAAGTTTTTTATATATTTTGAGACTTTTTACGCCGTTTTCGCAAAAAAAATCGAAATTTGTCACTATATTCCACTCTCATACATTCATTCCCCAACTTAATTTCAGCTACGATATGTTTGATGAAATTGAAACCGTTCTAATAAACCCTAAAACGTTATATTACTTGAATTTTTTACGAAAAAATGTCAATTTTCACCCCCGTACCCCGTGCAGCGATTTTACTCACAAACAATCCGAACCGTTCGTTTGTCGGGTGCTTACTGTATACCAAATTTGAAGACGATATCTCAATTCGATATAAAGTTATCGTGGCTACAAACAGACATACGGACATACAGACCGACAATCCAAAAAAAATCGTACCCAAATCATGTTTTCTATATGTTTCGACATTTCTACGACGTTTAAGCGAAAAAAATTAGATATTTTTGTCACCGATGCCATACTTCCACACCCATTGACGATGTGGAAGTAAAAATCACTTGTTTTACTATAAACAATAAAAATCAGGTAAAAAATATAATAAAATACATAATCTCTACATAAATCTTTACTAATGATTTATATAGTCAGTTGCATAAAAAGGAAACAAAACAAAACATACACAGGAAATGTACTCTACGGAAAAATAAACCAAGAAAGCTGAACAAATATTTACTAAAAAAAAAAAGAATACAATAAACATTAAAATATGCATTTAGTGCAGTTTCCATCTGGGTTACGTAAAATTCTATCAATTTAAATTGGAGCACCTAATTTAATGTATTTATAAAATCACACATAAATATCATGCTTGAAATAGTTACTAATATAATTAAGATGAATATGCAAGAAAACCCCACCGCAAAGTGCCCCCACTCCTTAACATCACCCACAGCCTTTAGTCAACCTTGCACGGCACGTGTGGAGGGGTGCTTCCTTTCCCTACTGCATGCCTACAACCACCCTTAATCAAGAGCGTAGATAACAACATTTTCTCGTGAGTAGATAGGGGGCCACCTGGGCCCACCCCTCCACTTTTTCTGCGCATGCGTTGACAGATGACGTCACGACGGCGGGGGTCAACTGTTAGGTTCCAAGTTCCCGCTTGCCGGCATGTGAGCATACGTTAACAGATGGCGGGTAACCTGGCATCTGTCAGCTGACGTCACATGTTCTTCTCATCTGTCAGCTAACGTCACATGGATGGCGGGAGTCATCTGCCAGCCGACGTCACATGTTCCTGTCAGCTGTCATCTGCCAACTGACGTCACGCGTTCCAAGATGTCCGTTGCAGCAACCGGCCATCTGGTCGCGGGTGTCCGGCCATCTGGTTGTGGGTAGCCTGTCCTGCTTGCCGCCATGTGGTTATACACACGTGTTGAACAGGTACCGGCTGCCCGTTAATGTATGGTTAAGCCACGCATGTGTTGTTTATTAGGTTATGCCGGCTGCTGCTGCACGCTAGCCGAATGTGGGGTTAGGACTCCCGATTCTCTATGCTGAATGTTAAGTCTTGTATAGGTTATGTTTTTGTTGACATCAAACATGTATTGTCTCTGTGACGTATAGGTTATTGGCAGGCAACAGCCTCACAACTTGTTGTATATGTCGAATGTCTGTACACATGCTTGTTTTTTATGAGTTTACTGTGTGAAAATTTGAGGTTATGTTTATGTGTTTGCTAAGGTTAAGTGCTGTATGTTTGATGGTATGTTTGTTTTAGGGTTGCTATTTTACGCAGTTTTGGCTGTATTTGAATTTTATCGAAAAGGTCTGCGCCTGTGGAGAGTACATACATTTGCTGGAGCTATTATTATTATTGTTATTCTGTACTCTGCACAGATACACACACTCATACACACACATAGAGAAGGCTAGCTAGTTGATACTTGAAATGGACCGAGACAGAGACAACTAATTTGTTTTATAGAAAATCTAGTCATCCAAATCTCTGACTATGGTGCGCCTACGTTTAAAATTGTTTCTAGCCGGTTTATACAACTCGTTTATAATTTGTTTTTTGGCATCAGATGGTTCAGCGTTACGTTGTTGTCGTCGGCGACGCTTCATGGCGATGTTGGATTTAAAAGTATCCACTTGTGCAAATCTTTTAGATGTTTGTCTATTTCACACAACTTTTTCTTTAGCTTGTGGCTCTTTGGCAGATCGATATCTTTTAAAACTTGAGCTGTTGTGGTCTTGGCTAAATTGTTCAATTTCTGTTCAAATACGTTTTTCAAATCTTCCAACTCGGGCTTGTGCACAGCCTCTAGCAGTATGGCCATTAGTTTTTGGGTCACTTCATCTTTATTCTTCAGATACTCAGCTTTATGTTTCTGATAGTCGTCCACCCAGGCATCAACAACTGTTTTAGTTTGTGTCACTTCATCTTTATTCTTCAGATACTCGGTTTTATGTTTCTGATAGTCGTCCACCAACGCATCAACAATTGTTTTAGTTTGTGTCACTTAATCTTTATTCTTCAGATACTCAACTTTATGTTTCTGATAATCGTCTACCCATGCATCAACTAAGGTTTTAGTTTATGTCACTTCATCTTTATTCTTAAGATACTCAGTTTTATGTTTCTAATAGTCGTCCACCCAGGCATCAACAAATGTTTTAGTTACGCCATCTGTGGAATCGATAGGGTTCGCAACGTTACACAATCTATGGCTTTGTACATCAAAATCACCACTTGCAGTTCTTGGAAAAATCTCGCGTTGAACCACTCGGCTATGTATGTTTAGAGCGGTTGTTGTTGCTGTTGTTGTTGAAGTTTGCAGCAGTACGACCAAACTTGTAGATATACATGATGAAACTGATGGTTAGTGTGGACTGGCTCTTTATATGATGTGAGCCTCCTTCAGTATCTTCCAAGATTGACCATATTTCATTGTTATGAACATTATTGCCTGCAACTTGGGAAGCCATCAGAAGTCGAAGTCTGTCAACCAGTTCGTTCACATCATCCCAGTACACATATTCTTTCTGTTTCTTAGTATGTAGCATCTATGACATGCCACGACCTAAAGTTAACGAGGAAGATCGGGCCCTGGCACCTGCTTGTTTATCCAAAATTGGTTTTATTACCTGCTGATATTTGATAGAACTGTTTCTTATAATGTCTTCTTTAGGATCGTTCTCTTTTCTGTGCAGACTAGTAACTTCCATAATGTCTGCATAGTCACGTAAAGCTTGCAAATTTTGCGTGGCAGCGAAAACAGGTTTTCTCAAAAATATCAATTTCAACAGATGACTAGTGCCGTTATATCTTCTGTTGCCAACCATAATCTGAAAGCTTTGTCTGTTAGCATTTATGTTGACGATGAGAAATTTAATAGGTTTGTTGCCGAGCATCCAAGTGTTGGTGGCTTTATCATAAGTAGCACCATATATTGAATCGCGTGACTGGTCCTCTGTGAAATATTTATCAGCATAGTATTTAACAGCTGTGGGATATGAACTCAACACTCATTCGTAAATGGCTTCCGGTGTATTTGCTGCAGCATTTAGTTCTCTATAAGCTTTCGTCGCCCATAATTCAGGTTCAGGTGCCTCTGCTTCCAACTCAAACGTTTCATCATCGCTAAGGAATCGAACTTCCTCCTTTGCTGCTGGTGCTGCTGCTGCTGGTGGTTTCACATCAACCTCAGATTTAATCGGCTGCTGCTTCTGAGCTGTTTGAGCAGAGGGCAATGCTGTGACTGCTGTGCTTTTCGATATATCACTCAACGGTTTTAATAAGGCTTATATAAACGCTGTAACGTTTCATTCGTCTCTGTTTTGTCCAGTTTCAAAGCTAAATATTTGTTTCGAATAATCTTTGATAAATCGACTATTTTACGTTTGATATTTGCTAGTGATGGGCAAAACGATTATTTTCTATTAACAGTTGAACCTGTTAACGTTATTTAATAATAACCGTTGAAAATAACAGGTACAGTTATTTATCTATGGTAATATGTTATGAAGTAAAGTCCGCTCTATACTGCATAGCATACCCATACATATTTAGCATTCCCAGTCTCATGTCCATTCATCGCGTTAAATTTATCGGTTTCCGATGAAAACCGATGTTTATTCATCGAAGCTAGTTGCAGTGGAAAAGAAACAGATACGAGTCCGAATTCTAGTTTGATGTAAAGCGTGATTTTGTACCTGTTATTTTTATATATCCATAACAAGTGGTTACCGTTGCGGCTCGGCAACCGTTAAAAAATAACAGATTGTTAAATAACGACCCATCACTAATATTTTATGGCTGTGTTGATAATTTTTTCTGGCGAGGACGACTTTTAGATTTTTTCGCCATGCTTACAGTATGTTGAACACATGAAGACTAACACACACACACACACACACACACACACAGAGAGAGAGAGACGTCAGTTTAAATATATATATATATATATATATATATATATATATATATATATATATATATATATATATATATATATATATATATATATATATATATATATATATATATATATATATATATATATATATATATATATATATATATATATATATATATAAGTGATCGAAGCCTTTGCGATACCGTCCTTTTGCTAAATCGCAATTTTTAACGATCACCATCACATCATGCTTGGTCTGCCAACATTCACCACACAGGGTCTTGAACTTTTCAAAAGTCATATCAGTGGTCACATGATCGTTGTACACATGTTTAAGATTTGTTTCGCCCTGTTTGAATAACAACACAACGTTTGCGTTGTCACGTACCAGTTGTTTTGGTACTTTACTATATGTCTGACAAATATAGAAGGAATCAATGTTTTTACGTCTGCCCATGCCAAAATACGATTTTATTTTATCTTGCTTGTCACATGCTACATTGTCAAAGATAAAGATTGAGTTGCCTAAGGCATCTGCTGGATCTAATATTTCATCGTTTTCACTATACAGATAGTAACCAACACATTTTGTACCAGCAAACCCCTCCTTTAACATCGTGTATTTCGGTTGGTACAAAGACCTTGAATACACATACACGTTTGCAAACTTTAAACCGTTTGCTTCAAATAATAAACTCAGCATGACATTTGTTTTTCCGCATCCACTTGGACCACATATCAAACAGCACACCGTGTCGGGTAACAGAAGACCGTGTCTGTGTTGTAAAGCTGTTTCCACACGAACAACATCTTCCAAGTTTGTAACTGGTAAGGTTGCTGTTGTGTGTTTTACGATACGCATCTTTAACTATCCTAACACCAACCTGTTTGCTGTGGGTATAAATACTGGTGATTAATACACCAACGCTTTAGTATCAATATTGGTATTTAAGGGTGAACGTCTCGTCAACACACTCATCAACAAATTGTCTGTTGAGTTACACATACCAGGTTATCAGTTTTGTGGGCCGGGTACTAAACTTAAAGAACGTCTTGCCAGAGGTGATCAAGGTATCAATCCTTTAGATCGTGCTTGTCGCGACCACGACATCGCCTACTCTCAATCAAAACAGTTTAGTGACAGGCATCGAGCAGACGAGGTGTTGGAACACCGAGCCAGGGAACGAGTCAAGTCGACGGATGCAAGTTTTGGTGGAAAGGTGGCCGCTTGGAGTGTAGCAAAAACAATGAAAGTTAAACTAAAACTTGGTATGGGTGTGAACAAATGCAGAAAAGCTAGTAATGCTGGTGCTAGTAAGAGAAAAGTTGGTGGCAAGGTGCCTTTTAAAAACATACTGGGTTTAATGCGAGACGCTATCAATGTGAGTGAGCAAGTGTCACCTCTGAAAAATCTGCCTCATGTAGCGAGAAAAGTCATCAAAAATGCTGGTGGTCGCAAGAAAGTTAAGGTACCTCGTGTTATTCCTATACCTAAAAGCGGAGGCTTCCTTCCATGTTGCCTCTGATATTTTGTGGGCTATCTGCTCTTGGAGCTCTGTGTGAAGGAGCCGCAGGCATTGCTAAGGCAGTTAAGGATGCCAAAGCAGACAAACAGAAACTGAAAGAGGCAAAACGTCACAATCAAACAATGGAGGCCATTGCTGTGGGTAAGAGAGGCAGTGGTGTGGGTGACAGTCTGTTCATAAAGAAACAACGTAGCGGCTACGGTTTGTATTTGCACAAGCCAAAAAAGGTGTGACAACTTTACCAGCAAGACCTCTAACAAATGTAGATCTTGTCAAGTTTGCTGGTAAAATGAAAATCGCATATTTTAGAGGTGTATACATGCGAGATGAGCTACCTCCTAATGGACCACGTAAAAACGAATCGTTCATTATGAATTTGGAAACAAACAAGGAGCCAGGCAGTGATTGGGTTGTTGTGAGGAAACGTGGCGGCATCGTAGAGTACTTTGACTCGTACGGAAACTTGAAGCCTCCTGTGGAGCTGCAACGCTACCTTAAAGACTATTCCATATTGTATAATCATGATATGTATCCAACATATAATACTTTTAATCGTCATCACTTGTGTTTAAAATTTTTGCAACAAAGGACTCAAACAGTAGCCTGTGTGTATCAGTCATGTCGTTAACGTTCGAGTTGAAAGGCTCTACATCCTCCCTGTCACTGGAAATATTTCCACCGATAGTGTTGGACCCACGGTTTAATCATTCGTTGTCACTCTCAAATTTTCACACATACAACACCATACCAAACATTGAGGCCGGTTGTAATAAGTTGCATTTTTATTTTACACTCGAAGCCAAACCGAAGAAAAACGGTCTGCTACAAGAAATAATAATTCTCAATGGAGCTTATGAAATTGGCGATCTGGAACGATGTATCCAAAACGAAATGGCTCGTGTCTATCTCAAGTTGAATAAGTTGCCTGCGAGTGCTGGTGTCGCAGATGCAAGTAAACTGTTTAGTTTGAAAGCCAACAACAACACTTTGAAGTGTGAGATACAGTGCAAGTACGACATTGATTTGACAAAGGACGCCTCAATAGCTCCTCTCTTGGGTTTTGCCTTACCCAGATCTCTCATTAAGGATGAGGTGCACGAATCCGATTTGCCCGATTCGTTTGGAGTGTAATATAGTGAGCGGATCTTACCACGATGGCAAACCGACACATACGCTAAAGGAGTTTGCTCCGATGGTTGATCCGCGCTATGCAATCGACATAAATCCTCACAGTAAACTGTTTCTGCCCGTCCACACACGCATCATTTGCCATATAAATGTAAACATCATCGATCAGAATGCAGTGCCTATCAACTTTCAAGGTGAATATATCATCGTGATATTGCAATTGAGCAAAACACCGGCGGTATGTTAATTATAAATAGCAGTGACGACGGCGAGCAACATCAGTCAGTATCTTCGTTACCTGCATCACAGACGGTTCTATCCTTGGAGAACGTACAGTTTCTAAAATCATTGGGTTATAATGTTGAGAAAACTACATATCTTCGCAGACCCCGTGCACGACGAGTCCATCAGAGGAGAGAAGTACACACGTACGCTCCGCAAACCAGATCATTTGATTACAACGACACATGTGAGTTTGCCATCAACCAGCAAGATGTGTTTTACGATTGGTCTTCGGCAGCTCTCCTGATTAGCGGTTCCACTGAGCCAACGGGTACAACAGGCGATGTGGCAATAACAGCGAATGCGGCAGCTAATTTGCTCTCCTCTGTGGCCGTTGAGATGTGCAATCAGATTATCGAACATGTTAGAAATCCTGGCATCGTTACAGCAGTCCGCACTTTATTATCAGCAAACAGCGATGAAGCACGAGCTCTCATCCCAGCTGGTTGGCATCCAGGCAAAAGGAACACCATGGTGAAAAACGAAAAATTTTGCTATTGCCTACCGCTCAGTTACCTGTGCAATATTTTCAAAGATTACCGAAGCGTGCTGTTTAATCGCTGGCTGGTACGTATCACTCTCGGTCAAAACGATAAAAATTGCTATATTCTGAGCGGCGCACAAGGTGCCGACAAAGCTATAAAGTTTAACATTGAACATATGGCATTGCAAGTCAAACACGTCCATCCCAGTGATGTGATACAACAGCAGCTGTTGACATCGATCGCCCAAGATAAAAAGATTCTTATACCGTTTAGAAAATGGGATATGTACGAATTACCGAATGTGAGTCGTTCAACCAAGGACTTGTGGTCTGTGAAGACCTCCTCAAACACCGAACGACCTCGCTTTGTTATTGTCGTCTTTCAAACAGAACGCCACCACAATGCGAGAAAATATATCAATCAGTTTGATCATGTGAACGTTCGAGATGTAAGACTGCACCTGAATTCAAAACAAATACCCACCGAAGGTATGAATCTAAACTTTGAACATGCAAATTATCTGGAAGCATATAGCAACATGATTGAATTTCAACGAGCATATCTCGGCAGAGAACCGCAGCCTACGTTGGATTACAAAGCTTTCGCAAACTATCCCATGTTTGTTTTTGATTGTTCAAAGTATACAGATTCCACCAAGCGTCCACTGTCGATATCAAATTGGAGATGGAAAGTAACCAGAACTTCCCAGATCACACTAAATCTTTTTGCATAATTACACATGATTGCATCATCGAATACTCTCCACTCTCTAACGTTGTACGCTATATCATCTGAGTACAAGGCCCCTACCTCCACCTCTCTCTCTCTCTCTCTCTCTCTCTGCGGAGCTATATAAGTTAAGATGGAAGTATAGTGATTGGGCAGTGTCAAGATGAAGTTTCTGTCTGCCCGAGTTCACACCCAAAAAATTGGCAATATATAATGGGTATCAAACGGTGCATCATGTCTTTAAGCCGCCACAACCGATGCGTTTTCTGTCTGCTGATGTAATCAAACAAGTAAAGTTTCTGCAGACCCGTCACCATTGTATCGACTATAATTATGGTACTGTTTATTTGGAAGAGTAGCCAAATATCCTGGTGAAACATATTGTTGAACAACAAGTGGACCGAATCAATGTGAAAGGCGAGAATAAACAGAGATTCCTGACACAGATGCTCCTCACTTGTGGCTACCGTGTGGACGTGATCAATTTGGAAACAAACGTGGATTGTCTGAAGCTGATGCCAGACATTCCTCTGTGTATTCATCACTCACCAGGATACACTAGAAGCTGTATATGTGGGATAAATAATTGCATGTTGCTATTTCGTTATATTTAAGCTTAATGCCTTAATAAAGTTGTAAATTATATATGGTTTTTTTCTGCCAGCACTCTCAGAATCCTTAAAACTAGTAAATAAAACACATGTCTTCATTTTATATATTTGTATTAGCAAACACGTTTGCGATACATGTGCAGAGAAGTGCTATATTTAAAACAAAAGTACATCAACACGAATACGGTAATACATATGAGAAAGCCAGTGGCTATAAACACAAAAATATACTTTGAAGTGAACAACTGGGCGTCAGTCAACACAAGAGTGCTCCAATCAAATGTCTCACCACGGCTGCCATTCTCAAACAGAAACATAACTCTGTAACGCACCACATCACATGACATGCTTTTGGATGACATGTACGTTGCAAGCGGTACGGTGTGATCGTTGTGTAGATATGTTGTTGTTGTAAGAGCTGGCCATATCAAGCAGTCATCTGTGTCGAAACAAATTTGTACTTCTGTTACATTGGGTGGTTTATGAATATACAACACATTCTGACACAGTGCTGTTAAGATGATGAAACCTGCTTTAAAAGGAACCATCGCGAATGTTATGGATGTCTGTGAATACTTGCTCTTGAGCATAGTGCAAACACTTGGACATGTAATATTTAAATGCTGGTGTTACGGTGTCGAGTAAAGTTTTTATAGTTTGGATGGTCTGCGGTACATTGATGTCCCACTTACCCAGATCGTTTAATATTTGCACTATGTTTTCTATAAAACACGTGTAAGTCCATGCAAAGTGTGATTCTTTCAGATAGTCCAGTTTTGCTTTAACCAACGCTCAAGTCCAAGCAGCTGTTCCACACACTCTTCGTTCAAAAATAGATGCATATATGTGAAACCGTTATCGATGCACAGGGCTTTTTCACTTAGTACGTTTGAATAGGTTATGCGACAGTAATTAAGATGATGTACTATAAATATGTTAGTTGGTTCGTCTTTACCTTTAAGATATTTCCTACAAAACTCACGTATGTTGTCTAGGAAATTGTAAAAATCCCACTCTCCCAAAGCCAAATATTGGTTTTCTTCATCCAGCGACAACGGATTGACAAATTTCACAACATTTGTACAGTGGTTTCTTGCACTGATACCGGTAATCAATTTCAAGGATCGTCTAACAGTAAAAGTGGTTTCCATCAACAGCCTGTCGTCAGCTTGATACTTGTTAAATAATACTCTTCTCTTTTGGTGTTCTGTGAAATCAGGACCGTCGTTTTCATCAACGACATAGTCCTCGCTGTCGTTGTTGTCACTCTCCGACATCTTCATGGTAATACAATCACAAAGAGACATGTTTACACAAACTCGTTGACGTTTCAACTGGCACTTGATGGGCATGTTAAGTAGGTTTTGTTGTTCTCCCACCACAACCTTCGGTTGTATGGTTCTGCTTGGTTTACTGGTAAATTTTAAAAATCTATTGCCGTCACTAAGTACCGTCATATTTCGTGCTATACTTCATAATCTTCCAGATGTTTCTGCCAGACTTTAGCAGACTTTTCTACAGCGACACAATCTTTATGCTCATATCTACCCCAATCGGCATTGGTTGGCAAACTAGCGAAATATTCTCCGCAAATTGTATATAAGATGTCCCCCGCATCTGTTCTGTGAAGTTTTCGTGTGAGAAAATCAATGGATTTAGTACGTTCAGCACACTCAGCATCAAGAGATATGTAAGGGTGTTTTAATATATCGTCCAGATGGTCTGCAAAGCAGTGGATATCATCGCAGCTTTCAAACTCGAATTCGTTATTAAATCCTTCTCTCATCGTCTCGAGTGTTTCGTGTTTAAGTTATGCCTTGGTTGGTGGTTCAATTTCTATGTTCCTTGTTGCAAGTGTGTCCTCATCATAATAATTTTGTATTGGTTTTTTGCTTTGTCGGGTAAATATTTGAGAAATAGTTGACTTGCATCGGCTCCCGGCTTGCATTCGTAGTTAGAGATGGGGCATTCTACAACCACCTCCCACCTCCCGCTACTGAGCATGCGTGTGACGTAACAAATATGGCGGTTGTATAAAGTGTGACGTAAGCTACAAATTGAAATGACGTAATCCAAGATGGTGGTCAATATGACCGATCGGAAGTGAAAAACCTAGGGAATTTAAAATTTCAGCCGGTAGTTGGCGCCACCTGTTGAAAGAGGGGGCTCCACCATTTTGATTTTTGCAAAGCGTGACGTAACAAATATGACGGTTGGCGCAGGCGCAAACTCATACTTTTTAGTTTTTGCTTTAAGTCCTATGTGTGGGCTGTCATTTTACTCGGCTTAGGAAGCAGAATTCAAATGTAGGATATACGCATGCGCAAACCCATACTTTGGGGTTTTCGGTCTAAGCCTTAGGTGTTTGGTATCATTTTACTCGACTCGGCAAGCAGATTTTAAAAATTTAGAATATGCGAATACCAGGCATGCTAGATATGGCAACATAGCAACAGCTGCAAACTGAGAGCAACCTTGACAGCAATCTAGATTCATGTGACAGGAAATGAGTCATATCTTTTCAAATTTGAGAGTGACCTTCGACAAATGTATTTTTAACAAACACACCATACCAACAACCAATAGGAATAATAATATTAATAGCTTGTTAGTATAAAAAGCCGAGAATTTTTGTTTAGTTATTTAGTGTTGTTAGAAATTTGCCGTTATGTCGACAGTGAATAAGAGAAGCCGAAAAAATATGTGCAGTGTAAATAATTCGACAAAAGTGAGACTGTCGGACAATACAGCTGTGAAAACCAAGTTTCCAGAATGTAGTAATTTGTTAGAAATTAATATAACACCGAATGATCCACTTCAGAGCATAATAGATGAATTTTTCCTGCCAACTTCTACCAATACACAAGATGAAATATTTACGCACTGTTTGTTAAGTTTGGAGCAGAAAATTATGAATAAAACAGCAACAGCAGAAAAAATCGTTTTCATCTACATCCAACATCATGTTAAGACAACCACAACCACAAGTAACTTTCATTGTTAGACTAAGTTTGTTGTTTAAATATTTGCTCTTAAGTAGGTTTTGCCTCTCCGCTTTCATTGGTTGTATTGTTCTTATTGGTTTGCTGTTAAATTTTAAAAATCTATTGCGTTCACTAAATACATTAAAATATTTCGTACTGTACTTCATGGTGGTCAACAAGGTGTTTATGCCAAACTTTAACAAACTTGTCTACATCACCACAATCTCCATTCTCATATTTATCCCAATCAGCATTGGTTGGAAGATTGTCAAAATATTCTCCGCAAATTGTATATAACATATCGTTAACATCTGTTCTGTGAAGTTTTCGTGTTGAAAATTTAAGGATTTACTACGTTCACTGTGGGATTTATAATCACATAGTAGTAAATCATATAGATGGTCTCCAAATTTGTGTAGATCATCACAACTGGAAATTTCGAATTCTTTATTAAATCCTTCTCTCATCATTTCGAGTGTTTCCTGTTTAATTTCTGCTTCAGTTGGTGGTTCAATTTCTATTGTTGCGATGTCATCATCACCATAATAACTTTTGTATTGATTTGCTGTTGTATTTGTTTTATTATCTAAGGTTCACATTATAGGCATACAGTTTTTTACAGTATTTTCTAGGTAAAAAATTGTTAGTCGGCATTTTTTTACAGTTATTAATACTCTAGCTACAGCCAGTCTATCCCCAACTTTTGTCAAATACATTCCGACCAAATCTGACTCCCCAAACACACAATGTCAATCAGAAAACAGAGAAAAAATAACTTTCTTTATATTTATTAGAAATTGTTATAGTGTGTATTTTTTAGAGGTAACAATAAAATATGTTAGTTAATTAGACTATTAAATAGTAAAAAAAAATTGTGTCAACTAACTGAATTATTCACCCAGAAAATAATGTAAAAACCGTATGCTTATAACGTGAATCTTAAATAATAAAACTATTTTAGAAAGTCACATTATTTGTTATTGCTGAATTAATTGCCTTCTTATTATTTTTATTATTTTAGAATTTAAAACACAAGAAAGAAAGTCATTTCAAGAATGCACATTATATATATATATATATATATATATATATATATATATATATATATATATATATATATATATATATATATATATATATATATATATATATATAAATTTATTATAAAACGATGGAAAATTGTTGGGTGAATCTTGATATATTTTTTTCAACAATGTTACGTCTAACGCAGACTTAATGTTATAAATTTTCTAAAAATGTACTTCTTATTTAAATCGAAGATTGAGTTTAATTTGGATCTGAAGGTAGAGGTTTATCAAGTCATACGTATGGAGTGTTTTAATGATGGGGCGGATGTTGACTAAGTAGGACACTAAGGAAATAGAAGCTTTTGAAATGTGGACATTGAACAAAATGACAAAGACAATAAGGTACACCGATAGAAACACGAATAAAAAAGTGTGCTAGAAGAGGTGACACAATAGAAATGCTTGCTGAAAGAAATTGATAGGAAAAGGCAACATATATAGGACATATTTTAAAACATATTTCTGGTAGTTTTATTTGAAAGATACATACCTAGACAAAAAGGAAGAGGTAGATTAAAAGTAAAATTTCTGGATATATGGTACAATATTGATTGGAGTTGGAAGCTACACTGCATTAAAATGGGCAGTTACCGACGGAGATTCTCGATTGCGACAGATGGTATCGCATTTCGATTGTGATGGTGATGATGTTTATCGAGCAACAAAAACAAATCATCAAACAACAACAAACGTACGTTCATCTCATGATTATTTATTTATAGGAGCCTCGGTAGTTCAGTCGTAAGAACGTCTGCCTCTGGACCAAAGGGTACTGGGTTCGATCCCAGGGTTCTCCTTTCACTCTGTTCAGTACACACTGTAACATTAACATCAACCAAGGTTGTGGCATTGTATTTGAGCAAGTTAAATGTCTGCACGTTCCGCCTTTCGGAGGGGGCGTAAAGCCGTCGGTCCCATGTCCATGCCATGTTGGGCACGTTACATATTCATAATATCCTTGCAGAACGGCTGGGTTCGGCAAAATTTCTAGAATAGCGGGGTGAAACTGCTCCCTGGCATCGGTGATTGGCCATAGTCGAGGAAATAGACCGACGTTAAAGATAAAATAGCACAAACATATTTATTTATATACTTCTAAGGCTGACTTGACTTTAATTCAGCTAAAGTTTCCGTGGTATAATGTCGATTAAAACAATAATATATTTGTATATTTATACGACGACTTATTTACGTACATAATTAGTAAAATCATAATATATGCACCTATACACTATGCATTATTCTATTAACGCAACGAGAATAATAGTCAATGAACCTATTTTGTTTCCTTTTAGTTTGTAAACACCATCAACTAACTATAAAACCGGCACAGGCAGAGCTACCTACCTAATTACACATCTTTTTTTAATCTCAGAATTCTGAGTTTAAAAAGTCCGAATTCTGAGATAAAAACTTAGAATTCTGACTTTCTATGTCAGACTTGTGACTTTTTTATTTCAGAATTCTGAGTTTTTGTGTCAGAATTCCGACTTTTTATGTCAGAATTCTGAGTTTTTATCTCAGAATTCTGAGTGTTAGTCACAATTCTGACTTTTTATCTCAGAATTCTGACTTTTTATCTCAGAATTCTGACTTTTTTAACTCAGAATTCTGACTTTTTATGTCAAAATTCTGAGTTTTTATCACAGAATTCTGACTTTTTATCTCAGAATTCTGACTTTTTATCTCAGAATTATTAGAAAATATTTTTTAACGTAACCCCAGAACGCCGTCGTACTTTGTCCACATTTTCATTGATTTTATGTAAACCGGTTTTTTTCTCTTAGGGCTCGTCCGCGTCTTTGTCGCCCCGATAGCACCGCAGCCTTTGGCTTATTGTGCATATGTGAACAAGTACTACCCGATATTATATTTGATATCTCTCTTGGAAATACCCTATTATCATTTTTATAACTAGCTTTTTTAAGCAACACTTAATAATCATTATATAAGAACTGGTGATGCGAATACATTTTGCTTAATATTATACATATTAGTTAAACATATAAAGTTACAGGGAGTGAAATATTTTCTATTGCGGGTAAAAATTATAAACAGCGGCAACACAGCTAAGTGCCAGGTACATATATCCTAGATTGTTAAGTTGGCCTGTAATATGAAAGGATGATAGATGCTTTATTGTGTAATACGAAAGTATTTAATAGAATTTTGTTTTTACCATGCTATTATAGTGTACTAGGGATTTCTCGATACAACTTGTGGAACGTCGTACACAGTATGCTGTACCCACATCTGTTTCTCGTATTATCTGTTTACAATAGAACGCATTTAGTGTACCTTTCTCTGTCTAGAAGAATGTACTGATACAATGTTCCGTGTAATAGATATTTCCGATCTTACCTATTTCTCGTTTGACATATATATTATGCTAGGCAAATATTTTAACAGTGGAAAAAGTTACTATCCGTGTCCCGTACAGCCACATTTCGGTAAGATGGCTTGCAGTTGAAATAAATATATATTACACTATATTTGTCGGTATGACAAATATATCTTTCCTGTACTCAGTAAGTGGTGGACGTGCCGCCACCTAGTTGCGAAACCAAGTAGTATGCTGTCACGCCAGCTCCAAATAACACAAATTGTAAAAAAATAGAGACTGGATACAGCTAACTAACAATTCAGAAAATTGTCAGCCCTGGCCCATTTCTACCCCAATATAGGGACAAAGTATGTAAGACTCGAAGCATTTTCTAATTGTTGCGAAAATGCATCGAGTCTTACATATCTTTCCTGTACTATATCCTTCTTTTATGATAAATTCTATGGACTCACAAGACGGGCGCAAAATTGTCACAATAACAGAAGGTAAAGTTAGTGTTGCCAGATTGAGTGGAATTTTATAAATAAACTAAAAAAATCATTAAGAATGTGTAATTCCAAATTTATGGGTGTTAAATCGTAGCTTTAAGTTACTTTTCAATTACTTTATTAAAATTTTCACTTCTTGTTAATAATTGTGACAGCATATTATGTGAGGTGTCGTATATTCTGAAATTTGTATGAAATCTGACAACCCGGTTAACACATATTAAATAATGGAGCCTCACAAACTTGGTCGATTTATATTATATGTAGATTTATTTCAACAGTATAGCTACACACCCGCCGCATCTTTCTGTCTTTGTCAATTGGGCCCTAATTTGCGCTCATTTGAAGAAATTTTCCAAAAGTCTCTCCATCGATACCTCTCTATTGTAAATTTTCTTAATGAAAATTCACTAAAAACCAGCTACTTAACAAGGTAAGGCATTTCTTTATCAACAAAGAGATTGTGGTGGTGGCAACAGCTTCAAACACTTGTTTTCAAAGTTGTAAGTTTGATTTTTTTTTAATGCAGTATGCGCTCCATGTTTGTGGACACCTTTGTATGAAGTGGCTAAAAAGTTTTAATCTATATTTGCTTAGATAAGTGTTTTTCGATATTGTTTCAAAAAGTGCAAAAAACGATGACAAATGTTTTATATAATGATGTCCATTGTAAGTTCTTTAAGAGTTCTCGTGCCGTTTTATCTTCTCATGAGGAAATTGCAGCTCCTCACAATGCAGAGCAATAAAATGGATGAAAGTTATAAAACTCCACTTCACCGCCAACATAACGCATTTTTTTGTGGTTTTATGTTTACACGTTCCTTTTGCTTGACGTATTATTCTTTCAACTTGCGGTTGTATTCTTTTAGCTTGATAATAAAATAACAGAACGCATTTTGTAGCGAACTAATTGTTCATCTACCTTTTTAGGGTTGTAGTTTTGAGTTTAAGTTATATGTATAACGTAATAGGTATCTTAATTTAAGTATTACACGGTTAAGTTAATGTCAAAGAAAAGTCTGCATGCAGCAAGTACGTTAGGATAGCGAATTGTCATAAAAATCTTTGAAATCACAGCTCAATTTTTCTAGAGCTAAACTCAATTTTGATACACAATAAAACTATTGGAAAGGCAACATGGGTATCAAATTTAATGAAATAAATAGGTAAATTAGTTTTGACATGCATTTTTTAAGCACTATATTTTTTATGGGCTTATTGTGTTAACTAAGGCACCTATCCAAACAATTAACAAGGATAAAATACTTGCCAATTAGATATTACGCACCAATTGTTCGAGAAAAAGTAAAAATATTTTCAACAGTTTTCTTTATATCTTTAAAAATACTATAGTTATTTTAACTAAATTCTGAATGTAAGCTTCCTTAATGCAGACTATATAACAAAACAGATTTTTAAGGTTTATAAGTTGATGGAAATTTGAGTTTTAGCTGTTAAATTAGTTTCTCCTTGGGGAAACCAAAGCAGAGGCAACCAGACAAGTAACTTTTGTTTGGTAAACACAATTCATTCATTTTCATTAAAAAAATATTTTGGGTCAAGGGATGAAAAAATTATGTTTTATCTCTAAAAAGTCTGGACGCATCAAGTGTGTTATGGTCAAAATCTATAAGGTAATAGGTTACCTCATAACTTTGGTGGGGTATCGGCAAGAAGCGAACTGTGACGTCAACTTTGACAATGCTCAGTTATTAACAGTCTGTTAATTTCAGCTCGTCGTGTCTTTATTCTTAAATAAAACACATAAAGACCTATGTTTATGTGCTTTGAGTTCATATTTGTGTTTGAACATTTATGATAAAGTTTTATGGACTATATTTTTAGACTTTTGTTGATATGTAGAGTATCTTGTCTGCTGTTCAAAACACCCTAAAAAGGCGGTTCTAGTTATTGTAAGTATTTTTGTATTGTATGTAATCTGATTGTTTTAAACTTGGATATTATGATATATTAAATATAAACCTGTATTATTTATTAGTTTTCCGCTTGCGCTATTATGATACAATAATATTATAATAAAATTCAGGGATAATGTTGTTAATATTTCCGAAATTACCTGGTTCTTCTGTTAGGTTATGTGTTCAGCTACTTCTCATTAATAAATTAAATACAGGGTGGCGCATTGAAAACAAACAAAACAGACCGATTTGCGTCCAGAAATTTTTTTTAAAGAACGCTGAAACACGTCAATTTTAATATTGAGTGGGACATGTTTTGACATAAAACTCAACTTTGTCACATCAACGCCTAAAGAGTGGTGATAAAACCCTTATATTTTAAATAGGGAACATAGGTCGAGTGTCATTTGAAAGCTCTTTCTTTTCTGAATTCAGCACACTAATTTTTTTGGAAGTTTTATCAACTCATTTAAAAAGTATTTACAGTTGAAGTTGCAAGAACGCATTTTATTCATTGTGATAAGATATGCACTAATTAGTCAATTTTTCGTAAAAAAAAAACTAAAAAACAAAACCAAACGTTCAAAAATGTTTATTCAGTTAAGTAAATGTTCACATTGTTGACCGCCAGCTTCCATACAAAAGTACAAATTTTGTTCAAAACGAGCTCTCACATTCTGGAGCATTTGTGGAGTTATTATATGGCATTCTTCAACAATTCGTCGTCGTAATTCTTCCAGAGACTCCGGTTCTGCTGAGAAAATTGTACACTTTAAATGGCCTCATAGAAAGAAGCGTAAAGGAGTTAAATCCGGTGATCTAGGGGGGCACTCAATAGCACCTCTACGTCCAATCCATTGCTCTGGAAACTCTCTGTTCAAAAACTCCCTAACACGTTGTGAAAAATGCGGATGAGCTCCATCTTGCTGAAACACTAATTGATTTTCTTGATAGCGATCATTATTTTTAACAATGTCAATTAGTAGAGGGTAAACGATATCTTCTAGTAACTCCAAATACGTTTCGCCACTCAAATTGCCATCAAGAAAAATTGGTCCGATTAAACGGTCTCCAAAAATGCCAGTCCAGACATTCAATTTCTGTGGAGTTTGAGTGTGGACTTCGTGAAAATTTCTTGGATTATTATCTGCCCAATAACGACAATTATGACGATTGACTGTAGAGTTTAATAAAAACGTAGACTCGTCTGAAAAACAGATATTGAACAGAAAGCTCCCGTTATCAGCTATTCGTGCAGTCATAACTTCACAAAACTCCCGCCGCCGATCAAAATCATCTTCATTCAGTTGTTGCACAAGATCAATTTTATACGGGTGAAATTTATTCGCTGAATAGTTCTTCTTTTGATGTTTGAAACAGTGGCCAATTTTCTCGTACTCAAAGTTGGGTCTGTAGCAATTTGTCCTAAAACTTCAATCTTAGTAGTCTCATTTCTAACCGGAAATTCACGTTCAGGATCCCGTTTTTTTGTTGGCTACTGAACCACTTTATCGAAACTTTGCAACTAACTCCAAAATGTATTTTCTGTTAACATAGTTCGGATGTCGCTCATTAAACAAATTTGCGGTACGGTTGGCACAGTCATCGTTTTTTAAAAAAAGAGTAATTATTTCAACTCTTTCTTCTACAGAATACACTATTGTGAAATTAATTTTCGGTAGTACTATCAAGTATCAAACCGACCAATAAACTGATATAATAATCCGCATTTCTCTCATTCCGATAAGAAATGTTCTGATAGTCATTTTTTTGTTTACAAACCAACAACATTGACTATCAGCACATTTCTTATCAAAGTGAGTGAAATGCGTTTTTGCATCTTCAACTGTGAATAATTTTTAAACAAGTTAATAAAACTTCCAAAAAAATTAGTGCACTGAATTTATAAAAGAAAGAGCTTTCAAATGATGTAACAGTCGACCCATGTTCCTTATTTAAAATGTAAGGGTTGTTATCACCGCCCTCAAGGGGTTGATGTGACAAAGTTGAGTTTTATGTCAAAACATGTCCCCCTCAATAATAAAATTGACGTGTTTCAGCGTTTCTTAAAAAAAAATTCTGTGGACGCAAATCGGTCTGTTTCGTTTTCAATGCGCCACCCCATATAATATTATTTCAGACATCTCAAAGAAATCTATTAAGTTTAGATAAGTAAACACATATATTTTTAGATGTCTGGGTATATGTGGGCTGTGACTGCTTAGAAAAACAACAGTGAAAGGGCAAAAAATACTGGAGAAAAAATTCACACATCTCTGCAAAAGGTGTGGGTTGCGAGATGTTTAAGAAAAGACAAGTTTGATACAGGTCACAATAAGAGAATAGACAATGTATGTAAGGCTAGATGTATCCACCTCATAATTAAAACCGCAGACCGGTTTCGCACTACTTCGAGCTCATCAGTACGGTATACGTAAGTACGGTATACTAATTACAACCGTACTGATAATCTCTAATTAGAGCGAAACCGGTCTGAGGTTCTAATTATGGTGAGAATAAGTCTAGCCTTACATACATTATCCATATATTAGGGAAGAAATGGGCCAGGGCTGACAATTTACAAAATTGTTAGTTGGTTGTACACAGTCTCAATTTTATAATATTTTGTGTTAATTGGAGCTGTCGTGACAACATACTACCTGGTTCCGCACCGAGATGGCGACCCTGTCGTATATCTCACAATATTCTAGAAGGCTGGCTAACATAGCCGTATTAGTTTATAGATGTGTTTTCGCTATAATTAATATACCATACTGATGAGCTCTAATTAGAGCAAAACCGGTGTGCGGTTCTAATTATGGTGAGAATATATCTAACCTTACATACAAGTTTAAGCTTATTTTGTAGGACAAACTGTATGATTAATATAAATAAATATACTAAATATAAATCAAATAGGTTAATTTATTTTTCCTATTAATTAAATGCTATGCAAATAATTTTTCATTGAAAAAAATATTGAGCAGTATGTATAAATAAAGTTAAATCTTAACTATTTGTTAATAATAAAAATACAGTTATTCTTTTTGGTGGATTTTTATTTTAAAAAATTCACCAATAGAGAGGTATCTATGAAGAGAGTTTCCAAAAAATTTTTCAAATGAGCGCGAACTAGGACCCCTAGAACCCATATCCGGGCTCAGTTTCAGTTTATATATATATATATATATATATATATATATATATATATATATATATATATATATATATATATATATATATATGTATGTATGTATCCAACCGATAACTCAAAAAGTAACTAACGGATTTTGATGAAATTCATCGGATATATTGCCTTGGGAATGACCTTAGTATACCAAAATTCGATTTTGTAGGTTTATAGAAAACTTAGTTATTCAAATTTGAAGCATTTAATGAAAATTCGCTACCATAACGCACTTGCTGCATAGGTCTTTAAATTTTAAAAAAATCTCAATTACCCAATAAATATTTATATGTTTTTCTAGTTACTTCTTACTTCAATGTTCTTTTAAGGAAATAAAATTATATAAAAAGAAACTTTTGAAATCGTTGAGCGTGTAATTGTAAATTTTAAAAATAAATCAATGCATTTTGGATATCGTAATTTTATAGATAATTGACAAACTCTGGATAATTAATTATTAAACATTGTTCCATAGACACATTGTGAATTATTAAAAAATGATGCACACACATTTAAATATTGGTCTGTTCACCCTTAATCTATGTCATTACTACATCAATATATACAAAATACCAGTGATAATTAATACTTAACATAGGTATAATAAATGTATACATATTATATAACATATAATAACAATGTTCATATATTACCCAAGAACTATTGAAACAACTTCTATAGCATTTTTAGCGCTCAATGCTATAATTTTTAATAATCTATAAAAAATTTTAGAACAATTTAACAAATATAAACCTTGAAACACTAGAGATACCATATAAATAATACAATAAATAAATACACCCTACAAATACTTTAATTAGCACACAAAACGTAAGACAAAGAAATACAAACACACACAACATAAATTTACAATATATATATATATATATATATATATATATATATATATATATATATATATATATATATATATATATATATATATATATATATATATATATATATATATATATATATATATATATATATATATATATATATATATATACGTGCACAGCTATCTTTGTCACCTCCACCCACCGAAAAGCACCCAGGCCTCCATGATATATCATTAGGTTTTTATGTTTAATTTTCAGATTAACCTTGTAACAATAAGTATCTTTAAAGGCAACATGAGAGGGGTAAGGATTAATTAGATTTACTTTATACTTTTTTTTGGCACATTTTTAAGTGTAATACGCCTCCGTATATAAATCGTTGAAAACAACTCCTTTTGTGTTTGCTCCGGTACAAGTATCATACGTATACGGCATCAACAATGTTGACAAATCTACATGTTAGGTTTTTGCTTACTACTAAGAGATCCTGTCCTTGGCCTTGTCAGTTTTTCTATTTTAGGTCCTATTATTTGTCTGGAACCGGTAAAAATCTCGTCTTTAAATAGACTGCAAAATATTGGAATCTATTTATTTATATTTACTCTTTACTTGTATCGCTTCAAAAGGTTACAAAAAAAACGAATGCCTGGAAGTAATAAAAACACCCCTCTATATTTCAGAATAAAAACTGGGTTCGCGACTTAACTTTACGGTTAAGACGTTTGAATTTTTAAAACAATTTATTATGACTTTAAACAATTAATACATAAGATAAAAAGAATAATATAAAATTAAGACAAAATATGATATCAACATACAAGTGATATAAACTACTTTAGCACGCGATGTGCAGAGCCTCTAACTCGGATCAAGAATAAACGACGTTCCACTGGTGAACAACGTATTTATAGAAACTCCCCCAGGCGTGGCTCTATTGTTCCCCGAGGTGACTTTGGTCTTGCTGACGTTGTTTCTCACGTGTGGTATTCCGTCGTTCTCAGCTAGCTTGCTTGCAGGCACCTCCAATCCTCATGCTGACACAGCTGTCCTGCTCGTGGGAAGGTGACCTGATGGTATAAAGGCCCATTGTTGTGGCTCTATTTATCTCGCGTAAAAACTTTCGTTTACAATACTTACCGAAAGAATAGTTACGTGAGAAGAATAATTAGATTTTGTTTAATCTTTTGTTCTCATTAAAAACGGTTGTTTTATTTTAAAGTTTATACGTAAACACTTTTTTATTTACTTATTATGCTTTTATGTTTATTCGTATATTATTTGTCTACTGTAGTGTTATTATTATTATTAGGTTTTGTATAAATGCATTTAATATTAAAACAAACTATTTCATCATAGAATACCAGATGAGTAATGAAATTGACAGTTTTCTAATAAACAAAACCTGAAACGTTATACAACTCGAGTTAAAAAAAAACAACTTTTAACAAATCAACCCTCATTCATCCCCTACGTCCTGGGGCGATTCTACTCAACAACAATCCCAACCATTGTTGGTCAGGTTCTAACTGTACACCAAATTTGAAGACCATTTGTCAATTCATTCGAAAGTTATCGTGCCTATTACCAGACAGACATACAGGCCGACAGACAAAAAAATCTTCGTTTCCGAATCATGTTTTCTATATCTTTTGACACTTTTTACGCCATCGCAGCAAAAACAAAAACAAATTTCTGTCACCGTTAACATACTTTCACACGTATTGACGATGTAGAAATAAAAATAACGTGTTGTGCCTAAAAAAGTCGCCAAGATGATTTTTGTCTTTTTTTGTTTGTTAAAAAATTGTTAATTGCCTAACTAGTACTTTAACCTTTACGTAGCTAACGAAATTGTTTTGTATATAAATATTGTCTTTTTGATTAATATTTCTAGTTATCTAAAAGGGTTAATAGTGAATAATCGGTAGACATATCATATTTTAATTTTACAATGTAGTAAATACAGCAGTCACAAAGGTTATGGCAGTAAAATGCTATTAAAACAAATGCCATAAAAGTCTCAACATGCCATCGACTTTTGATTGAACCCAATAATTCTTAGTTTTTCGACGTGAACAAAAGGTGTGTGGCAGTTATGTCCAAAACATTTTAGCTTTCCAAAGCGGCAGTATATATGTATATATGCTCATATTATTACTATGTAATGCAATCTTTATCATTATGGTCTAAATGCGATGTCCCTTGTTCATTGCTACTATGACTATTTGTTTTCCGTAGCTCTTTTAATTTCACTAAAGCTTCTACACTTTACCAATTGGTCTAAGGTTTCCAACTTTCCACTCCATACGTCAGAACAATGAAACTTTAGACTTTATAAACATTTTCTTTAGGTTTAAGTTAAATAACTATTAAATAGTTTCTTTGCCACCGCCATTTTCTGAGTAGTCACATTTATCATCATCGGTTAAAACACCCTCGAGGTACGTAAACATTTCTATTTGCTTGTCGTTTAGTTTTAAATGCATTGTTGCACTTCTCTTCATTCTTACCTGTACTGATTTGATTTTTATCATTTCAGTTTTAGTTTAATCCTTTTTAGCGCAAGATCTAGAAAAATGAACATTATTTGCATTTTTTTGCGTTTTTATCAGCGCTCTGTCATATTGCATGGAACTGCAGTACATTTATTTTGATTTCCGCTGAAATAATATTTTCCAATCCTCATTATTGTAGTGTTTTTACAAGTCTACAAAGGCAATGAACACATATAGGTATCCGTTTATCTATGATTTAGGCATCGTTTCTCCAGCTCGTCGGTTTGGTCTAAATCCGAACTAATCTTTATTAGGGCAGCCCTTAATTTTACTTCTTATTCCACTTTTTACAATGTCTAGCAGAATCTTTGCCACGTATGTCCTATAGTAATCCATTGCATTTACTATGTTAATAAAAAATGAACAGCAACTCCTTCAATATGTGTTTTGTTAGTTCAATTTTTTGTAATAAAATTAAATAAAGTCATATATAACTTGTTTTGTGTTAGACACATACATCTTAAATGTCAACTACAATTTAAAAAAAAACGCTTCTTTCTACAGTTATCAATTCACAAAATCTGAAACCAAAAAGGGTTCGAATATTGGCTTCAAAAGTGTAAAATGCGTATTTAGTAACTATTTGCTAAGTCTCTAAAATACTTTATTATTTCTTTTTCAAATAATTGAAATTATTTGCAAAATTAATGTATCTTCATTTCAGATTATTCAAATGCCATATACATAGCACACGTTTGGAACTAAGAGCGTTGAATGTACCTATCTCAAACACATTTGCTTAATTCATTCATTTTAAATTTGTAACCATTAAAAAGGTGTTTTTTTTTCTAATAGCATTGTTCTAAATGTGAAAAGGTACCTATTTAGCAATCAGCATCGCTGAATAGAACTCTGATCTTGGTACTGAATAGTAAACGTGTGGTAAATTTTCACAAACCTAATATTTATAGTTTTTTGAATAAAATGAGGGAAATAAAATATTTAATGACATTATGTGCGAAAATCAGGAAGTATTTTGAGATTTCAAACTTGTAATTTTTTGGACAGGGTATCATATTGGCAAGTATCGAATTTCAGTGTAAAATACTTTCCTTTTATTGAGATTAGGAACCAAATAACATTTGAATATCATGTTTGTTATTGTTTTGAAAGGAATTTCGTTGCTGCTAAAATGCTTATATCGTATTAAAACAATAAAACTATTTTTATTAGATACTTTTTTCCCTTAGGGCTCGTCCGAGTCTTTGCCGCCCCGATAGCACCGCAGCCTTTGGCTTATTGTGCATTTATTAAATACTTACTTGCCCATAAAATTTATGCAGTAACTAAAACATTTGGAGTGTCACTTTAACCGAGCAACTCTGAAGAGCTGCTTCTTTCTGGAAAAGCATTCTCGTTTCATGTTTATGAACTTTGGGATAATATAGTAAAATCTTTTTGCAGGGTACTACTATTAATTATCTGGTAAATATTTTTAGTAAACCACTCAGTTGTTCTAGTTAACGAGTTTAAAAATATCAAGCCTCCGTATACGTTTACTAAACAAATTTCTATGTACCTAAGTACCTTTATCGTCTATTTGGTTATGCTGGTTATATTTTGACCCTGCTAAGTTCAGTGCTGACCCGACTTATTATTTTGTACTCAATTTATTATTTTTATAAATAACGAAAAGAGTATTTAGAATATTTAACTCAACAGTAAAATTGGTTATCATTTAAATAATAAAAATTAATTAAAACATGTATTCTAAACTTTATTAATTGTTGTTGCCTTTACTTAGTAAAACGTTCCCATACTAAAATGAAGTTATTCAGAATATGGTACAAATAACTAGTTTGAACCTAAAAATATTTGGGAATAGACTAATGTACCTACGTAAAACTAATGGCTTGGTTATTGCAACAGCGTGGGAGGATAAAACAAAACATCTTTTAACACTAATTTAAAACAGGTAAACAGCCTGTAAAATAATAATAACAGTTTATTGATAAGTACACTTGGAGAACCCAAATCGCCACAACAGATCTTTTCAAAGACCTGACGATCGTTTCACTAACAAAGTTAGCGTCATCAGAGGATGAAAAAATTTAACTACTTTACTACTAACATCACCTTTTATACTGAATCTTATAGGTAAAGCACATTACCGAGAGGGAGACTAAATCGCAGGCAAATTCTTCAGTGTATTGTATTTTAAGTGCTGGACGAGGTTTTGAACTTCCTTTATCACTTTGCCTGACAGGTTTCGGAATGGTTATCTTCATCAAAGACAGAGCGCAAACAGAGGACTGCAAACCAGTGGCAGGGCTCGGTTTAAGGAACTTTTGTTTTTTATTGCCCTAGAAATATAAATACTTTCGTACGCATCCAGCTCCGCTGGCCGTGTAACATGTTTGATAAGTTTCACATTTTCTATATCAATGTGGTGGTTATTATTTCGAATATGTTGTGCCACGCATGGCTTGTCCACACTACCGTATCTCAGCTGTGCCAGATATCCACGAAATCTAGTCTCAATGGTTCTCTTAGTCTGCCCAAAGTATCTAAGATTACAATCTTTGCAACACACATTAATTAATCGGATATCCGTTATATATCGGATTGCTTAGTGGAAAAATTAATTAATAGACACAGAACAAAGAAAATGTTAGCGGAATGCACAACATTCGGAATAGATAAAATAGAGAAAAAAATTGTTTGGCTACCTATTGAACTGCGTATCAAAAGGGGTCTCGCGAGCATTTTAAGCTAACTTTCTCGACAAAAAATAATTTAAGAAATTTGTTAGGTAATACGAAAGATAAAGATATAGTCACTGAAATGTCGGGTATTTATGAGATTGTAACCTTAGATACGTGGGACAAACTAAGAGAACCATTGAGACTAGATTAGTTAGAGGTAAATTAATTTTTAATTAATTAAATCTGATCCAAGAAAATTAAAACTTCAAAATTGATTGATCAGAATGTGAGTGAAAAATACTGCAAGAAATGACTAACAAGCTCCTAGATATGTGTCTAAGTCGTTTCTTTTTTATTTCGTTCAAATATGAGCAGAAATCCATTCTAAACCAAAATGGTTTTGTGTAAATTGTTAAACCGTTGAACAATGGGATATACCTGATAGTAAATGCATGTAGTGCGTAGCTCAGTGGGCTGGGTCCCTGTACGTCGTGTAATCGACTCCCACATGACGAGTTCTAATCCTAGTTAGTGAATTTACTTTTTTTTCCTTTTTCACCTTTGATTCAATTTTAACGCCAGCTGATCAGATTGTAATTCCAATATTTTTTTAGCGATTTTTTGTTGAAAATGAAAGATAAGCACTTTTACGACTTTTAATTCAAGTTCAATAGCTGTTGTTTTTGCGTTTAGTTGGTAAAACCTTTCCACAGTTAGCATAGACGTAGAGATTTGTGACATCAGAAGAGGTTGTTTTCTTTTCTACAACCGGATTCAATTTTTACAGCATCCACACGCAAAAGAATTTTCTCTGTGAAGCCACAGCGAACTTTCTTGTACAAAATGTTATTTTAAAAGCGATTTTTTTATAAATAAGTTTAATGAATTTTCTTTGAAGAAACATTTGTTGCGAATTTTTTTATGAAAAGTTATTCACTTGATGGAACATTTTTTAAACGAAGTTCGTCGGAAATGAAGTTTTAATGGATTTTCGTGCAAACAAATTATTTTATTTTCAATTTTAATTACAGATTGGGTATATAATTTGAATTGTATGTATTCTTTTAGCAAAATTTTGTGTAAAAGATATTTAGTCAGTTTTCGCAGAAATTTTTTGTCCTTCGTAGAAATCATTTAAATATGCTTTTGTGAAATCATAAATGTTTAATAAGTTCTTATAAAAAAAATGTTTACGGATTTTCTTGAAAAATTATTTGCAACTTTTCACGAAATTATTGTTGTGACGTTGAAAAAGTTTTTGTGGAAAATTGTATTTTGGTAGGTGGCTAAATTAACTAACTTGAAACGGTTCTTTGGCCAGGAAAATCGGACCAGTTTTTTTAAATTTATGTAATTTATTTTTATTAGCGATTTTTCTCGTACAACATGTTATTTTAATAGCGAATTTTCTTATAAATGAACTTAATAATTTTTCTTTGAAGAATCATTTCTTGAAAATATTTGTATGAAAAATTATTCACTTGATGGAACATTTTTTAACCGAAATTCGTCGAAAAGAAGGTTTTTATGGATTCTCGATTTTATTTTCTGTTTTAATTACAGATTAGGTCTATAATTTAAATTTTATGTATTCTTTCAGCAAAATTTTGTGTAAAAAATATTTATCCAAATTTGATGCCTGCTTTTATTAAAAAATACATATTTGCATTAAATGTTTTTTATGAAAATTCACTACCATAACACACTTGCTGCGTCCAGACTTTTTTTAGACGCTCTAACTTTTTAAATTATTAGTTAGCTCATATTGTAGAATTTTATGTCAATAATTTAGCTCTTATTTTGCGTAATAGGTCAAGTTTATCATAATGTCAAATTACAGTAGGTACTACCACACACCCTCTAAGCATATTTATCAGTTTATCGACACCCACATATAATAAAATCGTAAAGTTCTACAGGAAATAAAATTCTTTTGATAAAAATTTGCAGATAACTAAATGTGCGATTCCGAAGTCATCGTTTCTGTTTTTTTTTAATTAGTTTTTTCAATGCGGAGTACGCAAAAAAATACTTTACATTTTTTCAATTTTACGGGAATGCAGTGCAAACTGTGTGTAACAGTAAACAAATCGTCAAGGAACAAAGCCTTAAGCAAAAGTAAGTCACTAATATAGAGTAGTAAAGTAAACATTGAAAAGATAGTAGATATATAACTTTATTGATTTTAACGAAACCCATCGTACCAACAGACCTCCGTTTTTTGTGACTAAAGGACCTGTTTCCAAGCTAAAGGTAAAGGTAAGATGCTTACTGGCAAATCATCCGCCGCCGGTGAGTCTCAAACCGTCGTCCCCCGAGTCCGTATTGGAAAGTCTGAATCGACTTTCCCGCACGGCCACGGAGGCGCTTGTTTCCAAGCTAACTCGCTCACACACGCAGCCACAATAGACCTTCGTGCGCTGTTGCAATATTTCTGAGGCGTATTGCTATGTAAAATACTCGGAGGAAAAGCCTACTGGGCCGTCATACGAAGTGTATACGTATATTAAACGGTGACGCCACCTGTTAGAGGTACCGTGACTGGTTTGTGTAACTGTATATGTGTACCTTGCCAAACGGCCTCCGACCAAAAATTTAGAATTCACTGTTTAATGACGAATAGATCATCTTTTAGTCATTATACACATGGATACGTATTGGCCTCCGATTTTTCGTAGTCGCCTTCGGAGTTCTTTGAACGCGTATATATTTTGGAATCGTATAAGACATAATGCATAAATATATATATATATATATATATATGTATATATATATATATATATATATATATATATATATATATATATATATATATATATATATATATATATATATATATATATATATATATATATATATATATATATATATATATATATATATATATATATATACATACGTCACCATGTACCCAACTTCTATAAGTGACATTAGTACATTTCGCAGTGACCCTGTTATAGAGAAAGGCATTGACCAGACATTGCTTAATTTCAATTATTAAGTTTAAAGTACAATAAACTATAAAATGTTTAATAATCATTTTACCTAGTATGCATATTTTACTTGCGACTGCTAAACCATGTTGCGTTAACAGTCGGTATTTGAAACTAATATAGTTCACATCTACTTGCTTTGTTCACTTCCATTTTATATTAATATTATTAGAATAGTAACACACTGTATTGTTTCCCTAAAATAAAGTTCTAATTTTATGGAAAGTTAAGTTTTGTGTTACCTAATTGGCGCTGCGTGAACATGATGCCAAAACGGCATTAAATATAATAATCGCCGGTTTATTTCAATAATTTATTTGGCATTAAAGAACCGAAAATTAACAGTGTTTCAAACGCTCCAGTTTCAAACATTGTATTAACATCAAGTGACCAAAAGTAATCCAAGTTCCAGAAAAACTCCAAAAGAAGGCCTGTTAGGAGATGAACATCCTGTGAGTACCTTCCTTTATCTTTCACTGTGAATTTATGATTGCATCTCTTGTATTTTCAAGCATTTTTGCTTCGAAATACCTTGTCAATAATTAATATTAAATCTACTGTATTTTCAAGCATTTTTGCTTCGAAATACCTTGTCAATAATTAGTATTAAATCTACTGTATTTTTCAAACATTTTTGCTTCGAAATACCTTATCAATAATTAGTATTAGCTATCGTATTTTCAAACATTTTGTTTCCAAATATTTCAAAAATTATTTATGTTAAATCCCACGTATTTCCAAACCATTTTGGTTCGAAATACTTTAAGATATTAAAGAGTTCTTACGTTAATATTTTATTAATAAATTAAAATCAGACAAACCTATTTAGCAATAATACTTTTATATTGTGTATCAGCTTATTTGAAGATTTAAGTAGAAATAACGTTTAAAAATTAATTATACCCGATATCTGAAAAATATTAACTCGACAAAAAATAATAAACTATTTTAGTCATCATGTCACATAATAAAAGCGACATCTCCTTGTTATCTCAGGCATCTATGATGATCCTAGAATACAGTGGAGGTTGTAGACATTTAAATTATTTTATTAGACAATGCGAACTGTTTATTATAAATTACAAAAAAGAGAGTACAGAACAAAATGCTGAGCATCACAATAGAATGATACTCGAATTTATTAAATCAAAAATTGTACAAGATGCTCGAGATATTTTATTATCTCTAGAAATTAGTTCATGGGAAAACATTAAAAATGGCCTTATGGCACAATATTCAGACCCACGCTCTGAAAATTAAAGAAAAATTGAAAACACTTTATAAGAATATCGAATTACAGGATTTGGGTACCGAAATTAAAATTTATAAGAAAAATTACTTTACTGAAATGGCTGTAACATCATTTAAAGTCGGCATACTAGAACCGTATTTTAGTAATTTAAGACTAGTAAATGTAACAAGTTTAGAAACGGCTTTACTTGAGTGTCACCGCATAGATAACGAAATAAAACAAGCAGATTTCATAAATAGCTTAAGAAATTAATCACACCCTTCTTCACAAAAACAACCCCTAACATTTTTAGAACAAATTGCTTTACCAAAAAGACCGTTACCTCAACAAAATATTAATTTCGTAAATAGATTTCAACAACCACCCTTTTTACGACAAAGACCTAATTTCCCCAGTAAACCTATATCCAATTTGAGAGCTCTACCACAAGATAAAATTTCTCCGACAAATAGACAAGTTTTCCGCCATCAGCCGCCTCAAAATTCATCTGTATTTAACAGAACAAAAAATACTTTTTCGACACCCCCACAAAGACAAAATCGACAATTTGATCAAACTACACCCATGGAAATATGTAATCTAGAATATCCGAATCAAGAAATGACAGATTATGTATCTGACGAATTACAACCCGAATATTATTTGCAATGTGTCGAAAACGAAAACCTTAATGATTATTCCGGAAATGAGCCAGAAAATCTGGATTTTCAGGAAGAAGCCTCGGAAAATCCCTTGTCACCCTAGATATAAACAATATTATGACACTACCCAAATTACCGTTTTTGGTCCTGCCATCTTTAAATTTGAAAATTCTTCTGGACACGGGAGCTTCAGACAGCATAATAAATCCGGGCCCTGCATATGAATTTTTTTCAGAGTACATTTTCAAAAAGCCCTTTTCCGTAAAATCTGTAGGAAAAATTACAAAAGGAAATGATAATGTCAGATACCCCCTGTTAAAAGAATACGGCATAAATTTTCCATTTTCATTTAGAGTAATAAAATGGCATGAGAGGTTTGATGCTCTTATAGGTTCCGAGGACTTTAAAAAATTAAAAACCAAACTAGATTATGAAAAAAGAACAGTAAAATTTAGAGAAATTGAATTACCTATTTATTTTGAAATAAATCCCCTAAATTTTCAACCCTTTTCACAAACTTCTACTACCCATATTCAAATACCTGTAAATATTGAAGACGGAACAGTTTTAATTCCAGAAATGGAAAATGAATTAGTTCATATACCAGAATCCATAGCTGAAGCTATATCTGGGTTTTGTTCTATACCATGTACAGTAAAAAATAAGTCACAAATCGCTGAAATTACCTTTACAGAACAAATTGAAGTAGAACCCATCCTAAATTTCCCAACTCAGTTTAAGTCGACGTGACACAACAATTGAGAAGTGACCATCTCAATTCTGAGGAAAAACAAAAACTATTTAAATTATGTCATCAATATCGAAATATTTTTTATCACGAAAACTCGGATCTTACATTTACAAATGCTATTAAACATCATATTAGAACTCGCGATAATGATCCCATACATGTAAAATCTTACAGGTATCCATATCACCTAAAAATTGAAATACAGAAGGAAATTCAAAAATTATTAGACAATAAAATTATTAGGCCCTCTACCTCTGCTTTTTGTTCGCCCGTTTGGATTGTCCCAAAAAAGTTAGATTCCTCGGGAAAGAAAAAATGGCGATTAGTCATTGACTACAGAAAACTCAACGAAAAAACGATACTCGAAAAATATCCCTTACCTAGAATAGAGGAAATCTTAGACAACTTAGGAAAGTGTGCATACTTTACTACTCTCGATTTAGCTCAAGGATTTCATCAGATTGAATTAACCCCTGAAAGCATTGAGAAAACAGCCTTTAGCGTGAACAATGGGCATTACGGGTGTGTTAGAATGTCCTTCGGTCTCCGGAGTTCGCTCTTAACCTTCCAACGCGTAATGGATAATGTTTTTAGAGAATTTCTGTACAAAAACTGCTTTGTTTATATGGACGACATTGTAATATTCTCCAAATCCCTTAAGGAACACCTTATCCACATTAAACAAGTATTTCAAAAATTACAAGATGTTAACTTAAAGGTACAGCTAGATAAATCAGAGTTTCTTAGAAAGGAAGTTGAGTTTTTAGGCCACATCATCACAATTGACGGCGTAAAACCAAATCCAAGCAAAATTGAATGCATAAAAAATTATCCTATTCCGAAAACACAAAAACAAATAAAAGCTTTCTTAGGACTTGTTGGCTATTACAGGCGTTTTATAAAAAACTTTGCCAAAATTGTTTATCCCCTCACAAAATGTCTAAAGAAAGATTCTACTCTTAACTTTAATGATCCAGAATACGTCAATGCATTTTCGCAGGCTAAATAACTTATAATAAATTCATCCGTCCTAACATATCCAAATTTTGATAAAGAATTTCATCTGATAACCGACGCAAGTAATATAGCGTTAGGAGGCGTATTGTCTCAAGACAATAAACCTATTGCATTTTACTCTAGAACGCTTAATTCAGCTGAACGAAGTTATAGCACTATTGAAAAGGAATTACTATCAATAGTGGAAAACACTAAACATTTTAGACCTTATCTTTTCGGACGAAAATTTACTATAGAAACAGACCATAAACCTCTAGTTTGGCTTTTTTCGATAAAAGAACCAAATTCCCGTTTAGTTAAATGGAGGCTTAAACTAGAAGAATTCGACTATGAAATAAAGTACAAAAAAGGAAAGGATAACGTTGTAGCAGACGCCCTTTCAAGAACAGAAATCAATGCGGTAGAAGATGATATAGATCTTGTGTCCCTTTTAGGCAACGCGGAACCTTCAGAACTAAGAGTTCTGGACGACAACGACCTTATAGAATTAGGAATCGACCCTCAACCTGACCAGAATAATAGCGAATCTCAAACCCAACATACTTCTTTAGAAAATCCTGTATTTTGCTTACCTATATCGGAAGGCCCAATCAATCATTTTAAAAATCAAATTTTAATTTATCACGGATCGGAAAAACGTGAAATAACTAGAAACCTTTTTTAAAATAAACAAATCAAAATATATTTACAAGAAGGTCATGAACTACAACAACTTAACACCTTTCTTAAAGAAAAAATCAATCCGTCTAATGTATACGGTATCTTATTCGAAACCCAAGAAATCGAGAGATTATTTATGTTAGTAGCCTCAGCTCTTTTTAACAGTTCAGTAAAAATAATAAAATGCAATAAACAAGTCGAAAATATTACATCAACTACCGTACAGAAACAAATTATTCAAAATTACCACCAAAATAACCACAATGGCATTAACGAAACTTACGAACAGCTTAAATTAAATTACTATTGGCCTAACATGAAAAAATCCATAAATGATTTTATAAACAAATGTGACATTTGTCTGCAAGCCAAATATGAGCGACGACCCTATAAATTACCCTTTTCCGGACCCTTGTTAACCAAAAGACCTTTTGAAGTAATTCATGCAGATGTGTTCAGTTTTGAGAACCATAAATTTCTTACGATAATAGACTTGTTTAGTAAATATGCACAAGCTTATTACATTAAAGATACAACAGCTCTGACGATTTTAAGTAAACTCAGACACTATTTCTCTCATCATAATTACGTTTCAACCCTCGTATGTGACTCTGGCAAAGAATTTGATAATGCAACCCTTAAGGAATACTGCGACCTATTTAACATAAAATTACACATAACTACTCCTCAAAACCCAAACTCAAACTCCCCAGTTGAACGACTTCACTCAACTATATTAGAAAAATTAAGAACAATGAAGTTGGAGAATCCGTTAGAAAAACCTATTGATCTTATGGTAACCTGTATTTTAATATACAATCAATCAGTTCACTCATTAACAGGTCATAGTCCCTTTTCCCTTCTTTACGGCCCTTATGACAAACTTGAACCTATAGACCCCCATAAAACATTGTATGAAGAATATAACCATAGAAGACTTGAAGAAATATTACCCTTTTTCGATCAAATATACAAAAAATCTAAAGAAAAGTCAGAAACTATTCTTAGAAAAAGAAATGAAAATCGTAATGAGATACCGCAAATACAAACTGAACAAGTAGCTATTAAAGTACCTTATGTAAAGAAAACTAACCCTTTATATAAAATTTATCATAATCCAGTTCAAGTAAATCAAAACAAATTACTTTTACCTGATTCCCAAAAGAAAACAGCCCATTTGAAAAATGTAAAAAGAGTGAAAAAGACATTTTATTTGCAGGAACATCATCCCCCTGATGATGGCCCTCAGCCAGGTCCATCAACTAGAAGTTAAACCCATAATCACTAACGGATACTTTAAAGATTATATAGGTATAGCTAGAATAATTAATCACTATCATAATTTCTACTTTTATTTTAATGTATCGGTTTTAGAAAATAATTATCGAGTGTTGACAAACAATACTATAAAAATTAACGAAAATTATGGCAATGCTATTAACAAGGAATATGTACAGATGCTTAATGACCAAGTTTCCAAAATTAACCTAGAACTTGAGAAATTAACGCACTCCAGAACGAAACGCGGGTTAATAAACGGATCAGGGTCGCTGATCAAAACCATAACCGGAAATCTCGATCAAGACGATCTCGATAAAATAAACAAACATTTAAACACCTTATATTTAAATCAAGGTGAAATGATGACTCAACTAGACTCTCTAAATTCATTTGCACATATAATTACAGAAAGATTTGTAGAAGAACAAAAAATAATTAACAAAAATCTTCAGATGATAGCTGACAGATTTCGTGAACTAGCGAACATGGAAAAAAGGAGTTTCATTCAATATCAAATCTCATTAGCTCAAAATTTATTAGAAAGTGTCAAAATTATTAAAAGAACTATATCTCTTAGCTTTAATGAAATTACAAACATTGAAATATTTACCTGGAAGGATTTAACACAAATAAGACAGCATCTTGAATTAATTTATAACAAAAATGAATTAATTAACTTTGACAGAAACCACATATTTAAAATTATTGAATTTACTAAATTAATAGTTGTATCAGCAGGAGATACAATCATTTGTTTACTAAAGGTCCCGATTTTACACCCTACACCAGGCTCCTACTTTCAAATAATTCCCTTACCAGAAAATCATAAAGTCCTTATACCCCCAAGTTCATATTATTTGGAAATAGCCAAACAAAACTTATGGACATCTGAAAGATGCCCATCAATAACAGAAGCCATAGTGTGTTCAAATCCACCACAAGAAGAAAGTTGCCAACTAAACCAACCCTCGAGTTGCCCTTCTGCAAAGGTAACCAATAGCTACACGACGTCCATCAAGATACGAAACAACAACGTGCTCATCTCAACAGATGTATCAGTCGAAGTTATAGAAGAATGTCCAAATAAAATCGACAGAAAAACAATACACCAAAATGCTATCGTAAGCACACTGCCTAACTGTAAAATCACAGTAAATTATGAGATATACACAGACGTATCAGGCAACATAACGTGGATTCCAGACCTGATATTGCCACTCAAGGAAGAAAAATACGAAGTCCGCTTCAGTCCAGTTCACCTGAAAAATGCTGAAAAATTGAAGCAACAACTTTCAGAAGCTCCGCAACATAAGACACTACATCCAATGCTGCATACAAGTCACATAGGTGTTACCACATTTATAATAGTAGTCATCATCATCACTTTATTGGTTTGGTCCAGAAAGAGATGGACACCCTTCCTAAAGAAGAAGAAATCACCCCAAGTTGAACACGAGGACGTGCTCAAGACTAACGGTGAAGGAAATACGTCACCATGTACCCAACTTCTATAAGTGACATTAGTACATTTCACAGTGACCCTGTTATAGAGAAAGGCATTGACCAGACCTTGCTTAATTTCAATTATTAAGTTTAAAGTACAATAAACTATAAAATGTTTAATAATCATTTTACCTAGTATGCATATTTTACTTGCGACTGCTAAACCATGTTGCGTTAACAGTCGGTATTTGAAACTAATATAGTTCACATCTACTTGCTTTGTTCACTTCCATTTTATATTAATATTATTAGAATAGTAACACCCTGAATTGTTTCCCTAAAATAAAGTTCTAATTTTATGGAAACTTAAGTTTTGTGTTACCTAATTATATATATATATATATATATATATATATATATATATATATATATATATATATATATATATATATATATATATATATATATATATATATATATATATATATATATATATATATGTTTATCTACTTAATTGGAACTAGTCGAAATTTCTATTGCAAGATTTGTCTCGGACAGAGAAAGTCACCTAGTAAAAACATTATAAAAGCAGATTTTTTTTTAATTTTTTTAAACATTTCGATGACTGTTGGTGTATTTTTTGCAGAGATTTTAATTACGGATTTAGGTCATTGATTAAGCTACATTTTTCAAGCATTTATTCCGGATAAAGTGAGTTTTTAAACTAATTATTATTAAAAGTTAAAGCATCGGTCAGAAACTTACATAGCCATGTACACTACCTCTAAATGGGGGTATTTTTTTTAGTCAACTTCCGGCAGCGAGTTTCTGCTCAGTCAGCTAAATAGTTTCGGGGTAGTAACAATGAACTGAAATATGTTGAAGAGTAAACTACCTTTATACGGGGGTGTTTCTGTGTCAACTTCTGGTAGCAAATTAGCCGTTATTAGTAGTTGTGATATGCAAATAAATATAGCTTTCTCAGAATCATAGTTTTTCTGGTAGCACTAAAAATGAAAACACGCCAAGAGTGAACTACCCTTAAATAAAGAATTTTCTTTGAAGCTTTGGTAGCAGAAATACATGAAGATGCAAAATATAACATATCAAAGAAATCCTTAAACATTAAAACGTCGGCCAGCAAGATTAAACTTGGTGTCGAGGAGTCGCAGGCCAGAGGACTCCGGGGGTGGGCTGGGGAGGTGAAAACGACAACATGAACTTTCGATGAGGCTTTCCCCCAGACCGTCATGCGCGGTGGGGGGCCGCATCTTGCACGAGGTGACCCTGCTAATAGCTGAACATGACGGATCTAGGCGGGGAGGTCGAACTAGGCTCCCCCAATCTGCGATTGTCGCGTGGCCCTGCCTGAAGATGGATGGCACCGGTGCGATGGTGTCGTGAGCAGAGCCTTCAGAGTGGCCCGCCTTGCACCACATAGAGGGTTCTGATGGTGTGGACTGTGTTTCCCCCATTCTCGTGGGAGCAACATGAGGATCATAGGTACATATGGAACCAAAACCGGCGAGGCTCGAGGAGTGGTTCCGGCTACAAACTCGTGCCTGGAGTCTATTACGGAAACGGAGATGAGCCGGGGGACGGCAGCGTCCGCGGAACCTGGGAGTCTCACGACCAACTTAGATACGGCGGACCGGGGGTAGCTTCGGCCACAGACTTGTCCCCGATGCCCAAGCTGGAGGCTGGGTCCCACCGGAGGGCGGTGAACTCCGCGGACTCCGGGGGCCCCTCCATCAGTGAGGACCTTACTGTAGGGGTAGAGGGACTGCCCCGGCAGTCCAAGCGTATTTCCGGGGCGCAAAGAAAGAACCGCCGGAAGGCGCAGAAAATACCGACCGGGGCGTGAAGGTCGAGAAACCTGTAAAGACGCAAGAGTGGAGTACGAGTCAGAAGAGGACGCGCTCGAACTTTAGCACGCCTACTACAGACAGACGTCCCAAAAGGGGCAGGGCACCTGTAAAGGCGCAAGAGGAGAGTGCGAGCAGAAGACGCCGCGCTCTGGGTCTAGCACGCCTACTACAGACAGACGTCCCAAAAGGTAGTATAGTATAGGGAGGCTGCGAGGGGCCTCGGGATGGCGGTGATTGACAGACGCCATCGTGAGGTCACGCTAGACCAAGGGAAGGCGGACCTGATCCAGGCTGCGGTGGTAGCTGCGGTGGACTCTCCTCAGAAAGGGGAGAGCCCGCCTCAATTTCACCAGGCGCGCCTGGCGGGGGGCATCCTCTGGATAACCTGTGCCGGCCCGCAGTCGCGGGACTGGCTGCCGAAAGCGATCGGGGGCCTCGGTCAGATTTGGGAGGGGACGGACTTGACAGCCGTCGAGCCCAAGGAACTCCCAAAAAGACGCAAGGTCCTCGTACGGATCCCTGACACAGTCCCGCAGGAGACGGTGATCAGTAGACTGAAGACCCAGAACCCTGAACTGGGGACACAACACTGGTCGGGCCTAAGCAGGAAGGCAGAGGAGAAAGGACAGACTCTCGCCATCTCGATCGACCGGGCGTCTTACAGAGCCCTTGAATGAACCACCTTCAAGGCATTCTGGGGCCTGGGAAGGGTTAGCTTCCGCCCACTGGGGAAGCAGCTACGGGGTAATGGGACTTAGGTTCCTTCAGGTCAACCTCCAATACAGTAGGGCAGCCACGACCGGACTACTGATGGCTCTGAGGAACACGGATGTGGACCTCATCCAGGAACCCTACTCTTATTAAAGAGAGATCAAGGGACTCGGCGGAGCTGCTGGAAAGCTCATCTACAGCAGATCCAGCGAGAAACCGAGGGCCTGCATTTTTGTCAGGGAAAGGATAGAGTTTCTCCCTTTAATGAATTTCTGTTCCAGGGACCTGGCAATGATCAATATCCGATGTGGAGGGGCGGGTGGGCCGAGGGACATTACTGTCGCGTCAGCCTATCTGCCAGGGGACAGCACGGACCCTCCTCCACCAAATGAATTGGAGCAGCTGATGGTGGGTAGCAGAGCAGGTGGATGGCAGACCAGCATCGGCATGGATGCGAACGCGCATCATGAGTTGTGGGGTGGCTCGGACACAAATTCTAGGGGTGAGGCACTTGTACAATTCTTAATTAAATTTAATGTAGACATATTGAATAGAGGTAACAAACCGACCTTCGTCACAACACGGCGTGAGGAAGTTTTAGATCTAACAGTTTCCACCCAGTTTCTGGGTGACTTTGTTAAGAGCTGGGCTGTGTCTGGGGAAGTGAGTAGCTCAGACCACAGAAACATCCGGTTTAAAATCGCCAAAGTCAAAAGACAAACGGTATGGTACCGGGACCCCCCCAAGGCGGACTGGGAAACCTACAGGTCAGACCTAGCAGTGGAACTGCGGGGGGGTTAAGAGTACCATAGACAATTCAATAGACCTTGAGATTGCGACAGCCCAATTGCGAGACGCAATCACCTCGGCCTATAACGCCAACTGCCCCCTGAAAATGAGGACGTCCACCAGGAACGTCTCGTGGTGGAACAACGACCTCAGTCAAAGGAGGACGCAGGTTCGTAAGTTGTTTAACGCGGCCAAAAGGTCGGGAGCATGGGATGAATATAGATAGGCCCTAACGACCTATAACAAAAGACTGAGGGATGCCAAGAAGGAGTCGTGGAGGAGGCACTGCGACGAAGTGGAAAACACGTCTGAAAGTGCAAAATCAGCTGAGCCATTAACAGCTTTAAGCCATACAAATCGCCGGTATTTGATGGAATAATGCCCATCATGCTCCAACAGGGGATAGATATACTGGCGCCGGCGCTTACCCTGATTATGAGGGCCAGACTGGCTCTGTGGTACATTCCGAGGGCATGAAGACTGACCAGGGTTGTATTCATTCCTGAACCTGGGCGTCCAACAGACAAGGCAAAGTCCCTGAGGCCAATAAGTCTCATGTCCTTCTTGCTAAAAACAGTGGAAAAACTGCTCGACCGGCACATTAGGGGCGGTGTACTAGAAGCACATCCCCTACTCTGCGGACAATATGCATACAGAGCAGGATTCTCAACAGACACAGCACTGCCCCAACTGGTGCTGAAACTGGAGAATACGCTGTTCCTAGACATAGAGGGGGCCTTCAGCAACACCTCATTCGGATCGGTTCTGGCAGCTGTCAAGGAGCGTGGAATAGGAAAGACCTGCTGCAGGTGGATCGGTTCCATGCTCAGGGACAGGGCCGTGTTCACCTCACTCGCAGGAGGTACGCTGCTGGCGGAGGTCGCGGCGGGGTGTCCGCAGGGGAGCGTTCTGTCTCCTTTGCTCTGGTGCTTCGTCGTGGACGGCCTGCTGGGGTGGCTCTCGGGGGGGGGGGGGGGTATGAGGTACAGGGCTATGCGGACGACATTGTCATTATAGTCCGAGGAAAGGTTACACAGTCAGTGTGGGAGCGCATGCAGACAGCACTGAAAGTGGTGGAAGGGTGGACGGTTGTTCAGGGGTTCGGGGTGACCCCCAGAAAGCAACCGTCGTGCCGTTTACGAGGAGGAGGAAGTGCGAGAACCACAGAACTCTCACTCTATAAAGTAGGAGCATTCCAATAACCAGGGAGGTAAAATATCTTGGGGTCGTACTGGACTCTAAGCTAACCTAGAATGGGCACATTGGAAAAATACTGCGTAAGGTAGTCATGGCCTTAGCCGTCACTAGGCGGCTATATGAAAAAACATAGGGACTAAGACCTAGTATGGCTGTACACAAGGGCGGTCAGACCATCGTTAACATACTCGCTACTGGTCTGGTGGCCTAAGGTGACACAATCCAGTGCCAAACAAAAACTAACAAGATCCAAAGGATGGCTTGCCTAAGCATGGAGGTGTTGCTGGTTCTGCCGGGTCACTCGGTGGTCAAGGGCGATGAAGAAGCTGACTGTCTCGCGAAGAGAGGGTCAGAAAAACTATTTATGGGACCAGAACCAGTTCTGGGCGTGGCAAAGAGCACGGCCAGGGGAGTCATTAAGTCCTGGGTCAGAAACGAACACAAGGTGTACTGGGCAAACTGTGCAGGGCTCAGACATGGGAAGTCAATAATTGACGAACCCAGTTCAGAGAGCTGTGAGAGCTGAGGACAGCTCAAAAACATAACAGGTATCTTGACGGGACACATAGCCTTCAAGGAACACCTGCATAAAATGGGGCGGTTCGAAGGGGACCCCGCATGCAGTCTCTGCGGCGAGGGTAGGAATCAGTCCAGCACATCTTGTGCGAGTGTAAAGCTCTGGACCGCAGAAGACAGCTGATCTATGGTCAGTCTAGACCGGAGACAGAGCAATATCAAACTTCACCCTATCAATCGCTGTGTAGACTAGTTCAAGGCACAGTGATTTTGGAATGGGTGGAGTAAGACTAAGGGCATGCACAATCGACCAAAGGTTGCAGTGCCACTGGGGGCGACAAGGCCGCGGACGAGCCCCGAGGAAAAAAAGATTCAATTTGGTCAGCAAATTATACTACTATGTAAACTACCACTAAATGGGGGTATATTTTTACTAAAATACTAGGTTTCATGTTTAGTTTGAATGTATTAAATTTGGCAACGTCTCAATGCTCGAGTAATTCCTCTACACTATATGCAAACAAATCAAAATTCCAGACTTCAAGTTTTAGTCCGAATATATCAAATTTGGCAACATCTGAACCCACAAATAATTTTTCTACATAATTAGCAAACAAATAACAGTCCAGATTTCAGGTTTCAGGTTAATTAATCAAATTTAAATGCACGAATAATTTCTCCATATAATATGCAACCAACTAAAATACTAGGTTTCAAGTTTAGTTTAAATACATTAAATTTGACAACGTCTTTAGATGTAGAGATAATTTCTTTACCTAACAAGCAGATAAAATTCCAGATTTCAGAAGTCATAGTTTAATCATATTAAACTTGAAAACATTTAAATGCACAACTAACTTTATAAAAAAAAAACGTATGAGCAAATAAAACCCCTGGTTTCATGTCTGGTGACATTTTTAAGTACACAATTAGTTTCATGAACTAATATACCAACAAATAGAATTTCAGGCTCTAAGTTTCATTCAAATATATCAAATTTGGCAATATCTGAACACACAAATAATTTTTCTACATAATACTCAAACTAATAAAATTCCCGATTTCGAGTTTAGTTTAAATCTACTAAGTTGGGCAACATTCAAATGCACGAATAATTTCGCTTTGATGATATACAAATCAACAAAATCCCAGCTCTCAAGTTTTAGTTTAAATATATCGAACTTGGCAACTTTTAATGCACAAATAATTTCTCTACACGGTATACAAATAACTAAAATATTAGGGGCCAAGTTTAGTCTAAATACGCCGATTTCGGTAACATTTAGATCCAAAAAAATAATATCTGTACATTATATGTTCACAATTAAAACGCTAGGTTTCAAGCTTAGTTTACATATGGCATATTTGGCAACATTTAGATGCAAAAAATACTTTCTATACATGATATGTAAGTAAATAAAATGCTAGGTTTAAAGTTTAGATTAAATATAACAAACTTGGCAACATTTAATGCACAAATAAATTTATTTAAATAATATGCAGGCAAACAAACTTACAGGGTTCAAGTTTCTGTTTTAAATATATCAAATTGAGCAAGCAATTTAGGGACACCCGATAGCATATGCCATTTTAAAGGTACACTCACCGCTTGCTGAGTCACTTGTCGTCCCGACAGGCTGCGGCAGGACCTCCAAGCGGGGACGGCGTCTCGACTCCTGGGTCTCGTCTATGTGCGGGGGTGTAGTGCGATTCACGTTAACAATACCAGCAGAGATCCCCTACTTCGACACTCTCGCTCGAATTTTATTCAGGGCGCTAGTGTTTTCCATAGGCTTTCTCCGCCAGTACGCTATGGAAAATACCTATGGAATTTCTGCACTATAACCAGCTGACTTCAGACGAGGTTCTAGGAACCCCACAGTGTTCAACACAGCATAAATCTGCCAGAATCGATCATTGCGATACTATGCTGTGCCTACTAACCACAGGGAACTTTTCAGCAGAAGGACGTTCAAAAAGACAGACACAATTCCAAGGAAAACCCCAGTTTTCAGCATTAGCACCAATCAGCCCGAATCGATCTAAATGGCGAGAGTGTGCTGCTGCTTACTAGCCCAGGATTTCCCAGCGGGACAGTGTCCACAAATCTGCTTAAAGAACCTTAAGTTCGAAGATAGCTTTGCAGGTCAGACAACTCTGAGGTATCGATGAAGTCTTCCTCTATGTTCCGATCGTACGTGGTTTTATATGAATTCGCTTCGCCTCAAGCGTGAGAACATAGAAATTCCAGGCCTAGTCACTATCGTTGAAAAGACATCGACTATGTACATAATTATCGACCTAATTGTTGCATACATGCTCGCTCGCATCTCGTTGATGGCTTGCACATGGCCCATATAAAAAACTCTCTCGCTGCCTCAATACATTGTAGTATACCTTCTTCTAATAAAAAATAATATGTTCCCATGAAGCTAGACACACTTCTTGTAATTAATTAGCTTCTAATGACAAAACCCTTTTAAGAAGGCTTGAACTGAGCTCTTCATTCCCTTTCAAGGAATATGATTTGTGACAAGTGATCTCAATGTGCGACCTATATCTTGACCTTTGCCTGCACAGCGTGTAAAAGTTTTTTTAACGTGGTTCGTTTTTGTCGGCTTAAATGAGATATTGACATTTCTAGATCAATCCGATCAAAACCTTCCTTATGCATCGTTTTTACTGTTACCTAATATTAATTCTACACAGGGCATAACAAACACAAAAATACAATTCTTATCTGGCATTTCACTTGTCGTATGAGAGTTATTTAATAAACATTACAAGCCAATAAAATGACTAATTGCTGACGGGTCCGAAAGAAAATAATATGCTAATATACCAGGATATTTCAATATATATATATATATATATATATATATATATATATATATATATATATATATATATATATATATATATATATATATATATATATATATATATATATATATATATATATATAGAGTTCAGTCTGTTAAATAGTTTATAGTTCTCCCGGTAGCAATAATAAACTGATATATGGTAAGAGTAAACTACCCTTAAATGGGGGTATTCTTTATCCAACTTCTGGTAGTGAGTTTACTGTTCCTAGAAATAGTGGCAATAAACTGATAAACTGAAATATGTCAGGAGTAAACTGCCCTAAATACAGGTATTTCTCAGCCAACTTCTAATAGCGAGCTGGTAGTTACTAGTAATGATTACCTGTAGATGTATAGCTATATTAGATTCATGGTTTTTCTGGTACCACTAAAAAAATAAAGAAAAAAAAAACGGCCAGAGTAAACCACCTTTGAATAGAAAGATTCTTCTTTGAAACTTTGAAAGTAAGAAAAGATTATCATTAGGCTGCAAAATATGTAATATCAAAGAAATTCTTAAAGATTAAAGCCTCGGTCGGCAAGATTCTATTTGGTCAGCAAATTACATCGTCCCTTTAAAAATAAAGTTTTTATAATTATGGGCTACAATAAACAGTTTATTTTAAAAAAATTACGTTTTCATATTTTATAAACAACATATTTCTCTAATAAAGTAGGTATGTAAATAATAATTTGTATTCTGTACCTAAACTATTTACTACAACGTGCATTAGAATATGAATTTAGCATAAGATGACGTCATGCGATTTGTGATTGAAGTTACTACCAGGTAACCTATAAGTTTTATAGATCGTGCGTTACGGTAGCGTGTTTTAATAGAAATGTTTTTAATGTTAAATGTTTTTTTTTAATGAAATACATTAAATTTAGCAGAAAGTATAGCCTTTATAGTAGAAACCATGTACAATATTCCATTAAAATAACTTTATTGTTTGAGAAAGAATAAAAGTTTCCGGAATTAAAAGTTACAATTTAAACTGGTCGGACTTTCCTGTCCAACGAATCTATTCAAGCAATGTACACAAAAACTACACCTGCCAAAGCTTTTTGAGATAAATTTAAAAAATTACATTAAAATTTGTAAACAATTTGTTTCACAAAAATTCGCCATTTTGTTTACAACGATTGGCTAGTAGTCTTACACGAAAATTATATAAACATATTTTTACGAAAAGTTAATAAAAATATTTACACTAAAATTTGCTATACAATTTTTTTCACGAAAATTCGAAAACAATTTCTGCACGTGAATTCGCAAACATTTTTTCATGTCAAAATCTGACACAAATAAAAACGTCATTTAAGTCTGTCACTCTGAAGTTTTTTGTCATTTGTGAAAACAATACCTCAACTACTTACCTATATCTACCTATATTATGAAATTCGGGACGCAGAAAGTGAGTTATGGTAGCGAATTTTCATTAAATGCTTCAAATTTGACTATATCTGCAATTTGAGCTGCATCTTATAAAAATATTTCGACAATCACAGGTGTCCCATAAGTCGTTGGAGATACAAATTTTCTTTTTTAAATCGAACACCCCTTATATTATTGCATTGTTGCATTTTCCATCGAATTGTTATGCATGTTTGTTTTAGAGTTATTTCAATTGTTTGCAACTTTTCACATTTTTGGCACATATCAAAAATTGTGATCCGGCGTTTTTTTACAACAAAAAACGGAGTCTAATGCAAATGTCACTCCCGTGACTCAACTGTTTCAAATAACACAGTCTGTATTTTGTGTTTCAGAAGTGAAGGGCATAATAATAAAACTTTTTCGGGAGTTTTGTCGAAAAGCTTATTTGATGAAAATGGTACATTGTTTCTACTATATAGGTATACTGGTAACCAAATTTGATGCCTGCTTTCATAAAAAAAAGGCATATTGGCTGTTAATAACATTTTTATGAAAACTCACTACCATAACGCACTTGCTGCGTTCATATTTTTTTAATAGTGTCAAGTTAAAGAAACATGGGACAGTCGTTAGCTTATTAATTATGTTAATGATGGTATCAATAGTGCTTTTTTTCTCTTGCCAATTTAAAATCATATGTTTAGTGACCCCAAGCTCTCCACATTCACAGTATATAATGAGTGTCTATCTTAAGTGTCTATCTTAACTGTAGTAGAGTTGCTTACATTTACATAAGAAAACCACGGAACTGCAGGTGGAAGAGGCCCTGTGCTCTTATATCTGCCTTTAGTATTTTGGATATATTCGTTATGGGATTTTAGCATTATATTTTGTAAGAATGTAGAGAACATATCAGTAATTGCACATAGATGTCAGCTCCTTCATTGGGAACTATACCTGCGTGCGATTTTCTCATAATACATCCTCACATCTCACTTTTTATGTAGGCTTGTAATTGTGTTAATTATATTTGCAATGATAGGTTGAACGGGAAGAGATATTTTCTATTTTATCCAGGCTACTTTTGCTGTCGGTAAAGATTGTTGCATGTTGTATTGGTTGTTGACTAATGAACTGTAAGGATTCCAAGACGGCAATCACTTCAGCTATGAATGTTGAGATGTGGCTGTCTAATTAAAACAAAGCAGCATTGTTTAATCTATTTGTAACACATATTATACGTAAATTTTATCTTTTCGCACTCCTTCTTCATATAAACTTTAACTATGCCAAATCTCACACTCCTCCGTGAGCGCAATGTGCTTAAAAAGGGGTAATTTTTTTCTTTGCGTATTAATATACAGAATAAACTATATAACTGAAACTGCTGCCAAAGCATCAGAAAAAGGGTCTATTTGAAATAAAATTTCCGCAAATATTGTAAAATGAAGGCAATGACGGCTGAAGCTGAAACTTAACACTTTATAGAACACACTTCTTACGACATTTCTTTTACATAACCCGTATTCGTTTCAGGTTCTTTATCTAGAACATGTCAATTTTGACATTTCAAATCATAAAAAAAGCTATAGGCTCGTGGAATGGCAAACCACGGACCGTCTATCTGGGTCTTTGGAAAGGGTGGTTTGATATTTATATTTGGAAAAAACAAATCTCTAAATTGGTTTTATTTTATATGCACAAGCTTGGTGAGCTTATTTGTAAAAAACGTTGTGAAAAATATAACAGACACTAAATAAATAAAATGAAAATAATATACATATTGAAACGGACTTACAATGTGATTTCTTGTGCGTTAATTCACGGTCATTTAAAACGTGTGTTTAAAAGCCTTGCATCCAATGTTTCATTGGCGAATTTTGGTTCTCTTCAAACTTTTATTCAAGTTTATTTTGTTGTTGAACAGGAAAAATGTATTTTTAAAAGTACTGTGTAAAACACATAAAGGGGGCATTTGTCTAAAATGGTTGTCTAAAAATGTACATGGCATGTAGTAAGAATTGTTGGGAAGGTACAACTAAATAGTGGTAAATTTTTGTTGTGACATTTATATCTTACGTCATGATGTATTCCTTCTGAGATATTTTACAAATATTAGGTATAATACAGTTATTGAAACGGACTTACGATATAGTTTCTTGTGTTCTAATTCAGGGTCATTTGAACCATCTGTTTAAAAGCCTTTCATTTAACTTTCCATTAGCGGATTTTGTTTTCCTTCAAAATTGATAAACTTAAATAATGCTTAATTGAAATTATTAACTGAAAGCAAAGTTTTATCTTGAGGCAATAGGTGGATTTTCTAAGTTTTTTTCGAGTACAACAATTAGATTTTTTCATCCTCTGATGATGCTAACGTGCTTAGCGAAACGATCGTTAGGTCTTTGCAAAGATGTGTTGTGGTGATTTGGGTTCTCCAAGTATACTTAACAACAACAGTTTATGTTGTTGCAGAACAAGCAAAAATGTCATTTCTAAAAGTATTCTAAAACACATAAAGGAGGCATTTATCTAAAAAGGTCTAAAAATTTACATGTCCAGTAGTAAATAAAAGCTTGGGACGCAGCAAGTGCGTTGCGGTAGCGAATTTCCATTAAATGTTTCAAATTGCAATAACTCAATTTTGTATCAAGCTAGAAAGTTGAATTTTGTTACATTGTAAGGTCTTTCCTAAGGCAACATATTAACAAAATTTCATCAAAATAGATTTGTAATTTTCGGTAATAAAAAAAAAATTCGAAAGAAAACTCAAAATTTTCCCGGAAAACCTCCTATTTTCCTGGCTAACGAACTAATCCAAGCTATTAATAAAAGAAAGGTACTTGGCGAGTTTAATCAAAATCGGTTTATATATATATATATATATATATATATATATATATATATATATATATATATATATATATATATATATATATATATATATCCGGCCCTGCTCCAAGGGAGCCTGAATATACTGCTTCCCAACATAAGGGAGGTTTTCCGGGCCAGCCTAGTGTGGGGCTATGTCCCAAAGGCCTGGAGCCGGGTTAGGGGGGGGGGTCTTCATTCCCAAACCGGGAAGGGAGGACTACACGCATGCCAAGGCGTACAGGCTAATCAGCCTTACATCCTTCCTGCTTAAGGCATTGGAAAAGATAATGGATAGGTTTATGTTGGGAGGGATCCTCAGGGATCACCCCTTCCATAAAATTCAGCACGCGTACCAGCGGGGTAAATCGATGGAGACGGCGCTCCACGCTGTGACGCGAAAGATGGAAAGGGCCCTACACTACGGGGGGAGCACATTAGCTGTGTTCTTCGATGTAGAGGGGGCCTTTGATAGGGCAAGGACGGATACGGTCTGTGCCGCTCTACAGGACAGGGGATCGCCGAGGTCCCTAATAAGCTGGGTGGCGAGCATGCTGGAGGACAGGAGAGTCTCGCTGACCTTGAGGGGCCAGGGGCTGGACGTTGGGGTGACAGGCGGCTGTCTTCAGGAAGCTGCCTTTCGCCTCATCTATGGTGTCTGGTCACGGACGACATCTTGGAGCGGCTCTCCGAGAATGGCTTTTACGCTCAGACGTACGCTGATGATGGGCTGGTCTTAGTTACCGGAAAATTCCTCGGCGTCGTCTGTGAGTGCATGCAAGCTGCCTGTAGCATAATTGAAAGGTGGTGTGGTGAGCTGGGGCTCTCCGTAAACCCGGCGAAGACGGAGATGATCATATTCACCAAGAAGAGGAGTGTGGAGGGGTTCAGGGCGCCCGTGATGTTTGGAAAACCTTTAGCTTTAGTGCGGGAGGTCAAATATCTGGGGGTGATCCTGGACTCCAAACTAACATGGGGGTCGCAAATAGAACGAGTAGTGAGGAAGCGAGTAGCGACCCTCTGGCAGCTGCGTCGAGAGATAGGGAGGAACTGGGGACTTAATCCTCGGATCCTTCATTGGATTTACACTGCGATCGTCAGGCCGAGAAGCCTCTATGGGGCGTTGGTCTGGTGGTGTGGTGTAATCCAAACTACTACCAGGGAGCTGGCCAAACTATAAGGCTGGCAATCCTGGGTATCACAGGCGCTATGAGGACGACACCCTCAGCCGCGCTATATGTCTTGTTGATGCTGCCACCACTTCCTATCTGTATGAGAAGGGAGGCTAGGGCGTCGCATCTTAGAATGCGAGACTCTGGAAACTGGTGCGGAGAGGGAGCATTAATAGGGCATGCAAGAGTCGCCAAGTAGGTGGAAAAGTAAATTTTGATTTCCGCCATCAAGGTAGGGAATGCCGAGGACGATATTAGTAGGTTGACAGGCCATATACCCTCAGGATCCCCAGTAGGGATCAGTGGAGGGAAAATGAGGTTGCATTCCACCCGCAAGCCTGGTCTGTTTTACCGACGGATCGCGGTTGGAGGATCAACAATCCTCCGGGGCAGGAATATACATTGAGGGCCTGGGGGTGCGCGAGAGTTATGCCCTGGACGCATATACCACGGCATTCGAAACAGAGGTGTGCGCTATCCTGTCTGTGGCCAATAGACGGGATGTGAGGAGGAGCCCCGAGAAATGTGTATACATTTGCTCGGATAGCCAGGCGGACGTCCGGGCAGTCTGAGCGGCCAGAATTAGGTCAACACTAGTTCAGGAGTGCGCTGACGCCCACAAAGGGCTAGCCAGGACAAAAGAGATGCAACTGGTGTGGGTTCCGGAACACTGTGGTGTAACGGGGAATGAGGTAGCGAATAATCTCGCAAGGCTTGGTTCCCGGCGGCCGTTCTGTGGCCCGGAGCCTGCGAGAGGCATAAGTAGGAAGACAGTCTCTGTCGCCTTAGACAGGTGGAGTGAGGAAGCCATGGAGAGGCACTGGGGGTGATTGGTGGCTGTAGGCAGGCGAGGGACTTCGTGGAGGAGCTGGACAGAGATAAAGCTGTCTGGCTACTCGGTAGGAGTCTACCTGCGCTTCGCCGCATCCTTAGAAGACACCTCGCGTTGAAAATTACTCACAATAATATTTCCATTCGCTTAAATTATGAAGTCGGCAATTTTGTCTTTCCTCCCTGACGATTTTTGGTTACTTCTTCTATCTGTACTTTGCCCTTCGAGGTTGGCGATGATGTCTTTCCCTTTTGATGGGTGTGTTGTCTTCTGCTAGTGGTAGCTTCTGCTGTTGATGGTTCTACGAGTTTGGCGATGATGTCCTTCCTCGTTGACGATGTTTGTCACTTTTAACTTTTAGGTTGCAGGTTTTTAAACGATAAAAATCGACGTGTACCTTTGCGATTTTGTCAAAACTACACTTTAAACCTATACTAATGACTGTGCCAGTTTGGATAAGGCCCTTTTGGCACCTTCAAACAAAACAAACTTTATTTTGAAAATTACAAGTTTAATTATAATTCAAAACAAAGGAGAAATATACACGATGTTTAATGTTGAAACTCTCGTAATATATTCTGATATAATATTGTACCTTACCTCTATATATTAACTAGATTATGATTATCTAACAATATGAAATAAAACTACTTAAACTAATAATTATATTAAATGTGATTAATCAGCGGTTTTCGTATTTCCGCGTTGAACGACTGCTTCCATCCTATTGCTACGCTAATGCGTGATATCAATACTGCATTATACAGGGTGCTGTATATCGCGGTTCAACTTGAGAACCAAGTATCTCTCATATACAGTGCGCGCCGAATGTATGGACCGTAAGCGGCCAAAAAAATTGAAATTTGGTATGCACATATGGGACGTATTTTCGCATATTATGACATGATTTCTAAGTATTTACCCCTTTATTACAGAATATACAGGGTGTAGGTCATTTTTTTAAAATAGTAACAGAGACAGTAATTGTTAATTTCTGAAAGTACAATCTTTTCTGCTTCTAACAATGTATCACTAGATGAGGGTTGCATTAGAAAAAATTACAGAAAAAAATTAAATGTGAAATAAGACGAACTGGACAAAAATTATCCGTATTTGCCCCGAATATTTTAAGTTTTGAAATTTGTGTTGTCTACAAACATTTGTTGTTGGAGTATAAAAACAAAAAACAAAGTTTCCAAGTTTTTTATTTTCATCGAAACATACATAAATGTAGAAAAACTAAATCATCTCTAATTAGTTTGAAACAATCGCATCAGATAATTGTTATACCAAATTTAAATTTACAAAAACTCACTAATAGAGAGGGAAACTTTGCAAAAATTTGAAAATTTTGAAATTTTTTTAAATAAAAATTCATTAAAAAAGTAAACATAGATAATCATCTTAAATTAATTATTTCTTACCTTTTTTTATGCCAGAGCTAATTTAAGTATTTTAAAATTTTTCTAGGACAATTCGCTAAATAATCCCATAATCTGATCGGTTATCATACAATGGAATAAAAACATGAAACAAAAAACATAAACCGATCCCTACATGAATTATGGTAGGTATGCGATTATAAATGAAAATGTGTTCAAAACTAGTCTTTAGGTATAGAGTGTTATACAAAAGTTGTAAGAGAGCGCATTAATTTCTAAAACATAAAATACATAGCATCTCGATTTTTTCGACAAATTATATAAACGAAAACCTTCCTGAACGCGTCATTTTCATCGTACTTCGATATCTATTGGCAAAACGCAATGTGACAATTTTTAATATGTGCCAAAAACGTGATAAGTTGCTAAACAATTAAAATAACTCGAAAACGATTAACGATATCATTTTTTTTTTCATACAAGCTGCATTATAATTCGATAAAAAATGCAAACAAACAATAATATAAGGGGTGTTCTATTAAGAATAAAAGCAAACTTGTATCACCAACGACTTATGGGCCACCCTGTGGTTGCCAAAATAATGTTATAAGAAGTAGATAGCAAACTTGTATCACCAACGACTTATGGGCCACGCTGTGATTGTGAAAATAATTTTATAAGATGTAGATCAAGACACCATATAATTAACGTATAATTCTTTTTCATATCTTGTTTAATAACGGATATATTAAACTTTCCGTAGAAATGTGCCAGCCTGTATATATGTTAACATATAAAAACTGAAACTAATTCCGGATATGGATTCTAGGGGGCGTAGTTCGCGCTTATTTAAGGAAATATTTTCAAAATTCACGCACTCCTAAATAACGAATCATTTCTACGAAAATTTGCTACAAATTATAGACTATTAAACCACAAACTCTATAACTGAAACTGCTGACCAAGCATCAGAGAAAGGTACATTTGAAATGAATTTTTCGCATGTATTTTATTAAAATGAAGGACAATGATGGTTGAAGTCGGAACTTAAGGCTTTATAGAATACACTTCTTGCGCCATTTTCACCACATAAATCATATTTGTTTCAGGTTATTTACCTAAAATTTGGTAACTCTGACGTTTCAAATCACGACTTTGATGATTTAAGAGAAAAAAAACTATAAAATTTTCAAAGTAATTTATTTGATATTTTTTACCTTGTTGCACCAAAAGAAATCCAATCCTTGTCTGTAATATAGAACGGATTTTGTTATCGACACAAATTATTTTGGTCTTGTGCGTTTTTCTGATCACCAGTCACACTAATGTTTTTTTCTTTACATGTCTATAACTTTTTCCCCTTGGTTCCCCAATTCATCCAGTGTATAAAACATCGGAGGCACATTTGACGGCCTGTATCTTCATTAATGTGTGACCATGCAACACTCTATTATGCCAAAAATCTGAAAAAGTCAACTTCGATCAATACAGAAGGAATTCCTTGAAAACAGAATACAGAGTGAGTAAAAACACTGGAGTCAAGTTTTCTCAAGAAAGTCAAATGGAACACCTGTATATTATAATCAACTTCGATACATCAACAAATGTTATTTCAGTTCCGTGAAGTATTACCTATACCTAAAACGAGGATTTACTGAGATATTGGGTGTTTTTTAAGAAAAAAGGTACATTTGTGCACAGTCACGAATTAGTGTATTATATCGTAACTATGCAAAATAAACAATGTATTGACTTAATTGTCAGACATTAACTTAAACTATCGAGTATCTATTTTCTGGTATTTGAATTATAACAAGACGCTAAAATGAATTTAACTCGACAACAAATGATTTATATGATTTATGTGTTAGGAGCAAGTAACAAAAACTGTTTATTCGCAAGAATCTATCATGAGAAATATCCCAATAGAAGACAACCACACAGAAGCGCTTTTGAAAGACTGATGCGACGTTTTGACCAAACGGGGAACACATGATACAAGAAGACTGAGAGAACCTAGCCTGTTTTGAATAAAGAGAAACAGTTGATGGTACATTTGAAAGTGATGGAAGACCCTCATATCAGCTCAAGAAAAATATCAAGGGAAATTGATGTCAGTAAGACCTCTGTTTTACGAATTTTACGTAAAATAAATTTCACCCATACCATATTCAACTCCTTCAAGAACTGTACAATGACAATCATCACAGGCGACTATCATTTTGTCACTGGGCACAGCAACAAATCCAAAGAAATACAAGATTCTACAACTTTGTGTTGTTCACTGATGGTTCACGGCTCACTGCACAGCGATATCTCCAGTTTCTAAGAGAAGACCTTGGACCATTATTAGACCAACTGCCTGTTGGCATGCGTGATCATATGTTCATGACGTTGCCCCAGTTCATCATACAGCCAACATTCATGCTTTTCTTAACGAACATTTTCCAGAACGCTGGATTAAAAGAGGAGGGACGAATGCATGGCTGCCTAGGTCACCTGATCTAACAAAAAATGACTTCTTTTTATGGGGTTATGTAAAAAATTTAGTTTATCGGACAAAACCGTCGACAAAAGAAGATATGAAGGCAAGAATCCGTGGTGTATTTGATAATATCAATTAAAGTGTATTACGAGACGCTAACTATTCTTTTGAAACTCGCTTAAACTTATGTGCTGAGCAAAATGGTGGTCATTTTGAACACTTAATTAACTAGTTTTCACTGTCTTGTGTGGTTGTTATATCATTCATTGATTGTTGTTGTCCTTACTTGGTGAAACTTGTCCATACTACATACAGACTTGGAGACTACTTCTCTGGCTTCACTGTTGGTTTTCGTTGGTGAAGGACGTAGCCAGCGCGTAAGCTAACTGGAGCAAGTGGCCCTTACGAATTCTGGAAGTCCTAGGATGTTCTTTAACGTTTATGTGACTATAGTTTCGCTGCTTGACAGCATTCTCAGACAGATTAAAATTGAATTAGTACGAAATCATGACATCTACAAATAAAGATCTGTTGCTATGTTATGATATGATGTTTTGATCAAAAAATTTTTGTCAAAATAAAAATAAAAAATTAAACAGATGACAGATGTGGCTTTCAAAATGTCTACGTGATGTATGTCAATATTTAACATAAAAATAGAACTAGCCTATAATAACTATGATAACAGTTACAACAATAAAATAACTAAACAATAACAGTATAAAAGCAGTCTCTATACAACGAAAATATCGACATACATCAACTCATTATCTTATTACAACTTTTTTGAAAGAATAGTTAAATTTATTTTCTTTGACTTATTTGATTAGAAAGAAGAATATCCAAGAAAGGGGAATTCATTAAATCAGTTTGCTCGTTTAAAACAAGGTAGCTATTGTCGTGTGTGTGCTTTTTGACTTCCAAAGCTTCAAAAAAGTCTAGTTTACACTTGTCATTATAAAAATGTTGTGGTTGTATGCGGTTATTTACTGTAGGTCTATGTTTGGTATCAATAATATGTTTTGCAAATGTAGATTTGTCAGCGTGGTTATTTCTAAATGCAGAAATATGTTCTTTGTATCGGGTGTTAAAATTTCTAGAAGTTTGACCTATGTAGATTGCGTTACAATGTGTACAAGCTAATTTATAAACTCCAGCTTTTGTCAGGAAACAAGATTTTTCTTTAGCGTTAAATAGTAAATCACGCGTCGTGTTGTAAGATTTAAAAGCTACCTTTGTATTTGTACAGGTATTAAAAATTTTTGAAATGTTTTCTGAAATGGTTCCAAAATAAGTTATCGAAACGTATCTGTTGTCTTCTTTGTCTCTAATATTTGGATAAATTAAATTAATCGCTAATTTGTATTCTTTTCTCTCGACCATATTATCTATTATTTTAACAGAGTAGCCATTATTAAATGCTGTTTGCTTAATTATTGAAATTTCTTTTTCAAAATTGTTTTGTGACATAGGTATTGAAAATGCACGATGTATCATAGAATGGTAGACTGGCAGCTTTTGTGAAAAAGGGTGACATGAATCGTAAGGTATGGTTGTGTCAGTGTAAGTTGGTTTCATGTATATTGAAAAGTCAAATGAATTATTTTCTAACTTTCTAATTGTTAAGTCTAAAAAATTTATACAACTGTTAGCTTCTTCTTCTAAAGTAAACTTAATATTTGTGTGAAAGTTATTAATAAAATTCAAAAATTCATTTAATTCTATAAGACTACCTTGAAAACATGCTAAAATATCATCTACGTATCTGTACAAAAATACAATATTATGCGAAAGTTCTGATGTTAAAATTTGGTTTTCCAAGTTTTCCATAAATATGTTGGCTAATAAAGGTGACAATGGACTACCCATAGGTAGACCTTCATTTTGTATATAAATTTTATTATTAAATTTAAAATAGTTTTGTTTTATACATTTGTTAAAAAGATTCATTATTTCTTGTCTTTTTATGACATTTACGTTCTTTTCTATTAAAACGTTTTCTAATAGAGATAAACATTTCCTAGGGGGTATCTTAAAATACATGCTACAAACATCAAATGAGACTAATTTACTATTTGTGGGAATAAGTAAGTTATTTAATTTTTCTGTAAGTTCATAAGAATTCTTAACTGAATATTTTGGAAAATAATTGTATTCTCTAATAATTGAAACCAGTTTGCTCGCTATCTTATAATTAGGTGTATTAAAATAGCTAACTACTGGCCTCACCGGTATATTTGGCTTATGAATTTTCAGATGGCTATACATTTTTGGTGGTTGTGGGCTTTTATATAAAAGATATTTCTTTTCTTGTTGACTAAACAGAGACACATTTTTAAGTTCATTTTTTAATTTTGTCTGAAATGCGTTTGTTGGGTCTCTCCTAATTTCTGTTAAATTTTCTGTAGTAATAAAATCATTAATTTTAATGTTATATGCGTCCCTACTTATAGCTACAGTTGTATTTCCTTTATCAGCTTCAGTAAAAACTAGATCATTGTCTAATATTTTATGCTGAACAGATTTTAAAATTTGAGTTTCGTTAATTTGACATTTGTTATATTTTGAAGTTAAATGTCTTAAAAATTCACATATTTTTAATCTTTAATATTGCCTTATAGATCTGGAAGCAATTTCGGATTCAGAAGCTAATATCTCTTTAATTTTGTTTGTAAATTCAAATTTTGGACAGTATTTATATCCCTTATTTAGAAAAGAAATTTCTTCAGTTGTAAAAATTGTATCGCTTACGTTTTCAAATCTTTGTAGAACTTATGTGTTTGTAGGGGTGGTCTTTCTCGACTATGTAAATGTTGTGTGCTTTCTAGGTTTCTAATTTTGTTTGTCTGTGTTAAGCGTTTTTTAAATTTCAATTCACTAACTAAAATATGTATTTGGTCATCTAATATATAAAATTTTACTGGATGTAATTTATAAGTAAGTTCTGAATGTATTACCTTGATATAAAGAAGCAAACTATCACGAATTGAAAACCATTTCTTGGACTCTTCTTTCAGCCAGATGAAACTGGCTTTTCTAATAGCAATTTTTGATTGATTTAATGTGGCAGTAGTTGTTATGATTACGTACTTCGGGATGACCTTCTTTCTTATGCACTCTTGGTTAAACCATGCATTCTGGGAAGCATTCATCTGCTTGATTTCAATTTTCTATACAAATGGGCAAGCTCTTCGATAGAAGACCTCTTCAATTCATTGATTGTTGTTGCCCTTACTTGGTGAAACTTGTCCATACTACATACAGACTTGGAGACTACTTCTCTGGCTTCACTGTTGGTTCTCGTTAGTGCAGGACGTAGCCAGCGCGTAAGCTTACTGGAGCAAGTGGTCCTTACGAATTCTGGAAGTTCTAGGATATTCTTCAACGTTTTTGTGACTATAGTTTCGCTGTTTGACAGCATTCTCAGACAGATTAAAATTGATTTCGTACTAATTCAATTTTAATCTGTCTGAGAATGCTGTCAAGCAGCAAAACTATAGTCACAGAAATGTTGAAGAACATCCTAGAACTTCCAGAATTCGTAAGGGCCACTTGCTGCAGTTAGCTTACGCGCGTCCTTCACCAAATAAAACCAACAGTGAAGCCAGAGAAATAGTCTCCAAGTCTGTATGTAGTATGGACAAGTTTCACAAAGTAAGGGCAACAACAACCAATGAATTGAAGAGGTCTTCTATCGAAGAGCTTGCCCATTTGTATAGAAATTGAAAATCAAGCAGATGAACGCTTCCAAGAATGCATGGTTTAACCAAGAGTGCATAAGAAAGAAGGTCATCCCGAAGTACGTAATCATAACAACTACTGCCACATCAAAAATTGCTATTAGAAAAGCCAGTTTCATCTGGCTGAAAGAAGGGTCCAAGAAATGGTTTTCAATTCGTGATAGTTTGCTTCTTTATGTCAAGGTAATACATTCAGAACTTATTTATAAATTACATCCAGTAAAATTTGATATATTAGATGACCAAATACATATTCTAGTTAGTGAATTGAAATTTAAAAAACGCTTAACACAGACAAACAAAATTAGAAACCTAGAAAGCACACAACATTTACATAGTCGAGAAAGACCACCCCTACAAACACATAAGTTCTACAAAGATTTGAAAACGTAAGCGATACAATTTTTACAACTGAAGAAATTTCTTTTCTAAATAAGGGATATAAAATTTAAATTTACAAACAAAATTAAAGAGATATTAGCTTCTGAATCCGAAATTGCTTCCAGATCTATAAGGCAATATTAAAGATTAAAAATATGTGAATTTTTACGACATTTAACTTCAAAATATAACAAACGTCAAATTAACGAAACTCAAATTTTAAAATCTGTTCAGCATAAAATATTAGACAATGATCTAGTTTTTACTAAAGCTGATAAAGGAAATACAACTGTAGCTATAAGTAGGGACGCATATAACATTAAAATTAATGATTTTATTACTACAGAAAATATAAGCAAAATGAGACTGGATAAATATTGCTCAAACTACACAGCAGAAGCCCGTGCTGTCCTTATGGCTCTAAACTGGGCATTATATAATGAAAAAGACTCAGTTATACTCACAGATTCACAAGCCGTATTGAAAACTATTGAACATTTTTCTGTTAAAAAACACGACGATGCAGCTGTGTGTGAAATAATGAAGAGTCACCACAACATCATTTTGAAGGGAAAAAAGGTAATTTTTGTGTGGGTTAAGGGCCATGCCAATCTTGAAGGAAATGAAGTGGCAGATAGTCTAGCAAAGGAAGCGTCTAAAGATGGGAGAATAAAGATCAGTTTTACGAAAGCAGATATAAACTCATATTACCGCTCAGAAATAAAACGAGACTGGAAAATAGCATGGAAGACTTTTGTAACCTCGTCCAAAAATCAATACACTTTACTGAATCCGCAACTACCCGAATCTCAATTTTATAAGGACTCGGGTTTCTCAAAAGAATTTTGCTCTACAATAGTACGGTTAAAATTGAACCATGGAAGATTCCCAGCTCATCTCCATAAGATTGGTATTAAAAACAATCCAACATGCCAATGTGACAACGTTTCCACCGGGGACCTCAACCACATATTCTTTGCCTGCCATTTAAATGAACGAATGCGACAAACCTTACTTACATATCTTCAAGACAAAGGCATACAACATCCTGTAAACCTTGCAAATCTACTCGCTACAAATGACAACGAAATATACAAAAGACTTGGTAAATTTATAAAAGATTCAAGAGTAGAAATCTAATATTGTACCCAAGTATATGAGTATGTATATATGGTTGTATATATATGTGTATATATGTATTGTGTATATGTGTGTATATAATGTGTCCAAATATATGTATGTTAGGTTAAGCACAATAAAGAGGGGAAACGAAACATCATTTATTTTACGTAGGATAAGTAACAAAAATATTGTGCATCTATAAACATAAGCTCCTGTTGTCTCTCCTTATGTTCTTAACCACCTCACCGTGGCCTAGTCTTGTCTGTTCTGAGAGGGTGGAGAAGTTCTGGCGGGTCCCTGAACTGCACTCTTGTATCCCTGTCTTTCCTTTTTATTATAGTTCAGATTAAAAAAAAATTATAATAATAATAATAAAAAATAAAATAAATAAAAAGTATATGTGTATGTATTATTTAATAAAAAAAATAATAAAAAAATAATAATAATAATAATAATAAAAAAAATAAATAAATAAAAAAGAAAAACAAAAGAAAACATTTAAAAAAAATTTCCTTGAAATAATAATTATAATAATAATATTAATGATACCAATTTAATTATAGAAACTATATAACCTCAATTTTCTTGCTCGTATTGTTAATAATAAACCTTTCCTTACCTCTCGTCTGTCTAATACAACAGTTTGTGGCTAATGGACCTGGTTTCCGAGGCCATCAGGATACAACACACACACACACACACACACACACACACACACACACACACACACACACACTACAGAAAATTTAACAGAAATTAGGAGAGACCCAACAAACGCATTTCAGACAAAATTAAAAAATGAACTTAAAAATGTGTCTCTGTTTAGTCAACAAGGAAAGAAATATATTTTATATAAAAGCCCACAACCACCAAAAATGTATGGCCATCTGAAAATTCATAAGCCAAATATACCGGTGAGGCCAGTAGTTAGCTATGTTAATACACCTAATCATAAGATAGCGAGCAAACTGGTTTCAATTATTAGAGAATACAATTATTTTCCAAAATATTCAGTTAAGAATTCTTATGAACTTACAGAAAAATTAAATAACTTACTTATTCCCACAAATAGTAAATTAGTCTCATTTGATGTTTGTAGCATGTATTCTAAGATACCCTCTAGGGAATGTTTACCTCTATTAGAAAACGTTTTAATAGAAAAGAACGTAAATGTCATAAAAAGAGAAGAAATAATGAATCTTTTTAACAAATGTATAAAACAAAACTATTTTAAATTTAATAATAAAATTTATATGCAAAATGAAGGTCTACCTATGGGTAGTCCATTGTCACCTTTATTAGCCAACATATTTATGGAAAACATAGAAAACGAAATTTTAACATCAGAACTTTTGCATAATATTGTCTTTTGGTACAGATACGTAGATGATATTTTAGCATGTTTTCAAGGTAGTCATACAGAATTAAATGAATTTTTGAATTTTATTAATAACTTTCACACAAATATTAAGTTTACTTTAGAAGAAGAAGCTAACAGTTGTATAAATTTTTTAGACATAACAATTAGAAAGTTAGAAAATAATTCATTTGACTTTTCAATATATAAGAAACCAACTTACACTGACACAACCATACCTTACAAATCATATCACCCTTTTTCACAAAAGCTGTCAGCCTACCATTCTATGATACATCGTGCATTTTCAATACCTATGTCACAAAACAATTTTGAAAAAGAAATTTCAATAATTAAGCAAACAGCATTTAATAATGGCTACTCTGTTAAAATAATAGGTAATATGATCGAGAGAAAAGAATACAAATTAGCAATTAATTTAATTTATCCAAATATTAGAGACAAAGAAGACAACAGATACGTTTCGATAACTTATTTTGGAACCATTTCAGAAAATATTTCAAAAATTTTAAATACCTCTACAAATACAAAGGTAGCTTTTAAATCCTACAACACGACGCGTGATTTACTATTTAACGCTAAAGAAAAATCTTGTTTCCTGACAAAAGCTGGAGTTTATAAATTAGCTTGTACACATTGTACGCAATCTACATAGGTCAAACTTCTAGAAATTTTAACACCCGATACAAATAACATATTTCTGCATTTAGAAATAACCACGCTGACAAATCTACATTTGCAAAACATATTATTGATAGCGAACATAGACCTACAGTAAATAACCGCATACAACCACTACATTTTTATAATGACAAGCGTAAACTAGACTTTTTTTATGTTTTGGAAATCAAAAAGCACACACGCGACAATAGCTACCTTGTTTTAAACGAGCAAACTGATTTAATGAATTCCCCTTTCTTGGATATTCTTCTTTCTAATGAAATAAGTCAAAGAAAATAAATTTAACTATTCTTTCAAAAAAGTTGTAATAAGATAATGAGTTGATGTATGTCGATATTTTCGTTGTATAGAGACTGCTTTTATACTGTTATTGTTTAGTTATTTTATTGTTGTAACTGTTATCATAGTTATTATAGGCTAGTTCTTTTTTATGTTAAATATTGACATACATCACGTAGACATTTTGAAGGCCTCATCTGTCATCTGTTTCATTTTTGTTTTTTTGATAAAAAATTTTTGATCAAAACATCATGTCATAACATAGCAACAGATCTTTATTTGTAGTTGTCATGATTTCGTACTAATTCAATTTTAATCTGTTTGAGAATGCTGTCAAGCAGCGAAACTATAGTCACAGAAACATCCTAGGACTTCCAGAATTCATAAGGGCCACTTGCTCCAGTTAGCTTACGCGCTGGCTACGTCCTTCACATACAAGAACGAAAACCAACAGTGAAGCCAGAGAAGTAGTCTCCAAGTCTGTATGTGTTATATCATTGTTATCACAATTTTTCGTGATTTGATACATTTTAATTTCAGCTTAAGTTTTATTTCAATATCACTAAATCGAATAGTCTTTAATTTATACTTGTTAAATTTTTACATTAAAATTTTCTTTTCTAGTTATTATCTTTATTTGAGGATTATGTTTCTCTATGCTTCTGTATATTGGTAACAATACATTCTCTAAGGAATATGTCACAGTTGGAACAAGCCGACATTTGCAAGTTTTCTGAAATAATAAAACGAGGTCGGAATAAGTACTAGGTTTTGAGAAGTAGTGACCGTAATTGTTAATATAATTCTTCATATGCCCCAACAGACGATTAAAAAGCAAACCTAAAGGTGTTTAGGCAGGAAACTGTATACAGGTGTTTCAAAACTAATACACTAATTCGTTCCTGTGTATAAATGCATAAATGTACTTTTTTCTTAAAAAACACCCAATATCTCAGTAAATACTGGTTTTAGGTATAAGGAATACTTCATCAAACTGAAAGAACATTTGTTGATGTGTCGAAATTGATTATAATATATTCCATTTGTTCCATTTGAATTTTTCGGGAAAACGTGACTCCAGTGTTTTTACCCAGCCTGTATACTGTTTTCAAGAAATTCATTCTGCATTGATCGAAGTTGAAAGAAGAACACTTTTTTCCATTTTTGGCATGATAGAGTGTTGCATGGTAACATATTAATGAAGATACAGACCGTCAAATGTGCCTCTGATGTTTTAGAAAAGTGGCCATAACTTTTTAACGACGCAGCAAGTGCGTTATGGTAGTAAATTTTCATTAAAATGTTTTAAATAGCAAATATGTCTTTTCTTTTAACGAAAGCAGGCATGAAATTTGGTTACCAGTATAACCTATATCGTAAAAACAATGTACCATATTTCATCAAAATACCTTTATTATTTGAAAATGTAAAAGATTTTTTGAAAATATACTTTAAATGTTCCCGAAAAACTGGTTCCTGGCCAACAAACGTTAACCAAATAGCAAATTGAGCTATTGGAATTTGAAACATATAATGAAAATTCGCTTCCACAACGCACTTGCTGCGTCTTGAGTTTTTTTCTTACAAACATGCATTATATTTCGATGGAAAATGCAAAAATATAATAATATAAGTTGCGTTCGATTAAAATTAAAGTTTTTAATAGCAAATCTGTCTTCCTTTAATGAAAGCAACCATCAAATTTGGTTACCAATATTGTAGAAACAATGTACCACATTTCATCTAAATAACTTTATTGTTTGAAAAAGTGCAAAATTTTTCCGAAACTGAACTGAAAACATTTTCGAAAAAACTGTTCCGATTTTTCTGGCCAACGAACATCTTAAGTTATTTACCCACCTACCAAAATATAATGATTCAGAAAAACATTTTCGACGAAACAAAATATTTCATGAAAATACGCAAATAATTTTTTGATGAAAATCTCAATACATGTTTTTATAATAGCTTAACATTTATCGTTAATTACCAAAATTGCACAAAAAATTTTACAAAAAATGATTTCTACGGAAGCACAAAAAAATGTCTGAAAAAACGGGCTAAATATTTTTTACACAAGATTTTGCTAACAGATACCATGAAATTGAAATTATATATCTAATCTGTAATCAAAATTGAAAATAAAATAATTTGTTTGCACGAAATGCCAGTAAAACATTATTTTCGACGATTTTCGTTTTAAAAATGTTCCATTCTCAACAAATGTTGCTTCAAAGAAAATTCCTTAAATTTATTTATAAGAAAATTCGCTATTAAAACAACATTTTGTGCAAGAAAATTCGCTAATAAAAATAAATTAAATAAATTTAAAAAAACTGCCAAGATTTTCCTGGCCAACGAACCATTTCAACTTATTTACCCACCTACGAAAATATAATTTTTCCCAAAAACTTTTTCGACGAGACAACAAAAATCTCATTAAAATTTGCAAGCAATTGTTTCAAGAAAATCGATAAACATTTTTTTAATTACTTATTAAACATTTATCACTAATTACGAAAATTTCACAAAAATATCATACAAAAAATTATTTCTACGAAACCACAGAAAAATTTCTGCGCAAACTGGCAAAATATTTTTTTTACAAAATTTTGCTAAAAGTATATATAAAATTCAAATTATATACCTAATATGTAATTAAAATTGAAAATAAAATAATTTGTTTGCACGAAAATCCATTAAAACATTTTCGACGAATTTCGTTTAAAAAATGTTCCATCAATCGAATAATTGTTTACACAAAAATTCTCAATAAATGTTTATTCGAAGAAAATTGATTAAATTCATTTATAAGAAAATTCACTATTTAAAGAACATTGTGTACAAGAAAATTAGGTAGTATAAAAATAAATAAATTTTAAAATACTCAAAATATGATCTAAATACACTTATTATGTGGCTTCACACAGCAAATTATTTTGCCTGTGGATGCTGTAAAAATTTAATCCAGTTGTAGAGAAGAAAACAACCACTTCTGATGTCACAAATCTCTACGTCTATGTTAAACGTGGATTGGTTTTACCAATTAACAGCTGTTATTAAACTTGAATTAAAAGTCTTTAAAGTGCTTATCTTTAATTAGTGATTTTTTTTTCAACAAGAAGTCGTAAAAAATATTGGAAATACATCAGATAACTTTAAAATTGCATCAAAGACGAAAAAAAGTTTTAAAAAAAGCTGAAAGAGAAATGCAGTCTACGGCGAGATTTGAACCAAATATTCCTTTGCTTATCAGCAAGGTCTTTAACCATCCGACCACACTAGTGATCACTTGGAAAGTGTTGTGCAATAAAAAGTAGGTAACGCGTAATGGTCTCCAGTTATTTATTTGTAATACGTAAGATCTTTAGATGCATATTTTGAAACTATTTTACCAAATGAGAAAAATAGCATAAAGCTAGCACATTCTAATATACATTTTATGCAATATTTACGATTCATAAAACTCAATAGTTATACTAATTTTCACGTTTCAAATCTCCAGTTTGACATTTACAGGAGAAAAATTATACATTTTTCAAAGTAATTTTTCTGGTATTTCTTGAACATTTTGCGGCATGAAAAGATAAACGTTCTCTGTATTATTTAATAGATTTTGTTTTAACACATCCAATATTTTGGTATTGCGTGTTCTCTGGCTTTTGGTGGCACTAAAATTTTGCTTTATTAAGTGCCTATTACTTTTTTTTTCTTTCACCTTAGAGACCTAAATGTTGGTGCACTGTTTGGTTCTTACAATATAATTGCCAAATTTGGTTGCCATTGGTCTGTTATTTTCAGAGATATGAACTTTTTCCAAAAGAAACCCAAAATTTTCCCGAAAAACCTAGCTCGATTTTTCTGGCTAACGAAATTATCCAAGCCGCTATTAAAAGGAGAGTCCCTGATAAAAATCGGTCCATTATTTTTTGTGTGATATATATATATATATATATATATATATATATATATATATATATATATATATATATATATATATATATATATATATTCAGACTGACCTCGGATATGGATTTTACGTGGCCTAGTTCGCGCTCATTGGAAAAAAAATTTCAAAAAGTCGGGATATCTTCATTAGTTAATTTTTTAAAGAAAATTCACTAAAATGAAAAAATATACAGGGTGTACCATTAAAAAAAAAGTGATGTTTTGGTTGTATCTAACTTATGCAAAAATAATTTTATTTTGTAGCTAACGTTAGTACCTGCAACTTTTGTTCCAATTTTTTTTTTATTGTACATTATATGTATAAAAATTTAAACTGACCCCGGGTATGTGTTTTAAGGGGCCTAGTTGGCGCTAATTTAAAGAACTTTTTTTAAATACAAAAATCGCCATCTTCCCCATTAGTGATTTTTTTCTACGAAAATTCACTAATGATTTTATGTGAAGTCGCATATTGACTGCGAGATAAATACATGTTTAGCAACACCGAACTACTAAAATTCCTTGAAAAACACAGTCTAATCCACGACAGGCAGTATGGATTCCGTCAGCGCAGATCGACTGCCGACCTCCTTTCCTTTGTCACCCATTCTTGGAACAAGTCTATGGAACAACACGGTGAATCCCAGATTGTTGCTCTAGACATATCCAAAGCATTCGACCAGGTCTGGCACGCAGCGCTGCTTAATAAACTTCCGGCCTATGGCCTACCACCAAAACTTTGTACCTGGACAGCAAATTTCCTCTCCAACAGGAGCATATCTGTTGTTGTGGATGGCCATTCCTCTAAACTGTATCCAATTAATGCAGGAGTTCCTCAAGGTTCAGCTTTAGCCCCTACTTTGTTTCTTCTCCACATCAATGACCTCCTCTCTAGCACATCCAACCCAGTTCACAGTTACGCGGACGACAGCACCCTCCACTCAAACATACAATATTCTAAGCCTGTCTCTTTAGCCCAATTAGATGAGGATCGCAGACTCATGGAGGGTTCTGTCTCCGTAGACCTCCAAAAAATATTAGACTGGGGAAGTAGAAATCTTGTACAATTCAACCCCACCAAAACTAAGTCTTGCTTTCTTTCTCACAAGAGATACAGCAGCCCTAGACCCATCACAATGAACAACCAAGTTATTCAAAGTAATGAGTCCTTTTCTCTTGTTGGCATTTCTGTGGATCGAAATCTTAATTGGCACCAACATGTTACATCAATTGCAGAAGCGGCTGCTAAGAAATTGGGTTTCCTCTTCCGGGCTCGCAAATACTTTTCACCAACTAATCTCTATACCTTATACACTTCACAAATAAGGCCAAACCTCGAATACTGCTCCCACATCTGGGGTGCAGCTGCCGCTTCTACACTCGCTATCCTGGACTCCATTCAAAACAGAGCTATACGTCTCATCGGTGACCCTACCCTCACCCAAAGGCTTCCATCCCTTGCCCACCGACGTGCCGTTGGTGACCTCTCTCTCTTTTATAGATATCTGCACGGGCACTGCTCAGAGGAGCTTTCCTCCATAATTCCCCCACCTGCTGCCCCCAGCAGATCTACCAGGGGAACAGAGCGAATGCACCCTTTTAATGTCCAGGTCACCAGACATAGAACATCTTGTTATGCCCGCTCTTTTGTCCCGAGGACTTCCAAGTTGTGGAACTCCTTGCCGGCACATGTTTTTCCTTCTCCTCCGAACCTCCAAACCTTCAAGTCCAGAATTAACAAGCTGCCTCTTTCCTCCTTGTCAACACCCACGGTACGATAGTATTTAGGCTGTAAGCCCTCGTGGTGTGTTGTTGACATAAAAAAAAAAAAAAATATTTAATAATGATAGTGCAAACTACCAAACTGTTTTATGCGCGTTGGCTCATTCTATGCCAGAGAGAGAAAATTTCTATGATTAAACCCTTCATCTGGCATTTAAGATTATCATTTCACTTTATAATGGATAGCATATTTGTCTTGATAAAAATGTTAGGTTTTCGATTATAATGCTTTAAATAAGGTTTTCTCGACATAATATGTCATCTCAGCGTACCAGGTATAAGGCTGATTATCTGTTAAACAAAGCGCAAGGTAAGGATAGCATTAGTGAGTTTGTAAGGTAGCAAGCTTTATTTATCAGCAGTTACTTTATGTAAAACTGACTTTATGCTCTTTTAGTGAATTTTCTTTTAAAAATCACTAATGAAGAGATCGCAAGTTTTGAATTTTGAAAAAATTTCTACAAATGGCGCTATTTAGGACCTCTGGAACCCAAATCCGAGGTTGGTTTCAGACTTTATATGTTGTTATATATATATATATATATATATATATATATATATATATATATATATATATATATATATATATATATATATATATCATACCGACAACTCAAAAAATAATGCGCCGATGACGATTAAATTTAGTAAATACCTCCCTTTTGCAAGTGGCTTGGATAAGTTCGTTATCCAGGAAAATCTACACAGTCCAAATAGATTAAACATTTCTTTGTTTTAATTAGATAGTCGGATTCCCCCGTCCGTGCCAGTTCTGAGCTGACTTTCAATGTATTTAATTTCGACCGCGTTAATTATAATGGATGTTTGTAAGAAGAGAAATTCGAGACGCAGCAAGTGCGTTACGGTAGCGAATTTTTATTAAAATCTGCTCAGTCCTAATAGATTAAAGAATGCTTTGTTTTAATTAGACAGTCGGATTACCCGGTCCGTGCCAGTTCTGAGCTGACCTTTAATGTATCGAATTTCGACCACGTAATTATAATGCATGTTTGTAAGAAATGAAAATCGGGACGCAGCAAGTGCGTTATGGTACCAAATTTTTATTAAAATCTGCTCAGTCCAAATAGTTAAGTAATGCTTTGTTTCAATTATATAGTCGGGTTCCCCGGCCCGTGCAAGTTCTAAGCTGACTTTTAATGTATCGAATTTCGACCACGTAATTATAAGGCATGTTTGTAAGAAAAGAAATTCGAGACTCAACAAGTGCGTTATGGTAGCGAATTTTTATTAAATGCTTTAAATTTGAATAGCTAAATTTTCTATTAACCTATAAGGTTCGTTGGCCAGGAAACTAGTTTTTCGGGAACATTTAAAGTTTATTTTCGAAACATTTTTGTAGATCTTCAAACATCAAGTCATTTTGATGATATATGGTACATTGTGTCTACTATATAGGTCATACTGGTAACTAAATTTGATGCCTGCTTTCTTTAAAAACACATATTTGCTATCTAAAACATTTTAATGAAAATTCACTACCATAACGCACTTGCTGCATCCAGACTTTTTTGTATACAATTGTATACTTTATACAAGGAAAGGTTCAGGGCAAGGCCGCAAGGAGACAACAGCATACACGTGTTACGAGCTTATTATCTCTCATCAGTGAGGTATAGCGAGGTGAAGATGGAAACACGTTGGATGAGGGAGCAGAAATCATGTTATTATTATAACTCCTGGGCTCCGGATGCTACGCAGATGAGTTTTGTCGCCTCCGTGGAGATTTTGGTTGTTGCCCTCGAATGGGAGTCTTCCAAATGAAGCTGCAAACTGTGCACTGGTTGCGTGTTGTGACGCCGTGTGTTTCTGCTCCTTCATCGAGCGTGTTTCTATCTTCACCTGGCTATACTGCACTGATGAGTGCTAATAAGCTCCAAACACATGTATGCGGTTGTCTCCTGGCGGCGTTGCGCTGAACCTTTCCTGGTATATAGTATACCATTGGCCACGTTAAAAAAATCATATTATAACTCCTGGGCTCCGGATGCAACGCAGGTGATTTCTGTTGCCTCAGTGGCGAATTTTCCAAATCAAGCTGCAAACTGTGCACTGTGCACACGGAGTCACAACAGGCTCTGCTCCGTGTGTTTCCTGTTCCTTCATCCAGCGTGCTTTCATCTTGTTACGGTATAATTTGCTCTTAGATGGTTATCATGTAAAATTTATCTGATGGTAGTAACACGCTTAAATGAGTTAAATCCGCGGCTACTCAGTGGTGAGGGAGTAGTCCAGGATTTTTTTTATTTTTAAAGGCGCCAGGCAATTTCAAGACCCCTGATTCCTTAAAGAACTTAAGTATTCTCATGCAAATTACCAAACATGAGTAGAAGGCGTCCAAATCTGACACAATAAGTTGCAAAGTAGTAATACACTCAGCATTAATAAAAATATGAAATTTAATTAGTTATTGGATAGTTAGAGAAGGCATAAAATGATGTGATAATATGATAAATTCTCACAATATGTTGCTAGCTTAGGTTTACAAATCAATATCATGAAATTATGAATGCGCGCAGTCACATTACAAAACTCAAATTGTTTTATGAGGTAGCAATTATTAATTTTAAACTCAATGGGTTTAATCCAACACCTGTAAACTTTTTAAAGTCACGTCGCACTCAATGATTATTAAAAGTTCTTTTTTGTTAAAAAGAAATACTTGTGGTTGTAGAGAATGTAGTAGAAAACTGTAGAGACTGACTTCTCGACCAACAAAATATCAGCAAAGGAAAAAGTTATACTTATACTTATACTAACTAAGCTTCGGGTCCGGGGACTTAAAGTCACAATTACAAAAATGCGTCCTAGGCTAGGGCTGGTGGGTATCTTCCTATTTGCTGTGTCCTACTTCTTATCTGCTATGACCTATTTCCATTTGATTATCAATACCTAATTTCCTTGTCTTTTCTGGTTCTGTTTGTCGATTCCCATTTCTAATTTACGGTTTCCAATTTCTAACTTCCAAATTGCCTATAAATTCCAATAAATATGGGATAGTCAAAAGAAAGAATGAGTATGAATAATAAACCTTACCGAAAGATGTTAATTCGGAAGCTTACTTGGTTTTCTTCTGTGATTATTCTGAATATTTTCAGACTATATACTGCCACCAACCAATATTGAGACTATATCAACTAATCAAACTCGAATCAAAGGACAGTAATATATTTTAAACCGCGTGAATACTAAATCCAAATAAAATTTGATAGAGTAAAACTCTTAAACGACTCAGCGTGGTTTCCAGAAGAAAAGCTAAAATGTAAAAATAGGCCCACGTGGCTTTTTTTAACTATCAGGACAAAAAAAAAGACTTCTTCCAGATTATTTTCTTGTTTTTTTAAACCGAATTTTATACGCGGTTTTTTATATCCCCGAGAATCCTACGCCATACCAAATGACAATCATAGTGCACTAGAAATAAGAGCCGATAAATAAATGCGGGTTTAACATGCAGTGCATGCTGTATAACAAGAAATAACTGCTAATATCCTGTATGAGAACAAAACAATGCCCCATACTAAACCATTCTTAGAAATTCAAATTAAAAGAACAAGGTACTACTTTTCTAGGCGGAGGGAATCGCCATCTCGGACTGACAGCACTGACAAGTCGAGATTTGACACAACAACTGGCCATTTGACCTAAATTTTGAAACGAAATTAATGTATCCTGTCATTTGAATGTAAAAATCACAACACTTCAGTTTCAGTAAAATTGCAAATATTCCAATTAAATACAAAACTAAACATAATGCAGCATTTCTCGCAGTTCCCATCATAACAAGGTGGGTTTTAAAGGTTATGTCTCCTTATCTTAACCTAACACTTCGTAATAATCTATTACGGAATTAAATCAAACGAAAACAAAACATACCAGAAGTATATGAGGAAAATTGACGACAAATTGCCTAAGGGATAATGAATTTAACTTTAAATGAAATAAACAACTACAGGGTGATATCTGAATCAAGAGTCGACAACATCATCTTGAATTTTACTTACTTGAAGAGGTTATACCAACAGACTGTAGCTAATAGAACTAAAAGAAAAATACTTATAATTAACAGGAATGTATCCTTTCTAAATAGACTTTATATAAAATAAATTTATCGCCACAATCTTCACCTGGCTATACCGTGATGAGAGCTAATAAGCTCTTGCTGCGTTGCCCTCATCAATGAGACATACTTGGTTCTCGGGTTGAACCGCGTCCAGAATTTATTGAAACTCGACGTTTCGGCTCCTGCTGTGAAGCCAGGAAATATGTAAGAACATAAACTCTAAGGCCTCAATCTGCCTACTCCCCAAATCTCGCCGTAGATCGTCTCTAAGGTCTCAGGGTGTTCAACCCTAGGACTAAGAGAGATCTGGCAGTTCGTTGCAAGTCTTGTATTGTATGTATTGTTTCGTCCACCTGTTTCGTTATCGTGTAATGAATCGGGTCACGGTCAATTACGTCAGGGGCTTTCCTCACGGTACTTAAAGGATTAATAGGATTGCAGGTATTTGTTGAGTTAGGCAATGGCGCAATAAAATTGTCTATTGAATTTATTGTCTTTTTGTGTGTTTGTAATGAAGATATAGGTTTCCAAGTAATCGGAAGACGAAGACCATCACCTCTCTCATTTAAAAAATCGGGACGTTTTTCGATCTCGATTGCTTCGAGGATAATTCTGATTTTAAAGTTGTAAACCAGGGCTATTGTTTAGGCATTGTCGAAGTCTATTTTGCTTCCTGTATGAATATGATGCATGGCCAGCGCCGATGGGGGGTCGGATTTTCTAACTGCGAGGGTGTGTTCATATATTCTATTTTTGACGCGCCTATTTGTTTGTCCTACATAAATTCGGGAATAGTCGGAACAAGGAATTTCGTAAACTTCGTAGGATTCGTTTGGAATAGTATCCTTGGGAGTTTTTATCAGATTTGACAGTTTTTGCTCTGTTGTGAATATGGTTTTGATATTAAGGTTTTAAAAATTTACCTGATTTTGTCGATGACACCTTTAATGTATGGTAAAAACGCTGTATATTGTTGTGGTGTAGTGGTTTATTGTGGTGCGTTTCTAATGTTTCGTAGTATGTGATTGTTGTATCTGTTCTGTCTGTTTATTGTTGTTGTTCGTTAGTCTGAGGAAACGTGTTACTAGTGTTCGAACCACGGAATTAAGTTGTGATGGGTGATGGTGCGATTTGGCGTGAAGATAACGATTAGTGTGGGTTGATTTTCGGTACAGAGTGTAAGAAAATTCTCTGACTGTGTTTCTAATAATGCGTATATCTGAGAAAGGCAACGAAAAATTATTTTTTATTTCCATGGTGAACTGGATTCGGGGGTTCATGTTATTTAGGTAAGAAAGGAATTCATCCAGACATTCTTTGCCGTGTGGCCAAACAGCAGGAATGTCGTCAACGTAACTTACGGTACATACAAAACAAGACTTGCAACGAACTGCCAGATCTCTCTTAGGCCTAGGGTTGAACACACGGAGTCCTTAGAGACGATCTCCGGCGAGATTTGGTGAGTAGGCAGATTGACGCCGCGGAATCGAGCTACAACAACCCAACCCACCTTTATCCACCGCTCTAAGGAGTAGGCAGATTGAGGCCTTAGAGTTCATGTCCTTACATATTCCTTTTACCTTTTGAAAGTGGCTCCTAAACAGGAGCCGAAACGTCGAGTTTTAATAAATTCTTGACATAGTTCAACCCACCAAGTACGTTTCACACTTAAGACCGTGGAAATCATCTTTCCGAATATATATATATATATATATATATATATATATATATATATATATATATATATATATATATATATATATATATATATATATATATATATATATATATATATAGCTATAGATAGCAAATAATAGGAAAGATTACGAAATTTTAATTAGTACATATAAAATAAACGTATACACCCTAATGTAGCAACGAAAGAGTTTAGCATGAGATGTCAACGCCCGACATGAATGTCAGTGACCCATGTAGCAACCCTCGATGTTAAGTTTCATTCGAGTAATAAAACAAACAAAATATATTCTAGAAATATCCGTAAACAAACCAAGAACAATGCTTCAGTTTTTGTAGGGAGAAAGAGATTGTAGCTAATAAATGCAATTCTGTTGATTTATTGTGTGAAAAAAATAGGTATGACCAAGCTACCTAAAGGCTCGATGTATTAAAAGAGCAGAGGTCATTTGTAAAAACAAAACTTTATGTAGTATTAAGATATATGTGCGCGCAAGAAAAAAACGTAAAAAGACACTAAAGGTTTGACGGAAAGCTCAAACACAGGTGGTTTGATGAACAATAGCGTTTTTTCACCTGTAAGAAAGTTAATAAAAGCAAGAGTCCGAGAGTGTCCGGGGTCTTTCCATCCAGTGAATTCATCAGCATCATTTCACGAGATCATGTGATCATCGTCATCATTATGTAAGTTGACATAAGAGATTCCAGAGTGCTACCAATATGGAATATATCAACATGTTAATAAATTAAATCCGTTAATAATCAATAAATGGGCAGTAAAATATGGCATGGACAAATTGGAAAAATAATAATAATTAATAATGGACAGCAATAATCGAAAAACAATATATAATCCAATTGAAAATGTTTCAGTAAGTGTTTTCTTTTCCTAAATTGATCAGTGCGGTTTGAATTTCAACATTTTAACAGCACCAATTAAAGATTGAGTGCCAATAAATTTCATTAAGCAAAAAAATTTGCTTGAAATGAACAGAAAGAGCATGTGATCTCTGTAGAATTGTCGATGTATATTGCTTATGTCATATCAATGTTTAACCGGTAATTGTGTAATTATTTATAGTGTTACCTGAATGTTTTAATAGGATTTTTCAATTTATGTTTATGTAATGAATGATTTAAATGTTTCTGTTTGTATTTAATGTGTGTCACATAGACACCGTAAAATGTTTTAATAGGATTTTTCAATTTATGTTTATGTAATGAATGCTTTAAATGTTTCTGTTTGTATTTAATGTGTGTCACATAGACACCGTAATGTAATTAACCAGAAGCATTGTTTTTCGTTAATAATTAATCAGTAAAATTGTTGTATAGCCATCTGTGCAAAGCGAAATTAATTTTTGATCAAGTAAAAAAACCAATAAATGAATTTAAATAGCACATATTAATGAATTTTAATTAGAAGAAGCTAGCTGTAGTTATAATGAACCCAACCTGATGATTAAGATATATGTTCTCAGCTCTAAAATAAATATTTGCAGGTATACTAAAATAAATACCATAGCAATATATATATATATATATATATATATATATATATATATATATATATATATATATATATATATATATATATATATATATATATATATATATATATATAGTGTGTCCCAAACTGGTCATTTGTTTTTGAGCTACAGGTATATCAACAATTGTTTTTATTATGGCAGCCATAATGGATTTTTTGCTCATGTGATAGCCTGTGAAAAGAGCTTTCCAATTATGTACAACATGCTAGAGAAATCTTGTAATTGCACTGACAATTTTGAGAAAAACCGTTTTGAGGATAGTAGGTGGTAGTGGAATTTTCCAGGCCCGAGGAGGTACCCCCCCATGCATCAAGTGAAGTCCCAACGGACGTTTCCGGTTCTGGTGTATGAGTCGGTTTCCCTTATGAGCAAAAATGATGATGGCTCCTCCTTGTGCAAAACATTCCGGAGGTAAAATCCCCCTCCATTCGGATCTCCGGGAGAGGGGTGTACAGGGAGCGACAGCATCAAAATTCAACATATCCTTCTCGAATATATGTGGCCTAAATTCTAACCTGAACTCCGTCCACCATTTCCTCCAGTCTAATAGGCCCCAACTTCTCTTCCTCACCGAAACCCAAATCAGTGCTAAAACAGCCATTAATCACCTTAATTTCCCGGGGTACAAGCTCCTTACTTCCTTTAGATTGCATTGAGGCGTATGCGCATACGTCCGTAGCAATCTAACCTGCACCAGACTCCCCAATTTAGAAGCTGGAAGAAAATATATACACTATGGACAAAACTTTCTCTCAGGGCTGCAACTAAATTCATCTGTTGCATTTACCGGTCACCTTCTGACAACAACTTTGTCCAGCTCTTTGACTACCTTTCTGAAAAAACCGACCATCTGATTTCTGAATATCCTTCCTCCGAGGTCACTATTCTTGGTGACTTCAACGTCCATAATAAGGAATGGCTAGGATCTTCAAAAACCGATCCACAAGGGAGAGCAGCGGAGGCCTTTGCAGTCAGCAACTCTTTTGCCAATATGGTTCAGCAACCTACTTACTTTCCTTGCATCCCAACACACAGCTCAAATCCCTTATATCTCCTTCTTACTACAAATCCTGAATGCTATAAAATATCAGTCACCGCCCCTCGGTCGCTAAGACCATGGCATGGTCACTGCTTCCTGCGCAATGCAATTCCCTCCTTTCAGTCGTCTCTAAAGTGATGGAAAAGTATATAAACACCGAATTACTAAAATTTCTTGAAAAACACAGTCTAATCCACGACAAGCAGTACGGATTCAGTCAGCGCAGATCAACTGTCAACCTCCTTTCCTTTGTCACCCATTCTTTGAACAAGTCTATGGAAATACACGGTGAATTCCAGATTGTCGCTTTAGACATATTCAAAGCCTTCGACCAGGTCTGGCACGCAACGCTGCTTAATAAACTACCGGCCTATGGCCCACCACCAAAACGATGTACCTGGACAGCAAACTTCTTCTCCAACCGGAGCATTTCTGTTGTTCTGGATGGCCATTCCTCTAAACTATATCCAATTAATGCAGGAGTTCCTCAAGGTTCGGCTTTAGCCCCTACTTTGTTTCTTCTCCACACAAATGACCTCCTCTCTAGCACATCCAACCCAGTTCACAGTTACGCGGACGACAGCACCCTCCACTCAAATATACAATATTCTAAGCCTGTCTCTTTGGCCCGACTAGATGAGGATCGCAGACACATGGAGAGTTGTGTCTCCATGGATCTTCAAAAAATATTAGGCTGGGGAAGTAGAAATCTTGTACAATTCAACCCCACCAAATCTCAGTCTTGCTTTATTTCTCATAAAAGATACACCAGTCCTAGAACCATCACAATGAACAACCAAGTTATCCAAAGTAATGAGTCCTTTTCACTTGTTAGCATTTCTGTGGATCGAAATCTCAATTGGCACTAACATGTCACATCAATTGCAGAAGCGGCTGCTAAGAAATTAGCTTTCCTCTTCCGGGCTCGCAAATACTTTTCACCAGCTACTCTCTATACCTTATATACTCCACAAATAAGGCAAAACCTCGAATACTGCTCCCACATCTGGGGTGCAGCTGGCGCTTCTACACTCGCTATCCTGGACTCCATTCAGAAGAGAGCTATATGTCTCATCGGTGACCCTACCCTTACCCAAAGGCTGCCATCTCTTGCCCACCGATGTGCTGTTGGTGACCTCTCTCTCTTTTATAGATATCTGCACGGGCAGTGCTCAGAGGAGCTTTCTTCCATAGTTCCTCCACCTGCTGCCCCCAACAGATCTACCAGGGGAACAGAGCGAATGCACCTTTTTACTGTCCAGGTCACCAGACATAGAACATCTTGTTATGCCCGCTCTTTTGTCCCGAGGACTTCCAAGTTATGGTATTCCTTGCCGGCATGTTTATTCCTTCTCCTCCGAACCTCCAAACCTTCAAGTCCAGAATTAACAAGTTGCCCCTTTCCTCCTTGTCGACACCCACGTTACGATAGTATTCAGGCTGTAAGCCCTCGTGGTGTGTTGTTGAAATAAAAAATAAATAAAAAAAGGCTATGAAATCCAATACCAGAAAACAAATGCCAAAAAAAGTGTTCAAAAAACAGTAGGCCATGGAGCCTAACAATAGACTTCTACTTTTAACATAATTTTCCGTAATGATTCACGATAAACAAAATAGAAACTTTGAGCACACCAATAAATCGGCCAATTATTACAAATGATATTTTACATTACAACATTCCCCTAAATAATTGTTATAATTTAATTAAATAAGTAAACCTAGTAAATAACTAAATTTACTAACAGAACTAAATAAAAAGTAGATTAATGATTTAAGAAGACGCCTTTGAAAATTGTTTAATTTTTAAACGTAAGTCAACTGAAAAACAACAGGAGAAAGGTTGCTATGGATATAACACTATCGCGACAATTAAGAATACTCTCATTTTTAATTATCTGAACAATTTGAGGTGTATTTAACACTTTGCTTAAAATGTTGTACTTAATAGTTTGTTTGTTTATTTTAAATAGTATTCAACAATATGTTCAGTAATGAAGAATATTTTGACATGTTGGAATATTATATTCGTTATAACCGAAATACTAAGGCAACTGCAAATTCATATCAAAACAACTACCCAGAAAGACGACAACCAAACACCAAAATTTCGCAGTATAGTGACCAATCTATTGAACGATGGTAGCTTCCACGCAAAGAAATGCCTAGACATGAAGAAAGAAATAATGCCGTCTTACAGGTTTCAAACGAAAACCCTCCGCAATCTGTTCGGTTTTATGGTGAACAAATTGACGTTTCAAAAAGTACGGCACACCGTGTATTAAAACAAAGTCTTTACCATCCATACAAACCTACAATCGTACAAGGCTTAAATGTTGACGATTCCCATAAGCGACTTTAATTCTGCGGATGGTATCAAGCAAGATGAAATTTTTCATTTGAAAATAATATGAACTGATGAATCCAGATTTACAAATTGTGATGTGTATAATTGCCATAATAGGCATTATTGGGCAAATGAAAATCCCCATCTAAAGGAAGAAAGACGATTGCAAGACAGATTTGGTAGTAATGTTTGGTGCGGCTTATTAGGTAAAAAACTGTTGTTTTTATTTGTATTTTAGACAGTTAATTGTTTAAAAATCATGTTTTGACACTTGTAACGAAGTTACAACCCAACCCACCTTTATCCACCGCTCTAAGGCGTAGGCAGATTGAGGCCTTAGAGTTCATGTCCTTACATATTTCATTTACCTCTTGAAATGGCTCCAAAACAGGAGCCAAAACATCGAGTTTCAATAAATTCTGGACGCGGTTCAACCCCAGAACCAAGTGTGTCTCACATTAACGACCGCGGAATTCTTCCGCGGAAAGATTTCCGTGGTCTTTAATGTGAAACATACTTGGACTTGGTTTTCGGGTTGAACCACGTCCAGATCCATACAAACCTACAATCGTACAAGGCTTTAATGTTGACGGTTCCCCTAAGCGACTTCAATTCTGCAGATGGTATCAAGGACAATGTCAGCAAGATGAAATTTTTCATTTGAAAATAATATGAACTGATGAATCCAGATTTACAAATTGTGGTGTGTATAATCGCCATAATAGGCATTATTGGGCAAATAAAAATCCCCATCTAAAGAAAGAAAGACGACTGCAAGACAGATTTGGTACTAATGTTTGGTGCGGCTTATAAGGTAAAAAACTGTTGTTTTTATTTGTAGAGTAGACCAATTTTTTAAAAATTCAGGTAACTTCATTCTTGGTTCGTTCTTTTTTGAAAATAATTTAACTGGGGAAAAGTATCTTAATCTATTGAGAAATGATATCTTACCAACAATTAGAAGACTTCATGATAATTTAGATGAGATTTGGTACCAACAAGACGGTTCTCCAGCTCACAATGCTAGGATTGTCAAAGAATTTTTGTACCAAAATTTTAATATTTGTGCCATTTATAACGATGGACCGGTTCATTGGTATGCTCGAAGTCCTGATATAACACCCATGGATTTTTATTTCTGGGGTACTCTTAAGAATGATGTGTATAAATTTGATCCACCACAAAATATCAATGAATTTAGAAACAGAATCAGGGAAGCTATAAATCATATTTACCAAAACACCCTCACCGGAGTTTGCTGGCATGTTTCAAAAAATTGTATAAGGTGCATTGTACAAAACGGTGACCATATTGAACAATTTTCTATTTTATTATTTGCTGAGTTCCGTTTCTAATTGTGTTGTTTTGTGGAGTGTCAGTTTCTATTTGTTATTGCCGGGTTTCGTTATTAAACTGTTTCACATAATATTATCTAGCATTATTACCTAATTCAGTATTGTAAATTAAATCAAAATATTTTTTTATCGTGAATCATTACGGAAAATTATGTCAAAAGTAGAAGTCTATTGTTAGACTCTATCGCCTACTGCTTTTTGAATACTTTTTTTGTCATTTGTTTTCTGGTATTAGATTTCATAGCCTACTATCCTCAAAACGGTTTTTCTCAAAATTGTCAGTGCAATTACAAGATTTCTCAAGCATGTTGTACATCATTGGAAAGCTCTTTTCACAGGCTATCACATGAGTAAAAAATCCAATATGGCTGCCATAATAAAAACAAACGTTGATACCTGTAGCTCAAAAACAAATGACAATCCAAAGTTGAGAATTGCACTAAAAGATTACACTGTAAAAAGTGTCCTGATAATGTGCAAGTCTTAGACATGTCAGATCAACGCCTACTTAGATATTGAGGAACAAAAAATTGACAAATTTTGATTTTTTTTTTAAATAACTCGAAAACAAAAAGAGACAGCAAAATACAAGTCATATTTGGAACGAGCTTGAAATTCTACAAAACACTGCTAATTTAACCGTCTCCCGATCTCTAATAATAACGGAGATAGCAATATATTCCCATCCAGTTTGGGACACACTGTATATATATATATATATATATATATATATATATATATATATATATATATATATATATATATATATATATATCTGTATGTGTGTGTGTGTGTGTGTAAAATTTTTCATATTTTAAGCACATTTCAAAAATAGCGCTGCAAATGGAATCATAACTTTCACCATAGCTGTGTTAATCTACTTTGCTCAAAAAGACATTCTCATAAAATGAATTTAGGGTCCATGACTTGACCACAAAGAAAATATTCGTATTCCTGTACCAATAAACTTCTGACACGTTATATTACTTGAATTTTAACGAATAAATGTCCATTTTCACCAAATCACCCCTCATTTATCCTCTACTCCCTGAAGCGATCTTACCCAAAAACAATTGGAAGCGTTCGTTTATCGGCTGCTAACGATACACCAAATTTGAAGACCATATCGCAGTTCGTTCTAAAGTTATCGTGGCTACAAGCAGACAGACATACAGACAGGCAACAAAATTTCGTTCCCAAATCATGTTTTGACACTTGTTACGACGTTACAACAACCCAACCCACCTTTATCCACCACTCTAAGGAGTAGGCAGATTGTTAGTGTTCATGCCCTTACATATTTCCTTTACCTCTTGAAAATGGCTCCAAAACAGGAGCCAAAACGTCGAATTTCAATAAATTCTGGACGCGGTTCAACCCGAGAACCAAGTATGTCTCACATTAAAGACCGAGGAAATCTTTCCGAACACACACACACACACACACACACGCACGCACGCACGCACGCACGCACTCACGCACGCACGCACGCACGCACTTACCCACACCCACACACACACACACACGCACACGCACTCACCCACGCACGCGCGCGCACACGCACATACACGCACGCGCGCGCGCGCATGCACACACGCACACACACACACAGAGAGAGAGAGAGAGATTCACATTTTAAGCACATTTCAAAAATAGTGCTAGAAATTGAATCATAACTTCCATCATAGCTGTGTTAATCTACTTTGCTCAGAAATACATTCTCATGAAATGAATTTAGAGTCCATGTCTTGACCACAAAGAAAATATTCGTATTCCTGTAGCCATAAACTTCTGAAACGTTATATTACTTGAGTTTTAACGAATAAATGTCAATTTTCACCAAATCACCCCTCATGTATCCTCTACCTCCTGAAGCGATCTTACCCAAAAACAATTGGAAGCGATCGTTTATTGGGTGCTAACTGTACACCAAATTTGATGATGATATCTTAGTACGTTCTAAAGTTATCGTGGCTACAAACAGACAGATATATAGACAAAAAAATTTCGTTCCCAAATCATGTTTTGACACTTGTTACGACGTTTAAGCAAAACAAAAAATTTGAAATTTTTGTCGTCGATGTCATACGCAATTATGATACGGCATTTTTACCAATAGATGGCGGTACCTCATGAAGATGGAGCATTCGTCGAAAAAATTGAAAAGCCGTTTACAGGCGCCAGGCGCACACAAATAGTGATGCAAGTGAAACAACCCGTATTTTGTGTTTCAGAAGTAAAAGACATGCCCTCTGCTTCAAATTTTGTACTTATAATACTCACTATACTTGCAGACTATAGTTCTGGAAATATTTACATTTATAATCGCATACCATGATTCAGGATCAGTGTTAATTTTGACCGATCAGATTAAGTGATTATTTAGCGAAGTTTCGAAGAAAAATTAAAATATTTAAATAAACTTTGCTACAAAAAAAAGTAAGAAATAATTAATTTGATAGGATCATCTATGTTAACATTTTTATAATATATGAGTAGTTGATACATTGCTTTCACAAATGTCAACCGAAACTTAAAACTTAACGTTCGTATTACTGATAGCTTGTGACACGAAAATATGGGTATTTTTCTGCCTATATTTTTCTTCACTTCCACTAGTTCAAATTTCCGTGAAAAATAAAAAATATATACATTTTCTTTTCTTCAATTTCAACTACAGATTAGGTATATAATTTGAGCTTTATGTACTCTCTCTTAGCAAATTTTATATATAAAATATTTAGTTAATTTTCGCAAAAAATTTTTTGTTTCCCTAGAAATCATGCTTTGTAAGATTTTCTTTGAAATTTTGGTAATTAATGAGAAATCTTTAATAAGTTGTAAAAAAAGTTTTCGGATTTTCGTCAAAATTTTTTTTGCAAATTTTCATGCAATTTTTTTTATTTCGGTGGAAAAGCTTTTTGGCAGATAGGTACTCGTAAATAGCTTAAAGAGGTTCACTGACCAGGAAAATCGGACCAGTTTTTTCGGGAACATTTCAAGTTTATTTTCGAAATTATTTGTACTTTTTCAAACAATTAAATTATTTTGATGAAATATGGTACATTGTTACTACGATATATAGGTTATACTGTTTTTATTTAAAAAAGGCAAATTTGCTATCAAAAACATTTTAAAGAAAATTCACTATCATAACGCATTTACTGCGTATAGACTTTTATTATAACTTTTTTTTCGTTGTAAAATTATGGAAATAATGCATATCTAACCAACCACAAAATTTAAGTAGGACTCTAGGTATGTAGCTACAATTAAAATTTTTGTTGTACTTTTGACAATTTTATGTACATTAAGGAAATATTCCAAAAAAGAAAGAGTAACAAAAATAGAACGTAATATTGCATGCATATTTTAAAATGCAATTATTCTTTAAAACTTTTTTTGTAGAAACTTTTCATATGTGTCATTTTCAGTTGCATTCAAAAAGTTTGTTTTGTCTTTGATGCATATTTGTATGTTGTACGGTTAAGAATATTAAATATATAAAAGTTATTTTAAGTAAATCAAAATCTACTTCTGTCATGAAAACATTAACTAGAAGACGGGATTGGGAAATAGTACTCAGATTTTTGTGATTTTTAGCAAACTCAATTACCTGTCGTGGCGGTTTTCCCCACCCGAGGCACCCTCGTGTTTTCATAAGGTGAAGTAGACGTACTTCGTTACGTTAGCCTGCTATCCTGCTACCCTGTTGCTGTGTACTACTTTTTTGCAGCCTAAGGGCTTTAAGCAATCGATGTAGGTATATCTGAGTTTACATCATACGGGCAAGGCAGGTATGCCGAAAAATATACAACTGCACTAATATTTTATTTCCTTTAAGTTCTGGCCAAACTGAATAGTAATAGGCCTTTTAGTGAATTTTCTTTTAAAAAATTCACTATTGAGGAGATCACGACTTTTGATTTTGAAAAAAATTCTTCAAATGAGCGGGAACTAGGCCCGCTAGAACCCATATGTCAGTTTCAATTTTTATATGTATTATATATATATATATATATATATATATATATATATATATATATATATATATATATATATATATATATATACTTAAAAAATTGTGTGAAAGCCGTCAGTTGCAAAAAAACTCTTTATGAAATGCCGAGCTTTCGGAAAAGTTTATTCCATTCTCAAGGTTACAACATGGAAAGAAAAAAGTTTGCAAATTACATAGGAAAAATAGAAAGGTTTAAAATAATTACATATAACGCGAGTTTTACTTTAACAAATTATGGAATAACAAACATTAAAAAAACCAATCTCTTTGCAAATTTGACTGAAGTCGAAAAGTGTCACACTGACATATGCAGCTAACTATTGTCAATTTAAATTTGCTTTTTGTTTTTGTCTAGGAAATATAAATAGATGTTTTAGGAATTATAAACTAGTCATTTCTAACAAATTTATTTTATGAGGGGTCTTTACGTAAATGTCAATTCCACAGCAAGAATCAATAAATATCATTATTTATCACGTCTTGGGACGTTAGACGTTAGAACTTTTATTGCTACACAGGGAGTGATTCTAAGAACTCCATAACATAACGCAGCTCATAAAATTTCGGTTAAGAAATTTGCCTTTATTCTGTACATATGGTTTGTTATTACATTATGCTTTTATTTATTCTTTCTTAGAAAGATCTCTATCTCTAGTTACATTTTCGGTTCACTGGTCATCTTTATCAGTCCACTTTTAAAAACTGTGCAAACAACAGCCAACAGTATAAAAAATTGAGTTTGAGTTTAAAAAAAATTGGAAGATATATAGTATTAATTGTTTATTTACTTATTTTAATATTCGTTGTTTTAAAATTAGTTTCAAAAATTTCAAAGGTAACTTGGAGGAGAAGGGGTTTCAAGAAAAACTTAAATGTATATAGATATTAAAAAATGTTGTATCATTATATTTTTTTTATCAATTTGATAACTATTATCAGACAAACGAAAATGACGTGTTAACTGTTTTCTTGGGTAATGTATATAAATTTAAATAAATAAGTACTTTAATTTCACGTGAAATAACCTTATTTTGCGTTGTCTATAGTGAAAGTAATAACACGTTTTTACAGAAATTCATCTTTTCGCCCAACATTTTTTATTATTAAATATTTGGCTTTACATACTAGTGGGAAACTCAACTGTTTCAAAAATAACAGCTTCTCAGTTTAACAGAATAACTCTGTGTAGTAGTGTCCGTATGCCGTATCCCCATCAACAACCGGTTAAAGTTAAAATTAAAATTAAACCGTTTTATTGTACCGAAGATCCTACGTCCCTAAAGCTGTGAGCGAGAGTGAGCACACTAGTATAAATAATAATGTTATGAAGTACAGTCCGCTCTATACTGTATACCCATACATATTTAGCATTCCCAATCTCAAGGCTATTCATCCCGTTAAATGGTTAAATAACAGTTGCCGATGAAAACCGATGTTTATTCATCGAACCTAGTTGCAGTGGAACTGAAACAGACACGACTCCGATTCTAGTTTAGTGTAAAAAGCGTTATTTTTTAAGCTTATATTTGTATAAGTCCATAACTGGTGGTTACAGTTACGGCTCGGTAACCGTTTAAAAATAACTGACAGTTAAATAACGACCCATCACTAGTGGTCAGTGTGAAGATTATGTTCAGACAGAGCGCAAGTTCTTTTTTGTAAGCGTATGACACTTGTGCTATGTTTATGTATCTTTAAGGACTCTGCTTGTTTGGCCAATGTACTTTAAACTACAGTTACTACATGGAATACAATATTATATTACAACATTAAAAAAAAACCAATCTCTTTGCAAATTTGACTGAAGTCGAAAAGTGTCACACTGACATATGTAGCTAACTATTATGAATTTAAATTTGCTTTTTGTTTTTGTCTAGGGAATATAAATAGGGGTAGTGATTTCTAAAATTATTATCTTTCTTTAAGTTTATTAAATTGTCCTTAAACGTAATTTCAAATTCTTCTAAACACATTCTTTTATTACTTAAGGTTTCACAGTAAAATAGAAAGATTACTAAAATTTATATTGTGGCCAGTGTCAAGATTATGTTCAGACAGAGCGCAAGTTCTTTTTTGTAAGCGTATGTCACTTGTGCTGTGTTAATTTATCTTTACGGACTCTGATTGTTTGGCCAATGTACCTTTAACTACAGTTACTAAATGGAATACAATACCACTCCAGACACTTTGGAAATTTCCTCCTTACTTTTGAGTTTACTAAAAATGTTATTAGTTGTTTTTGAATATCGAAACGTCATTTTAAAATTGGTTTCATCTTTAAATATAAACTTTAACCTATTAGAAATACTCTTACTGAATGGGATTGATATGTCAAAAAAGTTAGATGTTTCCGAACTCGAAATTATATGGGTGTTATGTCTGTCAGATAAATTTGATACTATTTGATTTATTATTTCAAGAGGTTGAGGAAACATGAAAGGAAGTGAACAGTAAGGTCTTAAGGTTAAACACACTAGAGGCGATCTCCAGCGAGATTTGGGGAGTAGACAGACTGAGGCCCTGTCATCGAGCTACAACAGTATATCCTGTAAGATATACTTGATTCTCGGATTATATATATTGTAATATCCCCAAAGGTCTCTGGATTAAATTTTACAAATAAATCACAAAACAACAATGCAACTAAAATGGCAACATAGCATGATATAGTGACAGACAAAAGTCTGCGGGCTGTTTCAATTCTCGAAATATATTTCGGTACATTTCTTTTACTGCTACAATAACATTGATTTTAAGATGTTTGTGTTGCACTACACTAAGATATGCCTTTTTGACTTTTTATAATTATTGACAACAAAAACTGCTTAAAAATGGGATAATTGACAGATAAAGGTATGAATAATTGAAATGGTCTAAAAACGTTACAAATATTAAAATTTCTAATTATTTGTTAACATAACCTGCCAACTTTAAAATGACATACCTACCAGACTTAAATATTTACAAACAAGTTATTTTTATAAAATATTGTACCCATGCTGCTTTTATAGACGCTATACACTATATATGTCTGTATATATTAAAAATGAAGATTTTTGCTCAATTGAAAACTGACTTATTATATTGAAGTATACATAGAAAAAATTTGCTTATGACGAGATCACGACTTGATATTTTTGAAAATTTCCTTCAAGTAGTAATTATAAAATAATCCACCACCACCCCCCTTTTTTTTAATTTTATTTAAATAAAAAGGTGCATATTAACACACGTGTAATTTAGAATGACAAACATCATATTGCGTAATACGTAATTCAAACATATTTAATTTTAAAGAAAATGCATCTTAGTCTGTTTTGCACTGTTGACTAATATGCAATTAAACCCCGGACTACATTAAATTACTACAGGTGAAAGGTACTCACTTTAAAGCTTCTAACTTTGCTTGCTAAGAAAAAGTAATTTTCTGGGCTGCCAAAATAAATATTGAGGCGTGAAAATCTAAGGTTAGGACCAGGTCGTGTTTGTTCAGATGGGATTGGAACATTGTGCTAAAAAACGCAAGAATTCGTGAACACTTAATTTATTTAACAAAGTTTCCCATTTGACCAATACAGTGAAACGGACATGAAAGCACAGACATCTAGGCACCCTATTGCTACGAGAAATGACACGGCTGGGCCTAATTTTACACATATGGGGAATCCATTAACATAAAGAATTTTGATAGCTTGGAGGGTTGATGACCTGGTGTGTATCGAGATCCCCGATGTCACTCTTAAGCTCCACAGTAACGTAGAATTAAAAATTGATATTTTCATTTCAATATTCATTATTTGGATTTTATTGGTTTCATCGGTAACATTTCAGTTTTGGTTTGTCTTTGCTTTATTACTGTGGGACCGATTGAGCAACACCGCAGACCAGGACATGTATGAAAGACCACACCCGGGCATGTATGAGAGACTTACCGACTCCTAACTCTACGTCTCTCATATGTACATTGATCACTAGGAAATGACGTATTGCGCATTTGGGTTGCCTTTTTCATTTCCATGGTGCCACAGTTAAGTTTCTCCCGAGCCCTACTTGGACTATAGCCTCACTGGAGGTCTTGGATTTTCGGAGGTTTGGCTGGTCAAGAAGTAGAAGGTTCACCCAAATACCGCTTGAAAACTATCCTGTTTTGGACCTGTAGACTGTAGGAGACGCAAGGGGAAGGTATTGTTGTAATTCAGGCCAGATCACTGTTGACTGACTAAGCGGAGATGGTAACAAACCTATTACTACCTCACCCAATATTATGACGTGTATCGCAAGGCTTTCAACTAATTACTGACCTTCAGGTTGCCCTCTCGTTTCATTCATGTCAAAATTGTGATAAATCGTGAAGCCCTTCTTGGACTATTCCTCACTGGAGGTCTTCGATGTTCGGATCGTGACACTTCGTGGAACGAGCCTTCACCTGAATGTCATTCTAGACACAAAAAGAATAATTACTTTGTCAGAACACAGGGAGAAGTACTTCATTTACTTTATGTCCCTTTGCTTTCTCTTCCGAACCGTACAGTGCACACCACCTACTCTCAATTTCAAGTTTTAGTTTAATACAAAAAGGGGAGCCAAGATGTATGTTTTAGGTACAGAGTAATGTTATCAGGTAACATACAAAACAATGAGATTCCTAACTTCAAGTTTCAGTTTCAAAGTGTATTAAAAGTGTGCCACATATTTCAGACTTCAAGTTTCAGTTACAATATTACACAGAAATGGAATTACATACCTTCAGTTGTAAGTTTCAGGGTTAAAACTACATCATGTGGAGCTAGATATTTCTGGTTTCACGCTTCAGGTTCAAAATTGTATTATGTAAAACTAGATACTGTTGATTCCAAGTTTCAGATTCAAATTATCTTATATAGAGCTACGGACTTTTTGTTTTCAAGTTTCAGATTCACAATTATGTTCTAAAGAGCTACATACTCCTGGTTTCAAGATTTATATTTAAATCGTATTGTAAAGAGCTACATGTTTCTGGTTTAACGATTCAAATTTAAATTATATCATATCTTCTAGTTTCACGATTCAGATTTAAATTATATTATAAAGGGCTACACGATTCTGGTTTCACAATTGAGATATAAATTATATTACAAAGAGCTACATAATTCTGGTTTCATGATTCAGATTTAAATCATATTATAATAAGCTACATACGTCTGGTTTCATGATTCAAATTTAAATTATATTATAAAGAGCTACATAATTCTGGTTTCATAATTCAGATTTGATGTATATTATAACAAGCTATATAATTCTGGTTTCACGATTCAGATCTAAATTATATTATAAAGAGCTACATAATTCTGGTTTCACGATTCAGATATAAATTATATTACAAAGAGCTACATAATTCTAGTTTCACGATTCAGATTTGAATCATATTATAATAAGCTACATACTTCTGGTTTCATGATTCAAATTTAAATTATATTATAAAGAGCTACATAAATCTGGTCTCGCGATCAAAATGTTATAAAGAGCTACATACTTCTATTTTCATGATTCAGAAGTTTCAGTTGAAATATTAGTAAGTGGGCACAACATTTCTGCTTTCAAATGCAAAGTAATTTCATTAAGTAATACACAAACAAATAAAAATTCGAGGCTTCAAGTTTTAGTTTAAAGATGTCAAATTTGGCAACATTTCAAATGTAGAAATAATTTCTTCAAATAACATACAACGAAACAACATTCCAGGCTTTAAGTTGCAGTTTAAATATCTCAAATTTGGCAACATTTTAACTCGCAAATGATTTCTCTACATAATATGCAAACAAATAAAATTCCCGATTTTGAGTTTAGTTTAAATCTATCAAATTGGGCAACATTCAAATCCACGAATAATTTCCCTATAATAATATGCAAATAAACAAAATCCCAGCTCTCAAGTTTTTAGTTTAAATATATCGAATTTGGCAACCTTTAATGCACAAATAATTTCTCTACATGATATGCAAACAACTAAAATACTAGGTTTCAAGTTTAAATACGACAAATTTGGGCAACATTTAGATGCAAAAATACTTTCTGTACATGATATGTAAACAATAAAAATGCTGGGTTTCTAACTTAGTTTAAATATGACACATTTGGCGACATATAGATGCGCAAATAATTTATTTAAATAATATGCAGGCAAACTTACAAGGTTCAAATTTCTGTTTTAAATATATCAAATTGGGCAACATATTACGGATATTAAATACTTCTCGTCCTGGCAGGCTGCTGCGAGGCCTACACTCGGGGACAGCTGCTCGACTTCTGGGTCTCGTATAAGTGCGGGAGTGTAGTGCGATTCGCGTGAACAATACCAGCAGAGGTCTCCTACTTCAACACTCTCGCTCTGATTTTATTCGTGGCGCTAGTGCTTACCATAGGCTTACTCCGCTAGTCCGGGGAGCTGTCTTAAGGACGGAATTAAATAAGAATCGCGTCGGTTACCAGAAAAGATTACCTACTTCGGCACTCTCGCTCGAATTTGATTCGTGGCACTAGTGCTTACCATAGGCGCTTACCGCAAGTACAGGAAACTATCTCAGAGAAACGCGAAAACGACCAGAAAATATCACCTACTTAGACACTCTCGCACAAATTTGACTCATGGCGCTAGTGCCTACCATATGCTTTCTCCGCTAGTACGTGAAACTATCTCCGGGCCGGAATTTATATAAAAAATCGCGAAGGCGACCAGAAAAGTTCACCTACTTGAACACTCTCGCACGAATTAGATTCATGGCGCTAGTGCTTACCATGGGCTTTCTCCGCCAGTACACTATAGAAAACAGAACCCCCAGATGAGTTGTTAGGAAGCCTACAGTGCTCAGTGGCAGTATAAACCGACCCGAATCGATCTTGGCGATAGTATACTGCACCTACTCCCTATAGAATTTCCACGCCATAACCAACTGACGTCAGACGAGATTCTAAGAACTCCACAGTGTTCAACAACAGTATAAACCGACCCGATTCGATCTTGGCGATAGTATACTGTGCCTACTAATCACAGAAAACTTTCCAGCAGAAGGACGTTCAAAAGGGCAGACGCAATTCCAAGGAAAACCACAGTTTTCAGCAGCAGTATAAATCGGCCCGTATTGATCTTGGCGATGGTGTGCTGTGCTTACTAGCCGTCGGATTTCCCAGTATGACAGTGTCCACAAGTATGTCTAAAGAACCTTAAGTCTGGAGACATATTTGCAGATGAGACAACTCTGAGGTTCAGACGAAGTCTAATTTTCCATTTCCAACGTACGTTCTTTTATATGAATTCGCTACGCCCCAAGCGTGAGAACAAAGAATTCCAGGTCTAGTCACTACGGTTGAAAATATATCGGCTACGTACATAATTATCGACCTACGTGTTGCGTACATGTTAGCTAGCACTCCGTCGCTGGCTTGAACATATGTCCCACATAAAAAACTGTCTGGCTGCCTCAATACATTGTAGTATGTCTTCTTTTAATTAAAACATAATTTTAATAATCCACTGCTCCATTTATTTCACTTATTTTGCGAACGTCCCTGTATATTACTATTTACGGACCCTCATTTGCTAAAGAAACTTGCATGCATGAACACACATTACATTTTCCAGCTAATTCTACAATTTCATGAAAGTATTTGAATTGTCAGATAAATAATTCATAAACATAATAGGATACTCGCCCACATCAAAATATGTGACACTTGCGTCATTATTTTGAACAGTGTTTCCGGTTAAAATTACATGCTAAATACACCTTTGTTAATAGTGTACTCATCTGCATAGAGTATTTCGTGTTTTTTTTTTGTTCCTACGCCTGTTGTCCAAAAGCGCCGAATTACTTTATTCTGAAATTCCTCTTAAACCATATTCTAAATATTGTGTGCCCCTATTTTTTTAATAATTACAATAACGTACCTGTTTGCCACGAATCTGCAATAAAATGCATCTATGTCTGCCAGTTTAAAAATTCGCATATACAGCTGGCATTTAACTCACAATACCGTTTGTAACATGTCAACTGGATTTTCACAAATTTACCCTCACAAAGTACTAAGTTTACTTAAAATTTAATCAGCCACGAGATTCTTTATGCAAACAGTGTGTAATAATTACACTAGTTATAAAAAATGACTGCAGTTAAAATAAAACGAGAATGGGCAAATACATATTTTCTTTCGGCGACTCGCCTGACATCGATCTATAATTAATTACCTTACTTTACAAGGAATGGTGTATCTCTTTTTACAGGGAATTATTTATAATTACAATATTCTTAACCTGCATTGATTATTGTCATATTTGTGGCATGAAGGCTTACATTTCCTTGTCCATTTCTTATCTCTTTTGTTTTTATGTAAAGATGTTCGACCTAGATGACACAAAAATAAGAATTACTCGCGATCTTAGGGCGGCTGTTGCTGGTTAATTGCCGAAACCTTTCAAACACTTGAAGTATATACATCGACACTCCCTCTTGTCATGTTCTTTTAAGAAGAACCAGACCCAAACCAATAAATTATTGTGTCTGTGAATAAAGACTTCGCAATGCACACATAGCATGACCTTTTTTTGGAGTTATGATTTTTTCATAAGGCAGTTTGCATTACTTCGAAATCGTCTAGATCGGTCAATTTTGTAGTTTAATATTATTTATACATAGCGTAACACATACAAAGATACAAAGTTTCAGTCACCATTGCACTTGTGGTATGATTATTTATTGAAACACCTAATAAAAATTAAATGCAATGAAATGATGAAAATTTGCAAACTAATTGCTGAAGGGTCGAAAATAAATGTTTACTGACAAAAAATCAAATGCTAATATACCAGAATGTTTCATGGCCGCCGGAAATTTTGATGTCGCGAGTTCTCCTGACAAAGACATACAAAATTAAAGAAAGTCTTACCCTAAACCCATAAACTTTTCGACGCCTCTGTCAAAGTACATGCTAATGTATCATACATTCCCTATCATATTTGAAAATAAAATTGGAAGAAACCTTTACCCTAAACATATAAACTATTTGACGCCTATGTCAACGTACAAGTCGAAACACCATTCATTTACTATCATCATATTCGGAAATAAAACTTTTGAATAAACTTTTACCCTAAACATGTAAATTGTGCGACGCCTATGCCAACGCACAAGTCTATGTATTCTGCATTCCCTATCATATTGGCCTACATCGAACGGGGGAACATGCTGCCAGATGGTAACGCGTTAAACACTCCTACACTGCCGCCGTATCTCCTTCAGAACAGACAACTGAAGTTCCGTGTCTAAACAGTAGCGGGCTGCTTAGAATTCGAAATGTTTGAATGTCGGATATTTACAACGTACGCTTCTTGTGGGGAATTTTCACATAGAAGTAATCACTCTAGCAAAGCAAGCCCAAACCAACGATTTGACTTAACTGAAAACATACTAATCTATACAAGCGTCTTGACCTACTTGAACGTACCCCTGACCGCAGGGCGCCAGAAAAGCAACAATTCGAGATTACGGAGTTTGGAGTTAAAGAGCATGTTTAAAGCTAAGATACAATCAGATTTAAAATGGGGACGTGATGACATCAACCGACCATTGGAAAACGCTGTAAAGGTTAAGCGAAACCCGTGTAAAACATCAACATTCCATTGACTGAAACAGAATATCAAAGCAAGTTTCAAAACAAAATATTAACTGCTACGGCTAGTCAGACTTAATTTTAAAAAATTTAGGAAAACAAAATTCACATTCGGACCCTGAAGCAGACACTCACATACGTAACAGCTGTTGGAAAATGACGCAAAGCTAAAATAACCGCGTGCAAATTTGAATACGTTGACGCAAGCAATGTACTTACGTAACTACTGACAAAAGATTAAAGCAAGTTTGCAACCATCAAGACATTAAGTGCTAAAGATGGTCAAGCTTATGGAAAGCAAGGCAAAATAAAGGTAAAGTGCGCCGATGCCATTATAAATAAATAAATTACAAGCAGTAACAGAAATGATGATGACTATTTTCTCTCACTTGTAACAAAAACGCCAAAATTATTTCCACCTCACCATACTAGAAACAGAGACATATCATAACCCCTCTTCACCACCGTAAGTCGTGTAGGGATCCTTAACGTGCCTAACATTACATGGCATACGGCACCGACGGCTTTGTGCGACTGTAGGCGGAGCATGCAAACCTCCAAATAGATCAACCACAATTCCAAAACCTGAGTTACTGTAAAATTTATAGCATGTATGGAAAAGAGAATGCCGCTTCCACTGGGAGCCTACCCGACTGGAAATCGAACAGAGGACCTTTGTTCACGGGAACACAAACTGTTACCCCCAGATCGCTGCAACATATTGATTTAAGAACGTTGACAGAATGAAAGGTAAAACTAAAGCAATAATAATAGCAAAACCTGTTGGCTACAATCCAGGATATAAAACGTTTTCGAAAACGTCACTCGACAGATGATAAGACTTGACTCTATCAACGAAGTGATAAAGCTACAACAAACTGAAAACTGTGGGAGAGAAACTTTCACACGCAAGTGTAAGACAGATTACAACTTTTTGAAAAGCCCTGTATATAAGATATCTACCACAGATTTGCACAGGTCAATTCTGCTAAGTTAAGGCACAGTTTGGCATGCTTAGTCCAGCGATGTCTTCCGGAATGTTACCTTCACAGGCAACCCACTTTGGTCATCTCGCTGGAAGGTGTACAGGAGCGTGTCCATTGGAGCTGGCCTTCTCTTGGGATGGTCGTTGCTGCAGTGTCGCTATTCAGCGACAGCGCAGATGTTCAATGGTTGCTGAAACATATTTCACACGGTAGAAAACTGTAGAGTTAATTTGCTTGCGTTTCTCTCTGTCCAATTGTTCCAATCTTTAAACCATAGTCACCTGGTCACATGCAACAGTGTAAGCCGCTAAGCGACTTTTAAATTTGTAGTAACCAAGAAATACATGATAAAATATTGCAAAATTAAAGAAAAATCTTCAAAATCATTGCAAAATGATTTAACATCCTGGTCACGGCTTTAAAGTGTAATATCCTCCCTTTTAATTTTATTGAAATAAATAGTTGCATTTTAACACACGTGTAATTGACAATGACAAACATCATATTGCGTAATACCTAATTCGAACATATTTGATTTTAAAGAAAATGCATCTTAGTGTGTGTTGCACTGTTGACTAATCTGCAATTCAATCCCGGACTACATTAAATTACTACAGGTGACCTGAAAGGTACTCACTTACCTTACTTTAAGCCTTCTAACTTTGCTTACTAAGAATGACTAATTTTCTGGGCTGCCAGGATAAATACTGAGGCGTGAAAATCTAGGGTTAGGATCAGGTTGTGTTTGTTCAGACCATGGGATTGGAACATTGTGATAAAAAACGCAAGAATTCGTGAACATTTAATTTATTTAACAAAGTTTCCCATTTGACCAATACAGTGAAACGGACATGAAAGCACAGACATCTAGGCACCCTATTGCTACGAGAAATCACACGGCTGGGCCTAATCTTACACATATGGGGAATCCATTAACATAAAGAATTTGGATAGCTTGGAGGGTTGATGACCTGGTGTGTATCGAGATCCTCGATGTCACTCTTAATCTCCACAGTAACGTAGAATTAAAAATTGATCTTTTCATTTCAATATTCATTATTTAGATTTAATTGGTTTCATCGTTCACATTTCAGTTTTGGTTTGTCTTTGCTTTATTACTGTGGGACCGACTGAGCAACACTGCAGACCAGGACACCACACCCGGGCATGTATGAGAGACTTACCGACTTCTAACTCTACGTCTCTCATATGTACATTGATCACTAGGAAATGACGCATTGCGCATTTGGGTTGCCTTTTCCACTTCCATGGTGCCACAGTTAAGTTTTTCCCGAGACCTACTTGGACTATAGCCTCACTGGAGGTCTTGGATTTTCGGAGGTTTGGCAGGTCAAGAAGTAGAAGGTTCACCCAAATACCGCTTGAAAAATATCTTGTTTAGGACCTGTAGGCTGTAGGAGACGCAAGGGGAAGGTATTGTTTTAATTCAGGCCTGATCACTGTTGACTGACTAAGCGGAGACGGTAACAAACCTATTACTACCTCACCCAATATTATGACGTGTATCGCCAGGCTTTCAACTAATTACTGACCTTCAGGTTGCCCTCTCGTTCATTAATGTCAAAATTGTGATAAATCGCGAAGCCCTTCTTGGACTATGCCTCACTGGAGGTCTTGGATGTTCGGATCGTGGCACTTCGTTGAACGAGGCTTCACCTGAATGTCATTCTAGACACAAAGAGAATAATTACACACCTTTGTCAGAACACAGGGGGAAGTACTTCATTTACTTTATGTCCCTTTACTTTCTCTTCCGAACCGTCCAGTGCACACCACATACTCACAATTTCAATTTTCAGTTTAATACAAAGAGGTGAGCCAAGATGTCTGTTTCAGGTACAAAGTAATTTCATCAGGTAACACAAAACAATGAGATTCCTAACTTCAAGTTTCAGTTTAAAAGTGCATTAAAAGTGTGCCACATATTTTTGACTTTAAGTTTCAGTTTCAATATGACACAGAAATGGAATTACATACCTTCAGTTGTAAGTTTCAGGTTTAAAACTACATCATGTGGAGCTAGATATTTCTGGTTTCACGTTTCAGGTTCAAAATTGTATTATGTAAAACTAGATACTGTTGATTCCAAGTTTCAGATTCAAATTATCTTATATATAGCTAAGGACCTTTTGTTTTCAAGTTTCAGATTCGAAATTATGTTCTAAAGAGCTACATACTCCTGGTTTCAAGATTCAGATTTCAATCGTATTGTAGAGAGCTACATGTTTCTGGTTTCACGATTCAAATTTAAATTTTATCATAAAGAGCTACATACTTCTGGTTTCACGATTCAGATTTAATTTATATTATAAAGAGCTACATATTTCTGGTTTCATGATTCAGATTTAAATTATATTATAACCAGCTACATAATTCTGGTTTCACGATTCAAGTTTAAATTATATTATAAAGAGCTACATAATTCTGGTTTCACGATTCATATTTAAATTATATTATAAAGCGCTACATGATTGGGGTTTCACGATTCAGATTTAAATCATATTATAATAAGCTACATACTTCTGGTTTCATGATTAAAATTTAAATTATATTATAAAGAGCTACATACTTCTGGTTTCACGATTCAAATTCACACTGTATTATAAAGAGCTACATAATTCTAATTTCATGATTCATATTTGAATTATATTATAACGAGCTACATAATTCTGGTTTCACGATTCAAATTTAAATTATAGTATAAAAAGCTACATACTCCTGGTTTTACAATTCAGATTTAAATCATATTATAATCAGCTACATACTTCTGGTTTCATGATTCAAATTTAACTTATATTATAAAGAGCTACATAATTCTGGTTTTATGATTCAGATAATTATATTATAACGAGCTACATAATTCTGGTTTCACGATTCAAATTTAAATTATATTATAAAGAGCTACATACGTCTGGTTTCATAAATTAATAGGTTTCAGTTTAAATATTATTAAGTAGGCACAAAATTTTTGCTTTCAAATGCAAAGTAATTTAATTAAGTAATACACAAACAAATAAAAATTCGAGGCTTCAAGTTTTAGTTTAAAGATGTCAAATTTGGCAATATTTCAAATGCAGAAATAATTGCTTCAAATAACATACAACGAAACAACATTCCAGGCTTCAAGTTTCAGTTTAAATATTTTAAATTTGGCAACATTTAAACGCGAAATGATTTTTCTACATAATATGCAAACAAATAAAATTCCCGATTTCGAGTTTACTTTAAATCTATCAAATTGGGCAACATTCAAATGCACGATTAATTTCCCTATAATAATATGCAAATAAACACGATCCCAGCTTTCAAGTTTTTAGTTTAAATATATCGAATTTGGCAACTATTAATGCACAAATAATTTCTCTACATGATATGCAAACAACTAAATACTAGGTTTCAAGTTTAGTTTAAATAGGAAAAATTGGGGCAACATTTAGATGCAAAAATACTTTCTGTACATGATATGTAAACAATTAAAATGCTAGGTTTCAAGCTTAGTTTAAATATGACAAATCTGGCGACATGTAGATGCACAAATAATTTATTTAAATAATATGCAGGCAAATAAACTTACAGGGTTCAAGTTTCTGTTTTAAATATATCAAATTGGGCAACATATTATGGATATTAAATAACAATGTTGAGGCAGGTAAAACATTTACTTGGCCGTGCAATTTAGGGACACCCGATAGCATGTCATTTTTAAAGGTACACTCACCGTTTTCTAAGTTACTTCTCGTCCTGACAGGCTGCTACCGGGCCTACACTCGGGGACAGCTGCTCGACTCCTGGGTCTCGTATAAGTGCGGGGGTTGTAGTGCGATTCGCGAGATAAATGAAGCCATAACAATGGACCTTTATGATACAAAGTTGCCTTCCCACAGCCAGGACAGTCGATTGAGCAGTAGAATTGGAGGCGCCTGCAAGTATGCAGGCTCAGACTAGCAAGTTGGACGGAATATCACTCGTGAGAATCTACATCAGCAGATACAATGTCACCTCCAAAGACAATAGTGCCACGCCTGAAGTGTAGTGTATAAATAGGCTGCTCACAAGGATACAACCGTTCATTCTTGTTCCGAGTAGTTAGACTCTGCACATCGCGTGCTAGACTTTAGATCACATGTATGTTGATCGTTACATTTATCATTGGTTTATGTTATTCATTTTTGTATTAAATATTGATTGTTTAAAGTAGTAAATAAATTGTTTAAAAAAGTAAAACGTCTTAACCGTAAAGTTAAGTGGCGCAGTCATTAGTATTGGTTATAAAACCGAAAGCATATCGACTTTTAAGCGTATAGACGCCTAATAACCAATTCGAGCCAAGCAGAGCCAAGTAGAGCAGAAACAGTAGCCAAGCAGAGCCAAATGAGAGCAGAAACCATCGTATTATGGTAAGTTTACTGCTATCCCATTTTTCATTTCCTATATTATTTTATGTATATGTGTTGTATTGAAATGTTATATGTCTGATTCAGAAGAAGAATCACAAAGCTTATCTAATATAGAATATAGATTTAGATCGATCAGTATTAGCGATAATTATATAACAAGAAGCAATTTGAATAGTAATAGTAATAGTAGCAACATGACAGACCAATTCAAAGAATTTTTCCTTAAGGCTATCCCAGAGTTTGATAGTCAACCAGCCAATGTAGGCAACTTTTTGAAATCTTGTGACTTGGTCATGAATCAGTTCTACGTACCAAACGAGAATTTGTATATGAATCATTTTTTATTAAATTATGTACATACAAAATTTACAGGAACAGCACGGCTTATCGTGAATACTAAAATAATTAATTCGTGGGCAGATCTGAGAAGTGCCATTGTACAGAACTTCAGAGACCAGCGCGATGACAATAGTCTATTAGCAGAAATGCTGACGCTGAAACAACGTAATGCGCAGAACGCACTGTCGTTCGCTAACAGATGCCGTCATATAGAGCAATTACTTATATCAAATTTAATCGCAAACGAACATAACGAAGGTTTAAGGTTAATTAAAATGGACATTTACTAGAACCAGGCGTTAAAAGCATTGCTTGGGGGATTACGTAACCCAATGGGGATTGTGTTTAGGAGTAGATCACCCGAGGGCATAGAACAGGCTTTAAAATTTGTATTTGCAGAAGAAAACTTCGATTATAGAGACAAAACGATACATAAAAATTTCAATAATAATAAACCGGAAGGACAAAACCGTAAATTTTTCCAGAAGCAAAATAACCCACCTTTCCATAACGTACAATTTCAAAGACCTTTTCAACAAAATTTCAGACCGTTTCAACAAAACAATAATGCCCAAAACAATCAAACAAATTTCCAACCCCGTCAAAACCAACAATTCGCGCCGAGAGAAAATTTCTAGAGTCAATTTAGAAGACCAAATTTTAATAGTCAACCGGGACGACCCCATATAAATCACAACGTAAACAGAAACTATCACGAACCCATGGAAGTAGACAGCTCTAATACGAGACTGTCACAACAGCCACAAAGGCGCGCAGCTCACGTAAATAACACAGAATTTAGCGATAACAATATAAATGAAATAAATTACGATTTAAATTATGAAAACTATGAACTAAATCATGAAAATTCGCCAGCAGAATAATATGATATCCAACAGCAAAATTTTCCAGTTGCAGGTCCCTCAACGCGAGAAGCGTAATAGATATAAATAATATTAGTGCATTAAGTAGATTACCATATATAGAACTAAAAGAAATACAAGGTAAATTTTTATTAGATTCGGGATCTTCAAAAAATCTTTTGAATCCTGTTGTAGCATATTATAAGTTTCCAGAGAACATATTCACCCAACATTTTACTATACGTACTGGTACTTCGGCACATTCGAAACGTGCAAATATTAAGCTTAATTCAATTTCAGATAAGACACAAGAATTATGTCTTTTTAATTTCAATAGTAATTACAGTGGTCTATTGGGGATGGTATTCCTCAAGTTAAATGAAGCTGAAATAGATTTTAAAAATCACACGCTATGTATAGGCGGTAGAGTTATAAAAATACAGTTTCCAAAAGATAATCAATCGATAGTAGATAATAATCATGAAAATTTTCACACAAATAATTTACCTAATAAGGGCAGTGATAGTAGTTGTAAGTATAAGGAGAGAATTAATTTAAACGTGAACCTGAATAATAACACAAGTCAATTAAATAAAAGCCCAGATATCAGTTTAGATGAAGTTCCCACTACAAACGAATATTGTAATGAGGAGACTGATTATGTTCGGTTAAATAATATACAAGACGTTGAAACAAAAAGTAAAAATGAATTAAAATCTAGTATTAATGTAATTAAGCAATCGAATAAACCTAAAGTAGAAAAATCTAATTTTAATTTTAAACAAGATTTAGCAACTAATAAAAAGAGTAGGGGGGAAACAAACCCCATACATTTACAAATTTCTGATACGACTAATAATTCAAAAACACAAATACACAAATTGAAAAAATTGAATACAGCTTCAGAGATTAGAGAACAAATTATGTTTTCTCATTTTTTTATTTTTTATTTTAACAACACATCACGAGGGCTTACAACCTAAATACTATCGTATCGTGGGTGTCGACAAGGAGGAAAGAGGCAACATGTTAATTCTGGACTTGAAGGTTTGGAGGTTCGGGGGAGAAAGAAAACATGTGCCGCCAAGGAATTCCACAACTTGGAAGTCCTCGGGACAAAAGAGCGGGCATAACAATATGTTCTATGTCTGGTGACCTGGGCAGTAAAAAGGTGCAATCGCTCTGTTCCCCTGGTAGATCTGTTGGGGGCAGCAGGTGGAGGAACTATGGAAGAAAGCTCCTCTGAGCAGTGCCCGTGCAGATATCTATAAACGAGAGAGAGGTCACCAACGGCACGTCGGTGGGCAAGGGATGGCAGCCTTTGGGTGAGGGTAGCGTCACCGATGAGAAGTATAGCTCTCTTCTGAATGGAGTCCAGGATAGCGAGTGTAGAAGCGGCAGCAGCACCCCAGATGTGGGAGCAGTATTCGAGGTTTGGTCTTATTTGTGAAGTATATAAAGTATACAGATTAGCTGGTAAAAGTATTTGCGAGCCCAGAAGATGAAACCTAATTCCTTAGCAGCCGCTTCTGCAATTGATGTGACATGTTGCTGCCAATTGAGACACTTATCACACTTATCGTAACAAGTAAATAAAATATATATGAATATAGGAACAGTAAATAATAATTTATATTCAGGGCCGCACTCAAGCATTATACTAATGAAACAGGACAAAAATATTCTAATAAGACCACATTACGTAAATTAAGACTCAAGCTCCTAACAGCAAAAATAAGGACTATAATCACAAGAGACAATCTTGAATGACAACACAACCAAATTTAAAATAAATAACTAAGCTGAGTATTACCTTGTCAAAAGTATAATCAGTAATTAAGAAATTCATTACGTAATTAGAAATTTTTTTTTCCAAATATAATTCACGGATGCACAACTGTGTATTGCACACAGGTTTAAAATCGGATTTTAAAATTAAATTGCATTAGAGCTATCATTTTACAGGAATTAGTAAAACATAACGGCTGGAAGTACACGTAATAGGTTAACCCGCTAAAATATAATAACAATAATAATAATGAAAAAAAAATATTATAAATATTCATTACAAAATTATTAGACAAAGTCACGTCTAAACTTCTTCACAATTCAATTAGGAAAACACTTATAGCAGTTAACAATACTACCATAAGACACATTGAAAGATTTTCACAGCAAAATTATCGAACGTTATTGTTCAAGACTAAATTTAAAAATAGGAAATTCATCAAATTAAAACCATACTGTATCTCTGATTATAAATTGACAATGCATTCACGAAGCCACTAACAAAAGGCTTAAAGAAAAACTATAAAAGAAACATCAAAGACGAGGAATACATTGATGCTTTTAACCCGTTTAAAGACATCTTAATGAATTCACCTGTGCTATAACATCAGACTTTTCCAAAGATTTTAGACTAGCAACAGACGCTTCCAATGTAGCGATAGCTTAAGTCAGTCGTACATTGAACACAACAGAAGCTAGCTACAGCACGGTAAGAAGGAGTTACTAGCCATCGTATGGGCAACCGATTATTTCAGACTCATATTCAACACCCGGTATACCGATACTCGAGAAATAATTAGTTAACAACAAAACTAATCAGACAGTTTCAAAAATACGGACAAACTAAATACATTCTAAGTCAGAAAAAAGACAAACAAAATTTCATATAAGTAAAATTTAATTTAAATGAAACCAGCCAAATAGGAAAAATTATAAAATAATACTTTTACCACAAGGGAAATATTATTGTGTTCTGTAGACGAAGCAGATAATGAACTGGTAAGTTCGGCAATCAATAAACAAAAATTTTATAATGTGACATCAGCCATATTTTATAAATGTAAAAATTAGAATTTTTTTTTAGATATATATATATATATATATATATATATATATATATATATATATATATATATATATATATATATATATATATATATATATAGCTTACTACAGGTATAGGACATAATAGAATTACGTACCAACAGACTAACCAACAATTCAAATGAAGAGACAACGTCTATAAAAAGTAGTCCACGAAATTCCACAAAACAACATAAAAATACATTTTCAAGACACGATTCAATAATTTCATTACTAAAAACTAACAAAGCTATTTTAATAAACCATAAAAAAAGTTAAGGAGATAATCAACCCACAGTACCTACAATGTTAAGAATTAGCATATGAGATACTCGACATATGGAGTGTACTACAGGAGAAGGCGACTACGTAAGCAACAACTTGGAAATAATACATATAACGTTACGAGACAATGAACGGACTGAGACACAGCCGAATTTAAATAGCAAGCTTAATTGTTACATAAATTAAGGCACGTAACATGATTAACATAATTATAAGACCGTTTAAATTAACACTAGTATTAATAACCTATAGATATCAGAAACAAGATGAGGTAACTTATAAATCATTTAAGAATAAATTCTCAATCAATTAAATAAAAGCTACTAAATACCCACTAGTAATTAACGATAACCGATTATAATTCTGAATAGCAAAATTTCATGCAAATTTGAATTTTACTACACGAAATAGGGATAATACATTTTATGGGATTATCCAAATAAAGAACACTTTTAAATAAACAACAGAAACATATCATCGTAAACAGACTAGGTTATATATGTAAATCAAAAGAATTTAACAAACAATCATCAATTTGAGTCATAACCAAGACACATTAGTAAATAGAATAAATGAATTAGGTAATACAATCGATAGTCTTAGGAGTAAACAACTAACTCACTACCATCGCTTAAAAATGCTATAATTAATTACACAGTTAAACCATTTACTGAATAATATTCAGGAACTGGCATTAACAGCAGAAAATGCAATCAATTTTCTAAGTCAGGGATATTCCATACTTCAATATTAAAATCAAAATTTATAATAAAGGAAATCAATAAAATACAAAATTATGTAACCAATGGAAAATCAATAACTACCAGTGATCTAAATCTATACGAAAAAATATTTAAAATAAAAGCAGTTCAAAACAATTTCCAAATTATATTTTAAATAGAGATACCTCTAATAGACAAATCAGAATATGATTATCATCAATTATACACATTACCTGTCCCTAGAAAGACACACACTTTTACCATGATTATTACTAGAACCAAATACCTAATCCTAAGCAGTAAACAATATGCCTATCGTAATGAAGAGTGTCCAGATTTAAAGAACCAGATATATTGCTGCAAAGAAGATAATCCAACAACCATGAATGATCCAAACCCATGTGAAATCAAACTAATCAAATTTAAAAAACCTATCAACAATTGTAATCAGGAATTAGTCAAAATTAATAAAACCACAGTTTCGAAATATGGAACCAGTGGTTATAGCACCCGAAGAAACTAACGCCAAAATAACTTGCCAGGAACAGGAGTGGACCAACATAATCAAAGGTACCAAGTTAGTCAACCTTCAACCAAATTGCCAATTGAAAATAGGCACCAAAATCTACAAGACCGGCCCGACAACAGCAGAAACACAACAGCTATTCAATCTACCTAAATTAGAAACCCCCACTTCAGAAGATCACATAAATCAAAGAAAGGTACCTGAACTATCATTAGAAAACTTACAGCTACATAACATCGATCAAATGCAACATCAACTTCAGAATATTAAACAGAATATAACAGGACCAATAAATATACCGATCCATCACCTGAGTATATGGACCATTGTACGTAGCAGTTACAATAGCAATAACAACAATAGCCGTCTGAATGGGGTTAAAGAAAAGAAGAACAACAAAAGAAGACAAGGAAAACAGTCCAAGAAACACCGAGTCCGGATTTCCCTTGAATATCCGGAACGAACCATAGCTTCGTTCTTTAAAAAGGGGAGGAGATAAATGGAGCCATAACAATGCACCTTTATGATACAAAGTTGCCTTCCCACAGTCAGGACAGTCGAATCAGCAGTAGAATTGGAGGCGCCTGCAAGTATGCAGGCTCTAGCAAGTTGGACGGAATATCACTCGTAAGAATCTACATCAGCAGGTCCAAAGTCACCTCCAGAGACAATAGTGCCACGCCTAGAGTGTAGTGTATAAATAGGCTGCTCACAAGGATACAACCGTTCATTCTTGTTTCGAGTAGTTAGACTCTGCACATCGCGTGCTAGACTGTAGATCACATGTATGTTGATCGTTACATTTATCATTAGTTTATATTATTCATTTTTTTATTAAGTATTGATTGTTTAAATTAGTAAATAAATTATGTAAGAAAGTAAAACGTCTTAACCGTAAAGTTAAGTCGCGACTTAACTTTAGCGTTAAGACAATTAACTTTTTTAAACAATTTATTATTACTTAAACACAATGATTACTTAATACAATAATGAGACAAAAAATATATATATAAGTGATATTAAAATACTTGACACGCCATGTGCCAGACTAACTAGGAAACAAGCAATGAACGCTCCTATCTCGGTGCTTATCCTATTTATAGTCTTCCTCTCCAGGCGTGGCACTATTGTCTCTGGAGGAGACCTGGATCTGCTAATGCTGAATGTCACCGGAGATATTCCGTTCGCACTTGCTGGTTTTACGCCTGCATTCCTACAGGCGCCACTTCATGATTATGATGACACTGCGGTTTCTAAGGAGGCCAGGATACATTGTTGCACAATAGCCTGTTGTTGTGGCTCTATTTATCTCCTCCCCCCTTTGAAGAACGAAGCTACGGTTCGTTCCGGATTTTCAAGGGAAATCCGGCTTCGGTGGTTCCTGGGTTGATCTTCAATTCTCCCTTGTCGGTTCTTGGGTTGATCTTCGTAGTTCTTCTAGTGGTTCTTCTTCTTATGACTCCCCATTTGACGGCTATCATTATGATGGCGGTTAAAATAGCCACGTACAATAATATGGTCCATATACTCAGGTGATGTAATGGTAGTTCCGTTCGGCCTGGTATATTTTTCTTAATGTTTTGGAGTTGGTGTTGGATCTGCTCGATGTTATGCAGCTGTACGTTGTCTAATTTGAGTTCGGGTACCTTTTCGTAATTTGTTTCTTCCTTCGTAGTGGTGGTTTCTAATTTGGGGAGATTGAATAGTTGTTGTGTTTCTGCTGTAGTGGGGCCGGTTTTATAAATTTTGTTTCCTACTTTCAATTGGCAATTTGGTTGGAGGTTGACCAATTTGGTACCCTTGATGATATTGGTCCACTCTTGTTCCTGGCAAGTTATTCTGGCGTTTGTCTCTTCTGGCGCTAAGATGATGTATTGACTGGTTCCATATCTCGAAACTGTGGTTTGTTTAATTTTGACTAATTCTTGGTTACAATTATCGATAGGCTTTTGGAATTTTATTAGTTTTATTTCACATGGGTTCTGATCATTCATGGCTGTTGGATTGTCGTCTTGGCAGAAATATAATTTGTTCTTTAAATTTTGACATTCTTCATTTCGAAAGGCATATTGTTTACTGCTTAGGATCAAGTATTTGGTTCTAGGGATTATCATGGTAAAGGTGTGTGGATTTTTTGGGACAGGTAATGTGTATAACTGATAGTAATCATATTCTGACTCTTCAACTAGAGGTATTTCTATTTGAAATATAATTTGGAATTTATTTTGTACTGCTTTTATTTTGAATATTTTTTCATACAGATTCAGATCAGTGGTTGTTATTAGTTTAGCATTTGTTACGTATTTTTGTATTCTATTGATTTATTTTATTATAAATTTTGGTTTTAATATGGATGTGTGAAAAATTCCTAATTTTGAAAAAGTGATTGCATTCTCAGTTGTGAGTGCTAATTCTTGAATATTATTCAATAAATGTCCAAGCTGGGTCAGCAGCTCTAGGATTTTGATGCGATGATAGTGCGTTAGTTGTTCGCTCCTAAGGCTATCAACTGTGTTACCTAACTCGTTTATTCTATTTATTATCGTGCCCTGATTGTGACTCAACCCTACGATCGTTTTATTGAACTCTCCGATTGCTTCTAGCATTACCGAATTTTGCGATTTAAAAAGATCATGAATTTTGTTTTGGTCTGTACTTAATATTTCTATTGCCTGATATATACGTTCGCCATCTTGTGAATCGAGATTGCCAGTTATTGATTTAAATATCGATCCTAGCCCATTGATTATGCCCCGTCTCTGTCTCTCATTGATGTTATCTCTCTCTAAGAATATCCTATAAAATGTATCGTCTATATTATCTATAGTAAAATTTAATGTTAGTATAAAATTATGGTATTCGTCGTGGTAATCTTTTGTCATAGACGTAACTGTGTTTATGTAATGTCTTTTTATTTGGTTATAGTCTTCGTGTAGTTGTGTCAGGTCATGTATATGTATCAAGTTCCAGCTGCTAGTCTCTGTGTATGCTGTACCTAATTTCTTTGGCAGCATACCTGGATTGTCCGTCAAGTCTTGTATTTGGGCTGTTATTCCTGTGGCAAGGAACCTGCAAGACGTAAATTTCTTAGATGTGCTATTGTCTGTTCGTCATTTTTATGGTTTATTAGAATAGCTTTGTTATGTTCTAATAAGGATATTATTGAATAGGGTCCTGAAAAGGGGTTTTTATGTTTTTTATGAAATCCCGGTGGTATCTGTTTGTATACCACGTCGCCTTCCTTGAACGGCTGGTTCGTGGTTTTATTAGTTCGTTGTAAGGTTTTTTGTTTTGACGTTTCTATGCGACTTCTAACAATTTCGTAGATGATTTTCATAATTTCTTTGTGTTGTACGTTATACTTTTGCGTAATTATTACTTCCGGGTCGTAGTTAAACATTTCCGGTATATAGCCGAATATTAAGTCGAATGGTGGTTTTAGCGTTTGTGAGTGTATCGTGGAATTATAGGCGAATATACAGTAGGGTATTAATTCTATGGGTTTCATATTTTTGAATTTCTCCTTAAATAATCGATAATGTTCAATGATGGTGCTGTGAAATCGTTCTATGGGTCCGTTTGATTCGGGGTTTTGGGGTGTTGTGGTGTGCAATTCTATTTGGTATGTCTCTAGTAGTTCTTTTACTACTAAATTCGAGAACTCCGTTCCTGGGTCCGCAATTAGGGTTTTACACGCTCCGTACTGTGAAAAGTATTTAATTAAGTTTTTTGCAATTTCTGTAGCGTTTTTGCTTTTGATGGGAAATGCTTGACCGAATTTACTGAATGGATCCAATATGGTTAAAAATATTGCTCGTTCAATTTGGAACGTATCTACGTGGAGTGTTTCTAAAGGTTTGGATGCTGTTGGAGTGTGTTCTAATGCTATCTGTACCGGGTTCCTGTTATATTTGCACGTTTTACACAGCTCACACGTTTTTACATATTCTTCTATGTGTTTCTTTAAATTGGGGTAATAGTATTTTCTCTTTATTCTTAAGTTTACTTGAATCCTTTTATTAGTGGCTTTACGACTGCATTGTCTGTTTATGATCAGATATACAGTATGGTCCTAATTATATTGATTTCCTTTTTTTTTTCTTGAATGGTCGCTAATGGTCGATAATTGTGCTGTGAAAATCCTTTAAAGTGTCTTACGGTCGTTTTGTTACTAGTGTTTTCTTAATAGACTTGCGACGACGCTTAGACATGACTTTGTCTAACATTTTGATATGAATAATTTTTTTTTCATTGTTATTAATGTTATTATATTTTTAGTTGGTTAATCTATTACGTATATTTCATACATCTATAAATTTGGGTGATTCTACGTTATTAAAGTTTTTGTTGATAGCCGAACTTACCAGTTCGTAATCTTGTCCATTTACAAAAAAAATGCAATAATATTTCCTTTGTGGTAACCAATATTTTTTTCTAAAAGTCTCTATTTGATCTGGTTTATTTAAATTAAAATTTGCACATATATAATTCCTTTTGTCCCGTCTGACTGATTGGTTTGTCAGTATTTTTTAAACTATCTGATTTTAAATCTGTGTGCCATACCCAGTGGTCTATCGGTGAATTATCTTTCTAAAATGTTTTCTAATTACTTAATGAATGGTTTCATTATTGATTCTACTTTTGACAAGGTGATAACGATAAGATTTATTACATACGCCTATATGTCCTTTTTCTTTACGACAATATTAATCATCAGCTTAGTTATTCAATTTAAAATTTGTTGAGTGCGGTCCTGAATATAATTTTTATTCAATGTTTATCTACTGGTATATTTTAGGTATTTGTTACAGTAAGTGTGTTTTTTCATCTTAGTCGCCTGTATATATTTGTCATGAATGTAACGGTGTCTGCTTAGTGTCGCTTTATTTGTTTGTAGTCTTTAGGTAATTGTCAAGTCATGTATGTGATGTATCCGATTTTCCCGTTTTACCTTACTTAGGTAATATAATTCGATTGCTTATTCAGTTTATTTAATTTAAATACATTGTAATCTTTTTTGTTACCATATTCACAGGTTTTAATATAATTTTCAATTTTCTGTCTCATCTGGGGAAAAGTGAACTTGTTTTGCATCTGTTCCCAAGTTTCATTAAATGCGAGATGTCGGCGTTTAGTTTCATGAGCAAGCATAATTTGTAGCCTAATATCTGATGCCGATTGTAATTTTTCCAATATGGGTAGTTTTGTTTTAGAATTATTAGTCATATTGGACTTTTGGATTTTTATGGGGTTTGTTTCAGTACTATTTTTATTTATGGCAAAAATTTGTTTATTATTAACATTAGAGTTTTCCGCTTTAGGGTTTGTTTCACTTACTACCTGTTTTACCGTTTTTAGTCCCGTATTCCCCGTATTATCATGTTGACCTAAAGGTTCATCTTCCTCTGGTTTTTCAATAACTAATTTATTTCTACCTAGTGCTCTATCCGGCTGCTTAATTAATTTAGTACTAGATTTTAATTGATTTTTCCTTTCTGTGTGGACGTCTTATATATTATATAACCTATTAAGATCAGTTTCCTCGTTACAATGTTCGTTTGTAGTGGGAACTTCATTTAAACTGCTCTGTGGACTTTTGTTTGATCTCCTTATTATATTATCACCGGTGAGCCAGGAATTCACATAATTCATAATACTGTTATTGTTCTGTTGCACGTTCGGCTTGGATTTTGACTCATCAGCGAAATCCATCGACTGCCTATGCTTCATGTCGCTTGCGTCCTTATTCAAGTTCAAGTTTAATTTAATTCTATGGTCATTCATTCCTTTCTTACAATTATAACTACTATCACTGCCCTCGTTAATGAAATTCTTTGTTGGCATATCTATATGGTTAATATGTACTACCGGTTGTCCGTATACGTGTCTGCTATCTGAAAATTTAGTTGTTGACTATCGTATTCGTCTGCTGGCGAATTTTCGTAATTTAATTCTTCGTTGACGTAATTCAAATCGTAATTTGTTTCATTTATGTGATTATCGTTAAATTCTAAGTTATTTAATTGAGCTGCTCTACTTGGCTGCGTTAGTGACAGTCTAGTATTAGAACTATCTACTTCCATTGGTTCGTGATAATTTCTGTTGTTAATTATAGGGTTTTGTCCCTGTGGGTTATTAAAATTCTGTCGTCTAAAATTGTTTGAAAAATTAGTTCTATTCATAAATTGCGGATTTTGTCTATTTTTAAAATTCGTTTGATTATATTGCGGTCTATTTTGTTGCTGAGATGGTCTAAAATTAGGTTGAAAGTTTGTTGGGTTATGTTGTTGGTTATTGTGTTGTTGAAAAGGTCTGAAATTAGGTTGAAACGGTCGTTGAAACTGCACATTGTTAAACGGTGCGTTATTTTGTCTTGGAAAGAATTTTTGTCCGTCTGACCTATTCTGATTAAAATTTTTTTGTACTGTTTTGTCCCTATAATCGAAATTTTCTTCTGCGAATACAAACTTTAGGGCGTCTTCTATGCTTCCTGGTGACCTACTTCTAAGAGCTAGACCTAACGGGTTCCTAATTCCGCCTAAAAATGCTTTTAATGTTTGTTCCTGGTAAATGTTCATTTTTATTACTTTAACGCCTTCGTTCTGTTCGTTAGCTATTAGATTAGATATGAGTAATTGTTCGATATGCCTGCATCTGTTAGCGAATGCAAGGGCATCTTCCGCATTCCTTTGTTTCAAGGTGAATAGTTCTGCTAGTAGGCTACTAGAATCGCGCTGATCGCAAAAATTATCCACAATAGCGCTTCTCAAGTCGGTCCATGTGTTTATTATCTTAGTGTTAATTATAAGCCTCGCTGTTCCCGTTAGTTTTGTTTGAATGTAATTTAATAAGAAATGATTCATATATACATTCTCGTTTGGCATATAAAATTGGTTCATTACGAGGTCGCATGACTTTAAAAAATTACCTACATTAGCTGGTTGCCCGTCAAATTCGGGAATAGCTTTTAAGAAGAATTCTTTGAACTGGTCAGTCATGTTGCTACTACTATTACTACTATTTGAATTAGTTACTGTTGCGATATTATCGCTTATACTTATCGATCTCAATCTGTACTCAATATTCCCTAAGCTTTGTGACTCGTCTTCTGAGTCTGACATATAATTATATCAATACACACACATACAATTGAAAAATATGGCAGGAAAATGTGAAATTGGATAGCAGTAAACAACTTACAATACTATGATGGTTTCTGCTCCCATTTGGCTGCTTGGCTATGACTTCTGCGTAACTTGGTTCTAATTGGTTATTAGGCGTCGATACGCTTAGAAATCGATATTCTTTCGGTTTCTTAACCAATACTAACGACTGCGCCACTTAACTTTAGCGTTAAGACAATTAACTTTTTTAAACAATTTATTATTACTTAAACACAATGATTACTTAATACAATAATGAGACAAAAAATATATATATAAGTGATATTAAAATACTTGACACGCCATGTGCCAGACTAACTAGGAAACAAGCAATGAACGCTCCTATCTCGGTGCTTATCCTATTTATAGTCTTCCTCTCCAGGCGTGGCACTATTGTCTCTGGAGGTGACCTGGATCTGCTAATGCTGAATGTCACCGGAGATATTCCGTTCGCACTTGCTGGTTTTACGCCTGCATTCCTACAGGCGCCACTTCATGATTATGATGACACTGCGGTTTCTAAGGAGGCCAGGATACATTGTTGCACAATAGCCTGTTGTTGTGGCTCTATTTATCTCGCGTGAACAATACCAACAGAGGTCCCCCGCTTCGACACTCTCGCTTGGATTTTACTCGTGCCGCAGCGCTAGTGCTTGCCATAGGCTTACTCCGCTAGTCCGGGGAACTGTCTTAGGGACGGAATTATATAAAAATCGCGTCGATTACTATAAAAGATTACATACTTGGACACTCGCTTGAATCTGATTCGTGGCGCTAGTGCTTACCATAGGCTCTCTCCGTGAGTACTGGAAACTATCTCAGAACCGGATGTTAAATAGAGAAACGCGAAAACGACCAGAAAAGATCACCTACTTGAACACTCTTGCACGAATTTGATTCATAGCGCTAGTGCTTACCATAGGCTTTCTCCGCCAGTACACTATGGAAAACAACCCCCAGATGAGTTGTTAGGAAGCCTACAGTGTTCAGTGACAGTATAAACCGACCCGAATCGATCTTGGCGATAGTATACTGCACCTACTGCGTATATAATTGCCACGTCATAACCAACTGACCTCAGACGAGATTCTAGGAACGATAGTATACTGTGCCTACTAACCACAGATAACTTTTCAGCAGATGGACGTTCAAAAGGGCAGACACAATTCCAAGGAAAACCAGTTTTCAGCAGCAGTACAAATCGGCCCGTATTTATCTTGGAGATAGTGTGCTGTGCTTGCTAGCCGTAGGATTTCCCAGCAGGACAGTGTCCACAAGTCTGCCTAAAGAACCTTATGTCTGGAGACAGATTTGTAGATGAGACAACTCTGAGGTTCAGACGAAGTCTAATTTTCCATTTCCAACGTACGTTCTTTTATATGAACTCGCTACGCCCCCAGCGTCAGAACAAATAATTCCAGGCCAAGTCACTACGGTTGAAAAGATATCGGCTATGTACATAATTATCGACCAAATTGTTGCGTACATGCTAGCTCGCACTCTATCGCTGGCTTGAACACATGTCCCACATAAAAAACTGTCTGGCTGTCTCAATACATTGTACTATGTCTTCTTTTAATTAAAACATAATGTTAATAATCCACTGCTCCATTTATTTCACTTATTTTGCGAACGTCCCTATATTACTATTAACGGGTGCCCCTTTTTTGCTAAAAAAAACTTGCATGTATGAACACACATTAAATATTCCAGCAAATTTTAAAATTTTATGAAAGTAGTTGAATTGTCAGATAAATAATTCATAAACTAAATAGGATTATATATAATACAAAGTGCAGATGGTTTCTATGAAAATTCACTACCATAAGGCACTTGCTGCATCCAGACTTTTTCCGTTATTGCAAGATAAGGTACCTAAAATTCAGCGCGATCGGACTACCCTTGTATTTTTTTATTTTCAAATATAAAAAAAAATTGAATGCTTTTAACCTTCGTTAAAATAGATTTAGGAATCCTTAAAAAATATTTTTTAACATTTATATAATTTTAGTGAATCTAAATGACCAGGTAAGACAAATATATATTCCTTTGAATATAAATATATTCAAAGATATATTCATACATTGGTATGCTATATCAACACAAAACATGGCAACACTGCTTTCCTATCTAGGTTCTGACTAGAGCTACTCGACCTAACCCACCCCTACCAGTGGAATACATAGTCGACCAATCTGTGTTTGTACATTCGCATTAAATGAGTAGATGTATGGAGGGTTGCAAACATTGCGTTAATGTCGCTAACTGGGACTGGACTCCAGCGAACATCTCGCTGTTATATTTTTATTAAATACCTGCGAAATTCAATATTTTGGGGGATGATGCTACCTAAACGTCTTTACTTTGGGGAAGCTAAATTTCAAGAAAGTTTTCAATTATTTTGCGTTTAAAACGCCAAATCATTAATAACAAAGCTTTATATATTGACTAATACATTGATTTTAAATGTCATATATCGATTCGTCAACAGATCGTGTATTTTCGACTGATCCCATCTGTTACATTTTCACATTTTGGTTATATTTCTAAATATTACATATAATATTCGTATTTATCTTCAAAATTTAAGCTTTTGGCATATTACAGGTTTAATCTATGACTGTTATTAAAAATTACCGCTCTTTACAAGCGGCTTAATACCAATTACACACGTTTTACTGTTTTATTAAATTTGATCTGATTGTTTTAAAACCTCAATACCATAAAATACTTTAAGATACTTTTTACATTTTATAAATTTTGAAATAAGCTATTGGTTTTATTGGTTTTAAATGCCTGAAAATATATAGACAATTAATTAAGCTTGCTTTTAGTAGCTGTTCTATAACCCCAACTCCTTTTATCAGCTTGTGTGTGACAAATTTATGTCACCTTACATTTTGTTTACATATGAAATATTTAAAAATATTTACAGATGCTTAAATTAAAACTTAACTATAAACACTGTGATTAGTCTTTCAGTTCGAACTCTGTATATTAATATAACACCTTTTTTGTGGTAAAAGGCATCCAAGGTCTTAGCTTTGGGATTTAGAAAGTTTATATATGGTCTTGGCCTAGTTCTTTCAATATTGCCATTAACACTTTCACTTTGCACTGTTATATCAGTTCAAATACTTATGGTTTACTTATATTTGATTACAAAACAATATTTCTTATTACTGTTTACTTGAGTAACCCTCCTTTTGTATTTAAATAACAGTTTAACATTAAACTGTTCTTTATAAAGCTGCGCCCAGCAAACTGACTTGATGTTTCCCTTTTTAGCTTTATTTTTAGAATACTTTGTTTTAAAATATCTTTTTCTTTTTTGTGTTGACAGATCTCCATCTAATTGGATTGGAAAAACGTGGAATATTTGTGACAATAATAAAAATACTCAGAGATCCTTCTGAATACCATATCGCTTTAAACGTTCAGTAAGAACTACTATATTATTTCTCCATTTACATTTTTTATTGATTTTTTCTTTTGTATTTTATATGTATGTGTGTTCGTGAGTATATATATATATATATATATATATATATATATATATATATATATATATATATATATATATATATATATATATATATATGTCCTGAGATAATTGCTTACTGTAGAGCCGATCGCAAGGTTAGAGCACGATTGCATCAGCCTAGGTGGACAAGCACGACCAGCGCGTTGGACCCGCCTTGTAAGCAATAGTTAGTTTATAGGTATTACCATTGTTAGATTACGGAACTATTATTACATTGTACGTTTAACTGGCAACACTTCCTGTTCGCCTCATCTTTGTAATTTTCACTTTTATTAACGTTTGTATTTTAGAGTTTCAATAAATTATTTTTTATCAAAACGTCTTAAGTGCAAAACTTAATTGTCGCTGCATTGAACAATGTGTCAAAACGGAATTATATCCAAATAATCGCCGGTTTATTTTGATTATTTATTTATTATTATTGTTATTATTATTATCTTTATTAACCATTTGAGGTACTGTAATCCGTACATATAGTAAGTCATTTATAAAAGTTCCACACAATACATACAAACCACACAAAACTGCACATATTCATGGATGAGCATATGACAGCCCATGGACCACCCAAGGTCCGTATCAGAACTCCAATACAGCAGCGCTGGGGTAAGCATGCTACACTCTTTTATCTAGAAGCATACACATTTACATCCACACACATGCATGCACAGACACGCAAGCACACACATACATACCCCAACACACTAGCAAGCTAAGTGTGTGTGTGTGTGTTTTGTTTCTTTAACGTCGGCCTACTTATGTGACTGGGGCCAATCACCGACGCCAGGGAGCAGTTTCACGTCACCATCCTGGAAATTTTGCCGAACCCCAGCCTTTCTGTAAGGAATGTAGGGATCTTTAACGTACCCAACACGGGACACGGGAACGACGGCTTTACGCCCCCTCCGAACGGCGGAACTTGCAGACATTTAACTTGCTCAAATACAATGCCAGAACCTCGGTTGATGTTATTGTTACAGTTTGACCACGGACGGACATTCCTACATTGTTATTGCTTAAGTCTCTTTTAACTTGTCATAATTTATATTTTTCATTTTTTATTATTATTGATAAGTATTTTATGTAACTATAATCAATAAATTCTTTTAAAAATTCAAGTGTGTTAACAAGAAAGTTAACTGGCGCAGTCGCAACGGATAGAGCTGAAGAACCAAAAGTATATTGATTCTTTGCGTTTCAACGCTTAACAGCCAAAGAACCGATCAAGAGAAAAGTCATGAAGACAGCAGCAATTACATCGATTCTGTAAGTTGTTTGCTTCCTTTACTTTTCCTATATATAGATTGTATCTCCTCATATATTGATGATATTATATGTCTGATAGCGATATTGATAATTTAGAACATTTGGAATATAGATTAAGCAATATTAGTATTGGCGAAATTGATATTGTAGAACAACCCGATATAAATAATTCTAGAAACAATTTAAATATGGCAAATCAATTCCAAGAGTTTTACCTTAAAGTAATTCCCGAATTTAACGGACAGCCTGAAAATGTAGGGACCTTTTTAAAAGCTTGTGATCTAGTAATGAATTAATTCTATGATGCAGATAATCAAAATTTATATCTTAACCATTTTCTATTAAATTACATTCAAACGAAACTAATTGCACAAGCCAGGTTAATTATTAACACTAAAATTATAAACACGTGGATAGACTTAAGACGGGCAATTGTTGAGAACTTTACAGACCAGCGTGATGAAATTAGCTAACTAGGCGAATTATTGACACTAAAACATAACGAGGATGCCTTAGCGTTCAGTATTCGTTGCAGACACATTGAACAATTACTCATCTCTAATTTAATATCAAATGAACGTAACGAGGGAATTTTAGTATTAAAACAAAACATGTACAGACAACAGACACTCAAAGTGGTGGCCTAAAAAACCCCCTTGGCATGGTGGTTCGGTCGACCCGACCGGACAGCATAGAACAAGCGTTAAAATTTATATTCTCCGAGGAAAATTATGAATATAGGGACCGATTATTACACCGGTCAAATTTCAACAATAATAACAATAACAGGCACGACAAGCAACAAAAACCAGTTTTCCAAAGAAATACCCCAAATTTTAACAATATTCAATTTCAAAAACCCTTCCAACAACAAAATTATCGTGCACTTTTAACTATAATTCAAACAGACCCCAAATGTCTCACCCGCAATTTCTGGGAAGCCCTTCAAATCAATACTCAATGAGATGACCGACGTACAACCCTAATGACAATACTAGAAGATATCCACAGGCTATGAATGTCGGCAGTAACAACACAAGACATACTAACTTCAGCCGACAACAACCCTTACAAAATAGTCGAAACAATTTTCCGTCCAACAATTTTCAAAAAAGACAAAATTTCATACCAGAAGAATTAAACTATAACGAAACGAATAATTCTTTTCCTTTCAATGAATTAGAACAAAGACAACATTTCCTACCAGAAGAATTAAATTATGGAGTAACAAATAATGAACAATCACCCTCCGAATTATACGATGCACAGCATCAAAATTTTCCGATAGCAGGAAGATCAAGAACAGAACCGTAATAGATATTAATAATTTTAACACATTATCCCAGCTACCCTACGTCATAATAAAAGAACTACCCGGAAAAATACTGCTCGACTCCGGTAGTACTAAGAGCCTTTTAAACCCTTCCATAGCATAAACAAACTTTTATAATAATATTTACGATCACCCGTTTTTGATAAAAAGTGCGCATGGTTACTCCAGCCATAATAATCGCGCTAAAATAATTTTAAACTCACTAACGGATAGCGAACAAGAATTTTGTTTATTTGACTTTAATAAGAATTTTGTAGGTCTGATTGGAATAGACTTTCTGATAAAAAATCAAGCGAACATTGATTTTAAAAATAAAAGACTCAATTTAAGAAATCGAAGCATTAGAAGTAACTTTCCTTATACAATTGATCATGAGGACAAAATGGGTAGTTATAGTAGTAGCAATAACAATCGAATAAATAGGAGCATCAAAGCAACTGATGAAATGAATCACCTTAACGTAAATAATACAAGAGACAAACAAAAATGGCGGATCGTTGTGGATTACCGCAAGTTAAATGAGAAGACTATACCTGATAGACACCCTATACCAAAAATCGAGAAGATACTGGATAAACTCGGGCGTGCACAATATTTTTCGACCATAGATTTAATTTCGGGCTACCACCAGATTGAAATGGGCCCAAATGACATTGAAAAAACGGCGTTTAGCACTGATACAGGCCATTATGAGTAACTCGGAATGCCGTTCGGGCTTTCAGGGGCGCCTGCTACATTTACCCGACTGATGCAACACGTTTTGAGCGGTTTAATATGAAAAACATGCTTAGTATACATGGATGATGTGGTAGTGTTCTCGACATCACTACAAGAACATATCGAAAAATTAAGATTAGTATTCGAACGATTTAGACAAAGTTATCTGAAAATACAGCTAGACAAAAGCGACTTTTTGCAAAAAGAAGCGGAATTCCTCGGGCATATAGTGACGCAAGAAGGCATCAAGCCTAATCCAAGGAAACTAGACGCCATAAGAAAATTTCCAATACCCAAGACGCCAAAAGAAATTAAATCCTTCCTAGGACTTATAGGCTACTACAGGAAATTTATAGAAAACTTCGCGCATGCCACAAAACCACTAACTAAATGTTTAAAGAAAAACGTAACAATCGACATTAACGACGGAGAATACATCAATGCCTTTAATACATGTAAAGCCATATTGATGAATGCACCAGTATTAATACCTCCAGATTTTTCAAAGGGGTTCATTTTAACAACAGATGCATCCAACGTGCCAATCGCAGTGATTTTAAGCCAAGGAGGTCCGAAAGCAGACCAACCAATAGCTTACGCAAGCCGAACGTTAAACGAAACAGAATCTAGATACAGCACAATAGAAAAGGAACTACTTGCCATAGTATGGGCCACAAACTACTTTAGACCCTAACTATACGGCAGGAAATTCACAATATATACAGACCATAAACCATTAAAATGGCTATTTTCCCTGAAACAACCTAACTCAAAATTATTAAGGTGGAGACTCAAACTAGAAGAATACGATTTCAAAATAGAATATAAAAAAGGTAAATTAAATAATGCAGCGGACGCACTCTCGAGAGTAGAGATAAACCCCTTAGACGTAGATAACCAATCAATGATAAACAATGTAGACGAAATTGACGACATTATAACCATAAGCGACGGAGAAACAAGAAATTCCAACGCAGATTCTTATTCCGCGTAAAACAAACCAGATATTCTTTAAAAATGCCGATACCACGGAGATTCTATCACTAAGAAAGGACAAAAGAAATTTTATTAACGCCACATTTAATTTAAACGATCCAAGTCAAATAGAACAATTTATCAAAGAATATTGCCTACCACAGAGGAAATATTACTGTCTATTTGTAAATGAACGAGATTATGAAATGGTAAGTTCGGCAATTAATCAAAAATTTAATAACGTGGAATCACCTAAATTTTATATATGTTTAGAAACTAGAGAAGAAATAAATAGCGAAGAAGAACTCCAAGAGAAAATAGTTTTATTCCATGAGAGAAAAAGTAATCATCGAGGCACTGATGAGACCTATTTACGAATGAAACGCAAATACTATTTTCCGAATTTAAAGCGAAAAATAGAAGAGTTTATAAAAAGTTGCGAATTATGTAAAACATATAAATACAACAGAAATCCGGCGCAAATTTCACTAGAACACACCCACACCATCTAGGCCTTTAGAAATCTTACACCTATACACTTTCCAAATTGAAACGTCTCAATTTCTAACAGTATTCGACCCCTTTAGTAAATTCGGGCAAGCATTTCCGATAAAAAGTAATAATGCAACAGAAATCTCCTAGAACTTAATTAAATACTTTTCCCAATACGGAAGCTGTAAAACAATAATTTCGGACGCAGGGACTGAATTCTTAAATATATTAATAAAAGAGCTATTAAAAGCTTACCAAATTGAATTACATGTGACAACACCGCAAAATCCGATGTCAAACGGTCCGATAGAAAGATTTCACAGTACAATAATTGAGCACTATAGATTATTTAAACAACATTTAAAGAAATGAAACCAATTGACTTAATGCCTTATTGTATTTTCACATATAACTCCTCCATACACTCGCAAACCTTATAACCACCTTTTGAGCTAATATTCGGATATACACCTGAATTATTTAATTATGACCCAGAAGTAATTATCACCCAAGAATATAACATGAAACATAAAGACTTAATGAAAATTATATACGAAGTCATTCAAGATCGAATCGAAAACTCAAAATACAAAACGCTACAACGGACGAATAAAAATACTAACCAACCTTTTAAAGGAGACATGGTATACAAAAAGGTCCCTCCAGGATTTCACAAAAAACACAAAAACCCTTTTACTGGACCTTATTCAATAATTTCCCTGATTGAACATAATAAAGCCATAATACTAAATCACAGAACTGACGAACAGACAATCACCCATTTACGCAATCTTCGCCTTGCAGGTTCATTCTTTTCACCAAAGTAAAGCCACAATTAGAAGACCTAACAGACAATCCAGGCATACTACCACGCAAACTGGGACAAGCCTTTTCAGAAAACGATAAATGGAGAATGATTCATATACATGACCTAAGACAACTATACGACGACTTTAACAGACTAAAAACTTACTTCGACAACATACTAAGCGTAATGAATGCAGAATACAAGTTATAATATAAAAATTTTATTTTAACAATCAATTTCACCATCAGCAATATTGATGACACATTTTATCGAATATTTCCAACAATTAGGAACAAAAGAGGTATAATAAACGGACTAGGGTCGATATTCAAATCAATAACTGGGAACTTAGATGCAGATGACGGCGACAGAATATATAAAGCTCTTGAAATTTTTAGGAAAGATCAAAATCAAGTACATCAACTTTTGAGTTTACAGACATCCCTAATGATAGATGCTATAACAGAGTTCAATAAAACGATAGACAACCTGAATCATAACCAAGAAGCCATAGTAGCGAGAATAAACGATTTAGGATATACAATAGATAGTCTAAAAAGCGACCAACGAACAAATTTTCATAGAGTAAAACATTTGGAATTACTCACTCAAATCAATTATTTGTTAAATAATGTACTAAACATGATATTAACAACAGAAAATGCAATTACTTTTTCAAAATTGAACACGTATCATACGTCAATACTGAAACCGAAATTTATATCAAAAGAATTAGAAAATATTCAAAACCATATCTCAAAATCAAGATTAATCACAAAATCTGACATTTCACTTTACGAAAAAATATTTAAAATAAAAACCGTTCAAATTGACTTTAAAATTATATTCCAAATAGATATACTTTTAGTAGACAAATCAGATTATATTTATTATCAATTGTATGCATTACCAGTCCCTAAAAATCCGTATACATTCAGAATGATTGTCCCTAGAACAAAGTACCTAATCCTTAGCAGCAAACACTACGCTTACAGAAACGAAAAGTGTAGGAATCTAAAAGACCAAACATACTTTTGTGAAAATGACAACCCGACAGCACTTAACGAAAACAACCCATGCGAAATTAAACTGATCAACTTCCAGAAACCGATAAACAATTGCAAGCAAGAACTTGTCAAAATAACAAAAACAACAGTCTCTAAATATGGCAATACACAATACATAATAGTGGCCCCAGAAAAAACGAAAATCAAACTTAGCTGCGAAGAAAATGAAGAAACCAAAATAATCATCGGAACAAAACTGGCGACTCTGAAACCCAAATGCCAACTTATCATCAATAACGAAAAATTCAGTTCAGTACAAATGGCATCGAAACACAACAATCATTGAATCTCCCAAACATCGAATTGGTAACAAATAAAGCACCCATATTCCCAGACAAATTACCAGAACTAAAATTAGAAAATGTCCAACTGCACGACTTGAAAAATATCAAATCCCAGTTACAATTCATCAATGGCAGAATTCCAGGAACCATCGATTTGCCCATATACCACCACAGTGTATGGACAATTATATTATACATTGTGATAATAATAACAATAATCACAATAACTTAAAGATACATCTGGCAGAAATCAAAAATGAAAACTGCTGACTCCAAACCAATTACTGGATTCCCGATGACTATTCGGAACGAACCATAGGCTTCGTTCTCTAAAGGATGGAGGAGATAACAATAGCCAACACATACAATGTATATAAGAAGCACAGATCCAGATTCAACACCCAAGGTCGCTGACGAATAGGTTAATTAATAGCAGCGCAATTAGACGAATAGCCTATTCATAGATGGGTAAACAACTAGACCTTCAAATCAGCAACCAGCCACCTGCCAGGATCACCTTCAAGACTGCAACCTAGGTTAAAACCGCCTCTCGGTCCACACCCCACCAGAGACTATATATGGAAGTTACCAGACCACGGACAGACATTCCTACATTGTTATTGCTTGAGTCTCTTTTAACTTGTCATAATTTATATTTATCATTTTTTATTATTATTCATAAGTATTTTATGTAACTATAATCAATAAATTCTTTTAAAAATTCAAGTGTTAACAAGAAAGTTAACTCGCGAGATAAATGGAGCCCAAACAATGGCCCATTATAATACAATGTCGCCTTCCCACGGTAAGAACCGCTGAGTCAGCCGCCGTCTGAACGGAGCCAAGAACTTGCAGGTCCAAAGTGCAAGTAGAACGGAATATCACTGTGAGAATCAACATCAGCAGATTCCTTGTGATCCAGAGACAATAGTGCCACGCCTGGAGGAAAGACTATAAAGAGAACCGTTCATTCTTGTTCCGAGTTAGTCCTTCGCACACCGAGTGCTGAGACTGTAGATCACATGTAGGTTGATCGTCTTATTTTTAGTATTATATATTATTCATTTTTTTGTAACTAAGTAATTAAGTATTGATTGTTCAAAAGTATTAAATAAATTGTTTTAAAAATTCAAACGTCTTAACCGTGAAGTTAAGTGGCGCAGTCGTTAGTATTGGTTAGAAAACCGAAAGCATATCGATTTTTAAGCGTATCGACGCCTAATATCAATTCGAGCCAAGCAGAGCCAAGTTAAAGCAGAAGTAGTGGCCAAGCAGAGTCAAATGGAAGCAGCAACCATCGTATTATGGTAAGTTTACTGCTATCCCATTTTACACTTCCAATTTTTTTATATGTGTTGTATTGAAACGTTATATGTCTGCTTCAGAGGAAGAATCACAAAGTTTATGTAACATAGAGTATAGATTTAGATCAATCAGCATTAGCGACAATAACATAACAGTAAATCATTCTAATATTAATAAGAGTAGTAACAGTAGCAATATGACAGACCAATTCAAAGAATTTTTCTTAAAAGCTATTCCCGAGTTCGACGGGCAACCAGCCAACGTAGGCAACTTTTTAAAAGCATGTGACTTGGTCATGAACCAGTTCTACGTGCCAAATGAGAATCTGTATATGAATCACTTCTTGCTAAATTATGTTCAAACTAAACTAACGGGAACAGCCCGGCTTATAGTAAATACAAAGATAATTAATACGTGGGCAGACCTGAGAGAGGCCATTGTTCAAAATTTCAGTGACCAAAGAGATAGTCATAGTTTATTAGCGGAGATGTTAACCTTGAAACAGCGTAATGCTGAAGATGCACTGTCGTTCGCGAACAGATGCCGTCATATAGAGCAATTGCTCATCTCGAGTTTAATAGCCAACGAGCCAAATGAAGGCGTGCGATTAATTAAGAAAGACATATACCAGAATCAAACATTAAAAGCGTTCTTAGGAGGAATACGCAATCCGTTAGGGCTCGTCTTGCGTAGTCAAGGACCCACGAGCATAGAACAAGCTTTGAAATTCGTATTCGCAGAGGAAAATTTCGATTATAGAGATAAAACAATAAATAAGAATTTCAGTAATAGTAATAAATTAGAAGGACAAAACCGTACGTTCTTTCAGAGACAAAATAACCCACCTTTTCAGAATGTACAATTTCAGAGACAAAATAACCCACCTTTTCAGAATGTACAATTTCAGAGACCTTTCCAAAATAACTTTAGACCATTTCAACAACATAATAATCAAAACAATCACGCAAATTCCCAGCCTAGACAAAATCAACACTTTGTACCAAGGCAAAAATTTTCGAGTCAATTTAGGAGACCCAACTTCAATAATCAACCGGGTCGACCCAATATAAATCATAATGCTAACAGAAATTATCACGAACCAATGGAAGTAGATAGTTCTAATACTAGACTGCCACTAACGCAGCCAAGTAGAGCAGCTCAATTAAATAACATAGAATTTAATGATAATCACATAAATGAAACAAATTACGATTTGAATTACGTCAACGAAGAATTAAATTACGAAAATTCGCCAGCAGACGAATACGATAGTCAACAACAAAATTTTCAGATAGCAGACACGTATACGGACAACCGGTAGTACATGTTAACCATATAGATATGCCAGCAAATAATTTAATTAACGAGAGCAGTGATAGTAGTTATAATTGTAAGAAAGGACTGAATGACCATAGAGTTAATTTAAACTTGAACTTGAATAATGACGCAAGCAACATGAGACCCATGCATTCGATGGATTTCGCTGATGAATCAAAATCCAATCAGAACGTTCAACAGAACAATAACAGTATTATGAATTATGTGAATTCCTGGCTCACTAGTGGTAATATAATAAGGAGATCAAACAAAAGTCCACAGAGCAGTTTAAATGAAGTTCCCATTACAAACGAACATTGTAACTAGGAAGCTGATCTTAATAGGTTATATAATATATACGACGTCCAAACACAAAGTAAAAATGAATTAAAATCTAGTACTAAATTAATTAAGCAGCCGGATAGAGCACTAGGTAGAAATGAATTAGTAGTAAGTAAACCAGATAAAGATGAACCTTTAGGCCGACATGATAACACGGGGAATACTGGGCTAAAAACGGAAGGACAGGTAATAAGCGAAACAAAACCTAAAGCAGAAAACTCTAATATTAATAATAAACAAATTTTTACCATAAATAAAAATAGCACTGAAACAAACCCCATAAAAATCCAAAAGTCCAATATGACTAATAATTCTAAAACAAAACTACCCATATTGGAAAAATTACAATCGGCATCAGATATTAGGCTACAAATTATGCTTGCTCATGAAACTAAACGATGACATCGCTCATTTAATGAAACTTGTGAACAGATGCAAAACAAATTCGCTTTTCCCCAGATGAGACAGAAAATTGAAAATTATATTAAAACCTGTGAATATTGTAACAAAAAAGATTACAATGTATTTAAATTAAATAAACTAAATAAGCAATCAACTTATATTACCTAAGTGAGGTAAAACGGGAAAATCGGATACATCACATACATGACTTGACAATTACCTAAAGACTACAAACAAATAAAGCGACACTAAGCAGACACCGTTACATTCATGACAAATATATACAGGCGACTAAGATGACGAAAAAACACACTTACTGTAACGAATACCTAAAATATACTAGTAGATAAACATTAAATAAAAATTATATTCAGGACCGCACTCAACAAATTTTAAATTGAATAACTAAGCTGATGATTAATATTGTCGTAAAGAAAAAGGACATATAGGCGTATGTAATAAATCTTATTGTTATCACCTTGTCAAAAGTAGAATCAATAATGAAACCATTCATTACGTAATTAGAAAACATTTTAGAAAGATAATTCACCGATAGACCACTGGGTATGGCACACAGATTTAAAATCAGATAGTTTAAAAAATACTGACAAACCAATCAGTCAGACGGGACAAAAGGAATTATATATGTGCAAATTTTAATTTAAATAAACCAGATCAAATAGAGACTTTTAGAAAAGAATATTGGTTACCACAAAGGAAATATTATTGCATTTTTTTTGTAAATGGACAAGATTACGAACTGGTAAGTTCGGCTATCAACAAAAACTTTAATAACGTAGAATCACCCAAATTTTATAGATGTATGAAATATACGTAATAGATTAACCATCTAAAAATATAATAACATTAATAACAATGAAAAAAAAAATGTATTATAAATATTCATATCAAAATGTTAGACAAAATCATGTCTAAGCTTCTTCGCAAGTCTATTAAGAAAACACTAGTAACAAAACGACCGTAAGACACTTTAAAGGATTTTCACAGCACAATTATCGACCATTATCGGCCATTCAAGAAAAAAAAAAGAAATCCATATAATTAAGACCATACTGTATATCTGATCATAAACAGACGAGGCAGTCGTAAAGCCACTAACTAAAGGCTTAAAGTAAACTTATGAATAAACATTAACGACAGGAACTACATTGGTGCCTTTAATTCATGTAAAGACATTCTAATGCATTCACCTGTGTTATAACACCAGACTTTTCCAAATAAACATTATATTAACAACAAAATCGAGGTACAACAAAGATAAGAAAGAATTACCAGGCAGCGTAGGGGCTACCCGAGACTCATTTAAATTTAAACAATATAATAACCCAGCAGTATTTCATACGTAATGAAGAACTTGAGACAATTAATCACGTACTAAATAATAACCAAGCTTATAATGTAAGAGATAGGCCATTCAGCAGATTAAATAAACAATATGCATCGGAAACCAGATACAGCCACAGGAGAAGTCGTTTGCACCAGTAGTTATACAAAATAACAATTCTAGTACAACTCATATTAATAATTTAAACACTTACGATACGGGGCGTAATCAAAAACGGATTAATAATGGGAATGTCTTAAGGGAACAAATAGATACAGTAGAATTAAATGACGAGGAAAAACAATTGTTATTTAGTTTATTATCAGAATATCAGGACATATTTTAAAATAAAAACGAACCATTGACGCACACAAAGGCGATAAAACATAAAATAAGGACAACAGACGACATACCTGTCCATTCTAAATTCTATAGATACCCGTACGTACATAAACCGGAAGTAGACAGACTGACACAGACAATTTAAATAGCAAGCTTAATTCTTAAATGAATTAACGCACGTAACGATTAACGTAATTATAAGACCGTTTCAAGTAATCCTAGTATTAATAAATTATATAATCAGCTAGAAATAAGGTAAGGTAACGAATCAATCATTTAGGAATAAACTCCCAATAAATTAAATAAGAGCTAATAAATATCCACCAGTAGTTAACAATAACAAATTACAATGCTGCATAGCGAAATTTCATGATAAGTGAATTGTACTGCAGCAAGCAGGGATAATACATTTTACAAGATTTTTCCAAATAACAATATTATTAATAGACAAAAAACGTGGCGTAATAAAGGGACTAGATTCTATATTTAAGTCAATCACTGGGAATCTCGATTCACAAGATGGGGAACGCATTCAACAAGCATTAGAAGTCTTAACGACAGATCAAAATAAAATTCATAAACTTTTTAGGTCTCAAAATTCAATCATGCTCGAGGCAATAGTCGAGTTTAATAACACGATAGTAGGATTGAGTCATAACCAAGGCACGATAATAAATAGGATAAATGAATTAGGTAATACAGTAGAAAGCCTGCGAAGTGAACAATTAACTCACTATCATCGCATCAAGATCCTAGAGTTACTCATGCAGCTAGGACAATTATTAAACAATATTCAAGAAATAGCACTAACAACAGAAAATGCCATCACCTTTGCAAAATTAGGAATCTTTCACACATCCATACTAAAACCAACATTTATAATAAAAGAAATCAATAAAATCCAAAATTATGCATCTAATGCTAAAGTAATAACAACCACTGATCTAAATCTATACGAAAAAGTCTTTAAAATAAAAGCCGTCCAAAACAATTTCAAAATTATATTTCAAATAGAAATACCTCTGGTAGATGAATCAGAATATGATTATTATCAATTATATACATTACCTGTCCCTAGAAAGACACACCTTTTTACCATGATACTTCCTAGAACCAAATACCTTATCCTAAGCAGTAAACAATATGCCTATCGTAATGAAGAATGTCAAAATTTAAAGAACCAAATATATTTTTGCAAAGACGACAATCCAACAACCATGAATGATCAAAACCCATGTGAAATAAAGCTAATAAAATTTCAAAAACCTATTAACAATTGTAATCAAGAAGTAATCAAAATTAATAGAACCACAGTTTCGAGATATGGAACCAGTCAGTATATAGTTATAGCACCCGAAGAAACTAACGCCAGAATAACTTGCAAGGAACAGGAGTGGACCAACATCATCAAGGGTACAAAATTAATCAACCTGCAACCAAATTGCCAATTAACTATAGGCAACAAAAATTACAAGACCGGCCCAGCAACAGCAGAAACACAACAACTATTCAACCTGCCTACACTAGAAACCCCCATTCAAGAAGATCAACCAAATCCAGGACCAGTACCCGAAATATCATTAGAAAACGTACAGCTACACAACATTAATCAAATCCAACACCAACTTCAAAAAATTAAACAAAATATACCAGGACCTATAACAATACCAATCCATCACCTGAGTATATGGACAATATTACTGTACATAGCTGTCTTAATAACCATCACAACGATAGCCGTCCGAATGGGGTTGAAGAAACGAAGAAACCGCAAGGAAAATAAAGGAACAAAAACAGGAACCACCGAGTCCGGATTTCCGTTGAAAATCCGGAACGAACCATAGCTTCGTCTTCAAAAAGGGGAGGAGATAAATGGAGCCCAAACAATGGCCCATTATAATACAATGTCGCCTTCCCACGGTAAGAACCGCTGAGTCAGCCGCCGTCTGAACGGAGCCAAGAACTTGCAGGTCCAAAGTGCAAGTAGAACGGAATATCACTGTGAGAATCAACATCAGCAGATTCCTTGTGATCCAGAGACAATAGTGCCACGCCTGGAGGAAAGACTATAAAGAGGCTAATCACAGTGGGAGAACCGTTCATTCTTGTTCCGAGTTAGTCCTTCGCACACCGAGTGCTGAGACTGTAGATCACATGTAGGTTGATCGTCTTATTTTTAGTATTATATATTATTCATTTTTTTGTAACTAAGTAATTAAGTATTGATTGTTCAAAAGTATTAAATAACTTGTTTTAAAAATTCAAACGTCTTAACCGTGAAGTTAAGTCGCGTCACAATCATTTTGAATTAGGTGTTGAAATTAACTATAGTTTAGGGTTTTTATGCTAAGAATAAAACCCAGCATCTAGTTTTAAAATGTCTTTAATACAAAAATAAAATTTATACAGATAAACATTTTAGCGGCACAATAAATTTTAATTAATTAATTAATCCAAGGTTTCCTTAGGTTAAAATTATGACAATAAATCTGATAAGGTTCGGTCTATGTCAGACTAAAATTATCAACTTTAATAACTCAAATTCTAAACTTTATTGAGCATCATTGTATGGGAGGTTTTTCTAAATATTTACAAAAAAAAACTAAATTATATGGAAAACTGATACCAGTGCAGATTTAATTGTTTTCGCCCCTGGTATAATATTTCATAAGCTTTGTATTATGAATTTCACAAAATTCCCATCTACTAAAATCCCTCTAAAAAACATCTAAATTTCAATTTAGTTCCAGTTTACTCTAATTATATTTCACCCTACAGCTCAACTATCTATGCTAATATTCTATCTTACAGCCCCATGGCCTAATATAAATAAATATATATATATATATACATACACAATTTATATTAAAATATTTCAGTACTCGAGACAGCTAGCCTTTAATGAAAAGTCCCTTTAAACATATTATGTCATGGAACATACTCACCGGGAAATTGGGAATAAAATCCAGCCCTGTACCTTACTGCCACACTCACAAATTTCACGGAAAACCTAAATGCCTTCTTGTTTTGGCTCCCTAGCTCGAACACTACTCCACTACCGTGAGATCCATTAGAGCTCCTAACTAAATTCTACATTTACTCCAAAACCCCATGACATCTTCGCGACGCTCTGCCGATATCTTTTGTCGCATGCTTGCAGGCGGGCGCGAGGCCTACTAACTCTCAGTTCTTTTCTCTGTCACCAAGTGAAAAAACTTTGAGTTTGCGCTATTTTCTTCTGTTGCAACTAAATGACCTGGTTTTAGAGGCCGTAGAACTCGAAAATTGCGAATCTAGTATTCCTCTATCAACGATGTCTCAAGTGACCGTTTTGAACCGAACCTTTTGCTGCCTTTGGGTATTCTATTACTAGGTCAAGGGCTACACTGTTTGACTTTTGCAGTTAATTGTTTATAATTTCAACATGCCCAGAGCCTAGATAATTATGCATATTATGATTATTATATTTACGATTGCTTAAGATATTTGTTCTGGCGATTTTTCATGAACTTTTTGAGATCCAACCCAGCAATTCATTTACATCTTCTCTCGGCATTTATGTATGGAGAAATTTCATAAAAGTAGATACTTAAACAGGTAAGCACCTTGCTTACACCGCCCCTCTCTGCTTTCAGATCCTCAGGCAAGCTGCTGTAAATTAACTTTCTAGTGTACAATTGCGACTTTTTTACATACACGAATGAAAATTCTGATAGATGCAATTTATGTACTTTGTCTTATAATAATGATTTTTTCTATTTTTAGTGAATTTTCTTTAAAAAAATTCACTGATGAGATCCCGACTTTTTAATTTTGAAAAAATTTCTTCAAATGAGCGCTAATTAGGCCCGCTAGAACACATATCCGGGGTCAGTTTCAATTTATATATATATATATATATATATATATATATATATATATATATATATATATATATATATATATATATATATATATATATATGTATGATATTAAGGGCAATTACGACCAACAATTGAGGGCTATATCTTAAAGAAAGTCACTCTGTACTAAAACTCAATATATTTCGCCAGGAGTTCCTGGCATCTTCAGGAGCACTAAACTCCTGGCGAAATATATTGAGTTTTAGTACAGAGTGACTTTCTTTAAGATATAGCCCTCAATTGTTGGTCGTAATTGCCCTTAATATCATACATATTTTAGCACGCTAACGTGTAACGACTGTTACTCCTCCCTTCTGACTATATATATATATATATATATATATATATATATATATATATATATATATATATATATATATATATATATATATATATATATATATATATAACTCAAAAAATAATCGGCCGATTATGATTAAATTTGGCGAATATCTTCCTCTTGCAAGTGGTTTGGATAAGTTCGTTAGTCAGGAAAATCGGTCCAGGTTTTCCCGGAAAATGTTGTTTTCTTTCGAAAAAAATATATCTCCGGAAATCACAAAGTAAGGGCAACCAAATTTGGTACGCAGGTTTATATCATTATAGGTAAATTACTTACCGAAATTTTCCACTGTAAGTTCAAAGATAAAAAAGTTATAGGCATTTAAGAAAAAATTAATTGAGGTTTTCCTCAAAACGTCAAAGTCGCGATTTAAAACATTTAGGCAAAGAACCTGAAACTAATACGAGCCATGGAAAGAAAATCTCTCAAGAAGAGTGTTTTACAAAGCCTGAAGTTTTAGATTTAACCATCATTGTCCTTAATTTTACTAAAATATTTCCAGAAAATTCATTTCAAATATACCCTTTCTCTGATGCCTTAGCTATAAAGTTTATCGTTTAATGGTATATAATTTTGGTCGAATTTTCGTATATAAATAAAGTTCAATATATCTGTTACAAGATACGACAAAAAAATGTATACATTAATTATATGCTGTCTTGAGCTACATGTTAAAAAAAATTCTACAATCACAGGCTGGCCCATAAGTCGTTGGTGAAACAAATTCTCTTTTTTTATCGAACACGCCTTATTGGATTTTTGTTTTCATCGAAATATAATGCATGTTTGTAAGAAAAGAGATTCGGGACGCAGCAAGTGCGTTATGGTAGCGAATTTTCATTAAATGCTTCAAATTTGAATAGCTCAATTTACTGTTAACCTACAAGGTTGACCAAGAAACCAGTTTTTTCGGGAACACTTTAAGTTTACTTTCGGAAATGTTTGTACATTTTCACACAATAAGGTTATTTTGATGAAACATTGCACATTGTTTCTACTATATAGGTTATACTGGTAGCCAAATTTGATGCCTGCTTTCTTAAAAGAAACACACATATTTGCTATTAAAAACATTTTCATGAAAATTCACTATCATAACGCACTTGCTGCGTCGAGAATTTTTATGTATTTATCAACATTAGCATGTATGTATTTTAACAGTTTAAACAAATAAATGCCATACACTGTGAATAACCAACTTGCCTTAAAAGTCTCTCTGCAACTCTCTGTTAGTTTTAAGTTAAAAATTTACCTGGTAATCGTCTCCTGACATATAAAAACTCGATTTATGTCAGCTGATTGACCCCCATGCCATTACATTATATCTCAGTATGCTATGTACATATGCATAATATACGTTTAAAATAGATTTTCTAGTTAGCGTACTTCTCAAGTTGAAAAGGCAGTAATATGCAGAATTCAGCCTACCGCACACGTTCAATATTTGACCAACACAGTGCCGAATCCAAGACTGTACCCAGGAATCTAACTGTTTTAGAAATCGGAATATGCGCAACCTCCCCAGTTAACTGTCAGTGTACAGTGGACAGTTGCCACTCTGTGAGGGCCAGTGAATTCCACAAAACCAGTTTTATCCAAATTCACCATGAGACTATTGAAACGACACCATTTGATGAAAAGGCAGTCAAGATATTAGCTGTCATCTGATTCATATCACTGTCTGATATTATAATTGCTGTGTCGTCAGCAAATATAAAAACTTTTCCAGTCGCAATGTGATGCAGCATATCGTTCACATACATTAAAAATAGAAGAGGACCCAGGACACTGACCTGAGAAGTTCCCACATCTACTTCATTCTCCTCTGACCAACTTACCTCAACATCCACAACCATGTGTCTCTGCCTCATAAATGAGACCAACCATCCATTAATATTGCCTCTAATACCCATTCGCTCCATTTTATGGGACAGTAAATTCTAGTCAACCATGTCGGATGCACGGGATAGGTAAAAAAACAAACCTGCCACAAATTCTCTCTTATTAATATAATAATAATAAACATATTGCACGAGCCTCACAGTGGCCAGTTCCGTTGATAGCCCGGTCTAAATCCATACTGGCTAATATTCAAGATATTAAAATGATCAAGATAGTCCAAAACTCTGTTGTACATGAATATTTCAAAGATCTTAGAGAACGGTGAGACAACAAAGACAATTCTGTAGTTTCCAACCATGCTCCTATCACCATGCCTGTGAATCGGAACTCCCCTGGAAGTTTTTAAATCTGTTGGAAACCTAGCGTCCTCAACAGAGCGATTCATAATTGCAGCAGGGCTGTCAACAATGTCTTCTGCACAAAACTTTAGCAAAGCCAACTGGAACCTCATCTACGGAAACTGACTTCATATTTTTAAGTTGACCTATGACAGTATAAACCCCCGAGCCCGTTATGGGAAAAAAGAACATATAATTTGGGACCAACACAGAAGGGCAATCTGAAAGAAATCTAATTTTCGAATGTACAGTGATATTACATGTATAAAAATCAGTGAATTTAATTGCTATCAGTATCATATTATTTGTTCATAAATACGTATAATAATTAAATAACATATTCGCGTTTTACAAAGTTATGTTTTCGTAAAATTCGCGTTTCATAGTAATTGTTGTTTGAAAAGTTTAAATGCTTTCACAAATAATTCTAGCTAGGAATTAAACAATTTTACAGCACATATTTCAGTTTTAGTGGAAAATTATTTACCCATTATTATTTTATTGAATACCTTATAGTTAAGTGATTTATTTATTGATTCTTTTAATAACGATATTTCAAGTGTTTTATTTAATTTTAAGAAGTGTTTTATTTACCAACTGATTATCTTGATAGAACTACATTCATTATTCTGTGTATAAAGTTTTAACAAAAATAACTTTATGAGTTATTGCGATAGATCCTCTATCAGACTCCCACACTTTTAGAGGAAGTACTTGAGTCACATTTAGTCACTGAACTACCCATTTCGCCTTCATGAGCAATTTTAAATTCTAATAAAATGCCTGAAACATCGATCACCCAAATTTTCCAAGCTTCTGCAATGATACCTGAATACCAGGGCGGTCAAAAACAGGGCGACACATCTGACGACTCGCATTGTAACCGAATGATTATAGAATTTATTAAAGCAAAAACCACTGGTGAAGCTAGGGACATTTTAATCAAATTAGATACCGTAACGTAGAAAAACATTGAAAACGCGAGATAGATGGACCCATAACAACGGTCTATTGTGGCAACAAAGTAGCAAACTGAGTATGCAGACACCAGAGTCAGCGGATCCGAATAGCATCATGGGAAACTACGACGTTGAAGGTGAGAAGTTGAGTCAGCAGTGTAGAAGTCACCTCTAAAGACAATAGTGCCGCTCCCGAGGGACTTATTATAAATAGGTAGCTCGCCTTCAGCTTGTTCCACACTCAATAATTTGCACATTGCATGCTGCAGTATTATATATAATTATTAGTAGCACACTTATGTTGATATCTATTTTTCTTATTGTATTTTTTATGGTAGTAATTGTTTAATTGTTGAATAAATATTGTTTAAAAAAGCTAAACGTCTTAACCGTAAAGTTAAGTGGCGCAGTCGTTTCTATCGGTTAAAAAATCAAACGGATATTGATTTATAAGCGTATGACGTCTAATGTCCGGTCAAAGAACCAAGCAGTCCAAAGTAAGAGCCAAGCAGTATAGAAACAGAGCCAAGCAGTCAAATGGAATCAGTAGCAGTAATTGTTATGTAAGTGTTTGCTACTTTCCAATTTTGTATCATCTTTATCCACTTTTTACATTTGTGTATTGTCGATAATTGTATATCTGACTCAGACAAAGAAATAACAGATTTATTTAATTTAGAGTATAGATTTAGACAAGTAAGCATTAGTGAGAGTAATAATGAGTTACCTAATTGTGCGAATAATTCAGAGATCAATAACATAAATATGGCAGATCAATTTAAGGAATTTTATTTGAAAGCAATCCCCGAGTTTGACGGCCAACCGGCAAATGTGGGAAACTTTTTAAAATCAGTAGATTTAGTAATGAATCAATTTTATGTACCAGATCAAAGTTTGTATTTAAACCATTTTTTGTTGAATTTTGTACAAACCAAGTTAACAGGGCAAACCAGACTAATCATAAACACGAAAATCATTAATTCATTGATAGATTCAAGGTAAACGATAGTTCAAAATTTTACTGGTCAACGAGACGACACATGTTTGTTAGGGGAAATGTTGCAATTAAGGCAATGACCGAACGAAGGTGCATTATCGTTTAGTAACCGGTGTAGGTATATAGAACAGCTATTAATTTCAAACCTCATCTAGAATGAGAACAACGAAGGCACATGAGCGCTTAAAATGACGATATATCAGCCACAAACACAGCAAGCATTCTTAGGAGGATTACGCAACCCTATCGGGTTGACCTTGCGGGCGACCAATCCTCCAGGGATTGAACAAGCGTTGAAGTTCATATTCGCCGAGGAAAATTGTTACTATATGGATAAATCGCTACACAAGCAACAATCCCACACAAACAGACATGACGCACAACAGCGACCGTTGTATCAAAGGCAACAAATGCCACAGTTCAGTAATATGCAATTTCAGCGGCCTTTCCAGCCAAACTTCAGATCGTATAATCAAAACAATTATTAGGGCAATAATCACATCAGACCCAATTTCACAAACTACCCAGACAAAATACCCAATCAAATCAATTCAGACGCCCAAATTACAATCCAAATAACCCTAATAACAGAAAATATTCAGAGCCCATGGATATAAGTGTTGCTAATTCGAGCTTAAACAGACAAAATTCAACACAATTTAGCAATAATTTACTCCCAGTACGTGACGAACAATTGCACCATACCGAATTTTACAACGACGAGACAAATTTTAATGAAATAAATCAGGAATTACCGTTATCAAATTTTCTTAGTGACGAAGCAAATTACCATACCGATTTTTACAGTGACGAACCAAATTACAATACAGCGAATTACGAATTAGATATATCAGAGCAATATAATGAAAACCAGCAACATTTTCAAATAGCCAGTCAGTCGAGGGACAACAGATAGTAAATATGAATCACTTAAACTTTCAAATAAATATCACAATTAGAAATAGTAATAGTAATAGGAATTTCGAAAACAGTCAAGGTAGTGACACCAACGCACCTGGTTTACCGTTAGACAGATTAAGAATAAACCAGTCAGTTAGCCAAGGCATTAAAAACGAAACAAGGCACAGGGTAGGAATGGTAGTAGTAATTATAATTTTAATGAAGGTATGAATGATGATATGAGTAGGCTGAAATTGAGAACAGAGAGCAAGTCAGCAAATTCTAAATAACCAGTGGGTCAAAGTCAACAAATGAACTGTGGTGACTCAGATCAATTCCATAAGCCTCAACAAGAAGCGAGCAATGCAGACAGTATAATGAAGTATGTATATCCAATGTGCAAGGAAAATCAACCAACCAGTTGAGATTGTAGATGTAATACAAAAAAATTGATTATTAAACACAGCCATAACCAAAAACTATTTTACAGTGAAGACACTCGCCCACAACACCGTAAAAATCACGGAGAACCCTTACGAATTAAAATACTAACTTTTACGAAGACTATAATGATAATCAAAATTATCAGAGCTAATAGTTACTCAAGGATACCATACTAAACATAAAGAACTAAGGCAGATTGTTTATGGGATAATACGAAGTCGGATCGAAAACTCGAAAACTAGGACAATACAACAAACTAACAGAAAATACAAAACAACCTTTTAAAAAATGTATATAAGAAAATCACCTCGGAATTTCACAAAAAATATAAAACTCAATTAAGACCTTACTCAATAAATTCAATAAATAGAACACGGTAAAGCAATTTCAATAAAAACAATTGAAAAAAATCATAGTCAACACATTATTATAGAATATCCAAGTCAGTAATAACAAGGGTAATAATTAGAAAAATGCCACACTAAAAGTAGAGTCATAAGTTAAAAACAAAAAGCCATCATCTGAGCTTCACTCAATAAAGCAGCAACTGCAGTACAATTTGACTAATAACCCTGGTATATTTATAAACCACTTAAACTAATTAAATAAGATAGCCACTGTAAATTAGTATCCATACATGAGCAGAACAGACGAGTTCAGTTACGAAAGGAAGTGATGCAAGACCAGCGGACTTAATACAGTCTGTAATTTAACAGTTGAAATATACACTCACAACCATTAAAAACCTCTTTTTGACTTATTATATTGTTATATAATTAAAACGTTTAGCTATAACCTGAAGTAATTAATTACTACACGTACTTGATGTAAAATAATTTTATAACAATTGTAACTAAATAAAACAAGACTATACCGAAAACAGCAAGACTAATGACGAATGACTAACGATACATATTAGAATATCAAAACTTATAATAACCCTTAAAGTAAGATAAGTAGCATCGATAACATAATTTATTGAATAAGTTCCAATTATAATGAGTAGTAATAGAGATATCAATAACAACAGAAAAAAGACGTGGAATTATAAACAGATTAAAATCAATTTTCAAACCAATCACAGATTAAATCAATTACAATTAATAATGGTACACATATCTATCAGGCAATTGAGGTGTTGACTCACGATCAACACAAGATCCACAAACTAATGAATTCACAAACATCCCTGATGCTGGAAGCCATTTCAGAATTTAATAAAACCATAGAAAATCTAGATCATAATCAAAAAACAATAGTGACAAGAATAAAAGAATTAGAATATACAATTAATAGCCTACTGACCGAACAGATAACTCACTACTATAGGGTAAAACACCTAGAGTTATTACCACAAATAGGATACTTATTAAACAACGTACAAGACGTAATCCTCAGAACAGAAAATGCTATTACTTTTTCAAAATTAGGAATATTTCACACATCTATTTTAAAACCCAAATTCATATAGAAGAACTAGCTAAAATACAAAATTATATAACAAATTCGAGACTAATAACTAGGCTGCATGAATTGTTTGCCTTTTTGCCTTTCAACGTTGGAGACCACTTCTTAACTGACACTGGGGTTATGGTTAGTGCAGAGGTTTCAAGAGTTTTGCACTGTTTTCCAAAAATGTGGTAAGGTGTAATGTACCAGCACAAATGTTAGCAAAAAATCGTGAAAGACTCAAAGCAAAAAATAGACAAACTGTAAATAGTGTAAAACAACGAGACGAATTAGGGGGTATTTAATGTACAAAGTGAGTGGCATTAAAGAAAAACAGCTATAAAAAGACAACCAATAGTGATAGGGTTCGCGGAAACGTCGGCCAAGATAAAACGGTGATAAAAAAAAGAAAAAATGCTAATCGAGCAAATAAGCAAAAGCGTAAAAAGAGTGGTAAACAGTGTATAATTAGGCAGGATTAGGTGCTAAACACAGTGAGTTCGTGAAATAGGTGGATAGAGAAAAAAGATAGAGACCAAAAATCGGACAAACAGATAGAAAGGAAAACCACAGGGTTATACGTGAAAATATCACTGAAAAAAGTACACGTCGTATGACTCAAATGAATACAAGAGGGAACAGCAGTGCAAAATATCATCGACAAGAAGGAGGCATCGTAGGGGCCATGCTCGAGGATAGGCGCCGATCTAAAAAAAAGCGCCGCGATGCCGTTATAAAAAACGACAAGGCCAAAAGAGGAGGAGGCGAAACGCACAGCGCCCCAAACCGCAGGTCGATACAACGACTATTCACAAAACGACCCCCAGCGACGCTTCACAAAAATCGTTAGAAGTGGGGACAGAAAAGTTTCTGAAAAATCTGATTTTTTACTACGCTACCCGAAACGAAGGCACCAGAAACGCGAAGCGCCCCTGGTCCGAGGAGCGCAGCCACAATATTAAAAAAGTTACAGCAAAAAAAAAAGCAGGAGAGAAATAAAAAAATGTTTCCACGAAAGTGGAAAACATCGTAGATAAGTACAGAAAACGGTGCAATTCGACAAGCTTAGTATGTCAGAGAAAGATAAGGACAAGCTAAATTCGAATCACTACAAAAAGATGGCCGACACAGGAGGGATACCAAAAACCCCCAAAAACAAAACAAAAAAAAGTCGCCGGACAAAGAATAAACAATTCGAAGAAGAAAGCATACAAACAAAACAAAAATTTCGGGACGCAGCAAGTGATTTATAGTAGCGAATTTTCATAACAATTGTACACTATTATTATACGACATATTAGTAAGTGACGTCACAGGGTGGGGGGTGGTCTAACATGAGATGACGTCATCCAAGTTGGTGGCCAAGATGGCAGCTTGCAGCTGGCAGCTGACAGCTGACATGTGACATTCCAAGATGGCGGCTGGCAGTTGACATGTGACATTTGTGGTATTTATGCCCTTTGTGACATTTGTGAGAATTTTACCAGATTTAATGTTATATATTCTACGGAAATTTCTCTAGGGAAATTTTGATGCTTTTAAAAAAACCAATTCGGATCAGACTAGGTTCGAACCTCGGGACGTTAAATGAAAGTTCTTCACGCTTACATCTGAGCTATGTAGGTATTTGTTATTTTACTGTTTAATGTTTGCATATATGCGACTAAATGTTTATAGTCTGAAAATGTTACATAAGTAGCTAAGAGGTATCCCGAGACGACGTCATCCAAGATGGCGTCCAAGATGGCGGCCGTCGAGCGCGAAAATACAAAATTTCCGATTTTGAATCGAGATTTGATCTAATCCGTCACAATAAAAAGGCATATCATTTTTATTTTTTATAAAAATGACGTACGCAAAGATGACGGTTTGCGCATGCGCAAACCAACTTTGTTAGTTTTTAAGTTAGCTCCACGTGTTTGGTACCGTGTTACTTGCCGTGATGAGTAGAATGCAGTGCCGTCACCTTAGGCGGCACTGAAGGCGGCGCGGGCTGCGCTTCTGGTCGGAATCTAGATCAGGATCTAGATCGGGGTCCAGATCTAATCCATCTAAATAAGAAGACCTGTCATTTTGATTTTTATAAAAATGACGTATGTAAAGATGTCGGTTTGCGCATGCGTAAACCAACTTTTTTATCAAGCGGTGTAGAGGTATAGTGTTTGATGTCATGGTAATCAGCTCAAAGAATAGGATGTAGTGCCGCCGCCGAAGGCGGTGGCGGGGTCGGCGAAAACCAACGTTCTTATTGAGTGACGTAGAGGTATGATATTTGGTATCATGGTAATCATCTCGATGAGTAAAATTCAAAAATAGCATCAGCCAACTCGCAGTTTTCGGCTTAGGTGTTCGGTGTTTGGGATCATGATTCTCGACCTGATTTATAATATAAATCAGGTCAACAAACAGCTGACGTTGCGGTTTTACAAGTCTGAACACGCTCGGAATAGAAATTGCTAGCAAACTTTACTCTGATATAAAAAGGGCGTCTGTTTTATCGATTTTGTTCGTATATCCCATAAAAAAACATAAAAAAGGCAAATATAAGCAAAATAACATGACCCTTAATGTTATTTAGACACATGTGTTAAAGAGAGGACAAAGTCCGAGACCACAATCATTGCTGACGTTGCGGTTTTGCAAGTCGCAAACCAACATTCGTATTAGGTGACGTAGAGGTATAGTCTTTGATATCATGGTAATCGTCTCGATGAGTAGATTTTAAATATGGCGGTTGACGCATGTGCTAACCAATTTTCTTATCAATTGGTGTAGAGGTATGATGTTTGGTATCATTTTACTTGGATCAACGATTATAATTCAAATATGGCATATGCGCAAACCAACTTTTTTCTTATTCTTTGGTTCAGAGGGAAATGTTTGAGGTAGCCTCATCTGAACAACCACATCGTTTTCAACTCTTTAACATCTCCGACAAGTAACCCCGTTAGCAATCTGCTTAAAGGTTAGAAATAAAACAATTGATTCAAATACAATTAATTTATTAGGATTAATAAGACATACATATTAAATTATTACAGCTCTTGTTTACATGTTAAAGAAAATTTAATTAAAAATAAAACAATTAATTTATTGAATTGGTTCACAAGACATATATTAAGTTATTACATAACGGCTCTTACGATACCAGTTAGAGGTTTATATGCAAATACACAATCATGAATAACTAAACAGTAAACTCTGGTTCTGCTCATAAACTCTACGTTGATATCCACCGTTGAATACTTGATTGACTCGTCCTGGTGCTAACAGTCGATTACAAATAGAGCTCGATCTGTAAACTCATCATAATTTAAGAGATGTTGTAACATGTTTTTATAACAAAAAACTTATTTGAAAATCTGTGTAGGCTTCAACATATTTAGATTTCTGGAAATCCATATCCAGAGATTCATAAGGGTAACATTCTGAAAATTTAGTAGTCATAAAAGACGTGCTTCAGTCTCTTAAGTATCCAATTGTTTAAATTAAAATTGTTTCAAGTGATGTGTGTTACCAGAAAATTGAAGACAACTTCTGGTATGATTTATTTGGAGACTTTATATTAATTATCGATAAGAATACTGGTTATTTCAATGCAACAAAATCGTGTAAGATTGGTGAGAAAAGATTGAGTCATTAGTTGTAAAATAAGAAAATTAAGAGTTGATTACCTATTTTTCCCTCAGGGCCTGTCCGCGGCCTTGCCGCCCCGATAGTACTGCAACCTTTGGTTGATTGTGCATTGTTTACCTATTACAACAAGCTAGAGTCACATTTAGAGTCCCATCTAGTGGGCCGTGATTCCGGCCCCCTAGATGAACCGGAAACAACATCTCAATTAACACCAACAACCGCTACATACTTGGTAGACTCTGGTGGAACAGAGGCTGAAAACAACTCGATATCTGGTTCATATGTGTGTAAGAATTTGATATTAAATTTGGTCAGTTCCACCAATATTCAATTTTAAACTATATAATGTGGAAATATTGAACAATTTACAAAACCACTAGAAGCTCTTAAAATAATAGAAGACATCAGTAGTGTAATTAGAGATTCATTAATAGAACTAAAATTTAAGCGTTTTTTTATTTAGATATGTTTGTAACCGATAATAGAGCAAAGTGATCTATATAAAAGAGTATTCCGATTCTCCGCTTGTATGTTTTTTCATTGCAAAACAAAAATATCGAGAAGACCTTTGTACAGTGTGCGAATTTATTTCAAAATATCAACATGTATTAAAAAATATGGTAGTTTGTAGCAAATTTTAATGTTTCATTTGTAGGAAACAGTTGTATGGTTGTATTTATAATATGGTTTTTATATTATTGTAATTTTTAAAGTGGTATCTGTAGGAAACAGAACTATGGTGTAGTATTTTCATATTATAAAATAATACAATTAAATAACTTTTCCATATGCATAGCTTTTATTACAATAAAATATCACCTGATGTCTATCAAGCTGAATCAACATACTCAGCTTCCTGTCTATACTTGATATAACTGCAAGTCAACATATGCAACAAACAATTACGTTATATTGTACATCTTAGATTGTCTTTCATTATAATTTAAAGTAAAACATAAGTAAAATATAGTTGTTTTGGATATCTAGTAACCATGTCATATAAACACTTCAAAGTTCTCCAACTGTATAAAGGATACTTAATGTATTTAACATCAATAAGAATATTTCGAAACCTGTTTACAATACGACGTCTAAACATACAATCGTCTGAATAGACGTTGTTTGAGAGATACATATAACATATAGTCGATGTTTAAACATAACACGCTGAAACGATAGGATATTTAATGTATTCAGCCATACATACTACACGGGAACATTTCAAAGTTCTTTAACAACGTTTATTTGTCATTAAAAAAGGGGGATATTTAACATTATGGAATCGGGTCTGATACCTATTGTATAATACGTGACTAAATGTAAGTATGTTTAAGGTATTTATACATTCCAAAAGTCTGGTTATTGGATTAACTCATGCATATACCTAAAATACATTAACTTGTATACGTGTTTGCATGTGTCAGTGTGTGAGGGTTTTAGATAAAAAAGAAATAAAACAATAAAGTTTACTTAAAAATTTAGTGCATAATAGAAATTACCGATACATCAACAAAGAAAACAGTAAAATAATATTACACAAAAATCACTAACACATAAAAACAGAAGTGTAAAAAACAAGTGAAAACTCACTAAAGTCTGAACGCAGCAAGTGCGTTATAGAGGCGAATTTCCATAGAAATGTTTTCAATAGCAAATATTTTTTCATTAACTTATAACTATTTTTTTTGTTTAACATAAAAAATCTAAATTTTTATATATAGTTTACACTCCTAAACTTACGTACCAAATTTGATTATTATAACTATTATTTTCAGAGATACAAATCTATCTAAACCATTCACAATAGAAGGCACTAACCCAATCTTATAACAATCGTTTTAAGTTATCACTGATGACACATACATATAAAATATAAAATTGAAACTGATCCTTACATGGGTTCTAGGGGAACCTAGTTAGCGTTAATTTACAAAAATGTTTTCAAATAAGTAGTAACTAAGATAATGCATACAGACTTGGAGAATACTTCTCTGACTTCACTGTTGGTTTTTAGTGGTGAAGGACGTAGCCAGCGCGTGAGCTAACTGGAGCAAGTGGCCCTTCGAATTCTGGAAGTTCTAGGATGTTCTTCAATGCTTCTGTGACTATAGTTTCGCTGCTTGACAGCATTTTCAGACAGATTAAAATTGAATTAGTACGAAATCATGACAACTACAAATAAATATCTGTTGCTATGTTATGATATGATGTTTTGATCAAAAAATTTTATCAAATTGAAAATAAAATGAAACACAGATGACAGATGAGGTTTTCAAAATGTCTATGTGATGTATGTCAATATTTAACATAAAAACTAGAACTAGCCTATAATAACTATGATAATAGTTACAACAATAAAATAACTAAATAATAACAGTATAAAAGTAGTCTCTATACAACGAAAATATCGACATACATCAACTCATTATTTTATTACAACTTTTTTGAAATAATAGTTAAATTTATTGTCTTTGGCATATTTAATTAGAAAGAAGAATATCCAAGAAAGGGGAATTCATTAAATCAGTTTGCTCGTTTAAAACGAGGTAGTTATTGTCGTGTGTGTGCCTTTTGACTTCTAAAGCTTCAAAAAAGTCTAGTTTACGTTTGTCATTATAAAAATGTTGTGGTTGTATGCGGTTATTTATTGTAGGTCTATGTTCGGTATCAATAATAGGTTTTGCAAATGTAGATTTGTCAGCGTGGTTATTTCTAAATGCAGAAATATGTTCTTTGTATCGGGTGTTAAAATTTCTAGAAGTTTGACCTATGTAGATTGCGTTACAATGTGTACAAGCTAATTTATAAACTCCAGCTTTTGTCAGGAAACAAGATTTTTCTTTCGCGTTAAATAACAAATCACGCGTCGTGTTGTAAGATTTAAAAGCTACCTTTGTATTTGTACAAGTGTTTAAAATTTTGGAAATGTTTTCTGAAATGATTCCAAAATAAGTTATCGAAACGTATCTGTTGTCTTCTTTGTCTCTAATATTTGGATAAATTAAATTAATCGCTAATTTGTATTCTTTTCTCTCTATCATTTTATCTATTATTTTAACAGAGTAGCCATTATTAAATGCTGTTTGCTTAATTATTGAAATTTCTTTTTCAAAATTGTTTTGTGACATAGGTATTGAAAATGCACGATGTATCATAGAATGATAGGCTGACAGCTTTTGTGAAAAAGGGTGACATGAATCGTATGGTATGGTTGTGTCAGTGTAAGTTGGTTTCCTATATATTGAAAAGTCAAATGAATTATTTTCTAATTTTCTAATTGTTAAGTCTAAAAAGTTTATACAACTGTTAGCTTCTTCTTCTAAAGTAAACTTAATATTTGTGTGAAAGCTATTAATAAAATTTAAAAATTCATTTAATTCTGTATGACTACCTTGAAAACATGCTAAAATATCATCTACGTATCTGTACCAAAAGACAATATTATGTGAAAGTTCTGATGTTAAAATTTGGTTTTCTAAGTTTTCCATAAATATGTTGGCTAATAAAGGTGACAACGGACTACCCATAGGCAGACCTTCATTTTGCATATAAATTTTATTATTAAATTTAAAATAGTTTTTATTTTATACATTCATTAAAAAGATTAATTATTTCTTGTCTTTTTATGACATTTACGTTATTTTCTATTAAAACGTTTTCTAATAGAGGTAAACATTCTTTAGGGGGTATCTTAGAATACATGCTACAAACATCAAACGAGACTAATTTACTATTTGTGGGAATAATTAAGTTATTTAATTTTTGTGTAAGTTCATAAGAATTCTTAACTGAATATTTTGGAAAGTAATTGTATTCTTTAATAAGTGAAACCAGTTTGCTCGCTATCTTATGATTAGGTGTATTAACATAGCTAACTACTGGTCTCACTGGTATATTTGGCTTATGAATTTTCAGGTGGCCATATAATTTTGGTGGTTGCGGGCTTTTATATAAAAGATATTTCTTTTCTTGTTGACTAAACAGAGACACATTTTTAAGTTCATTTTTTAGGTTTGTCTGAAATGCGTTTGTTGGGTCTCTCCTAATTTCTGTTAAATTTTCTGTAGTAATAAAATCATTAATTTTAATGTTATATGCGTCCCTATTTATAGCTACAGTTGTATTTCCTTTATCAGCTTTAGTAAAAACTAGATCATTGTCTAATATTTTATGCTGAACAGATTTTAAAATTTGAGTTTCGTTAATTTGACGTTTGTCATATTTTGAAGTTAAATGTCTTAACAATTCACATATTTTTAATTTTTCATTTTGCCTTATAGATCTGGAAGCAATTTCGGATTCAGAAGCTAATTCCTCTTTAATTTTGTTCGTAAATTTAAATTTTGGGCAGTATTTATATCCTTTATTTAGAAAAGAAATTTCTTCAGTTGTAAAAATTGTATCGCTTAGGTTTTCAAACCTTTTGTAAAACTTATGTGTTTGTGGGGAAGATCTTTCTAGATTATGTAAATGTTGTGTGCTTTCTAGGTTTCTAATTTTGTTTGTCTGTGTTAAGCGTTTTTTAAATTTCAATTCACTAACTAAAATATGTATTTGGTCATCTAATATATCAAATTCTACTGGATGTAATTTATAAGCAAGTTCTGAATGGATTACCTTGATATAAAGAAGCAAACTATCACGAATTGAAAACCATTTCTTGGATTCTTCTTTCAGCCAGATGAAACTGGCTTTTCTAATAGCAATTTTTGATGTGGCAGACAGATTAAAATTGAATTAGTACGAAATCATGACAACTACAAATAAATATCTGTTGCTATGTTATGATATGATGTTTTGATCAAAAAATTTTATCAAATTGAAAATAAAATGAAACACAGATGACAGATGAGGTTTTCAAAATGCCTATGTGATGTATGTCAATATTTAACATAAAAACTAGAACTAGCCTATAATAACTATGATAATAGTTACAACAATGAAATAACTAAATAATAACAGTATAAAAGTAGTCTCTATACAACGAAAATATCGACATACATCAACTCATTATTTTATTACAACTTTTTTGAAATAATAGTTAAATTTATTGTCTTTGACATATTTAATTAGAAAGAAGAATATCCAAGAAAGGGGAATTCATTAAATCAGTTTGCTCGTTTAAAACAAGGTAGTTATTGTCGTGTGTGTGCCTTTTGACTTCTAAAGCTTCAAAAAAGTCTAGTTTACGTTTGTCATTATAAAAATGTAGTGGTTGTATGCGGTTATTTATTGTAGGTCTATGTTCGGTATCAATAATATGTTTTGCAAATGTAGATTTGTCAGCGTGGTTATTTCTAAATGCAGAAATATGTTCTTCGTATCGGGTGTTAAAATTTCTAGAAGTTTGACCTATGTAGATTGCGTTACAATGTGTACAAGCTAATTTATAAACTCCAGCTTTTGTCAGGAAACAAGATTTTTCTTTCGCGTTAAATAACAAATCACGCGTCGTGTTGTAAGATTTAAAAGCTACCTTTGTATTTGTACAAGTGTTTAAAATTTTGGAAATGTTTTCTGAAATGGTTCCAAAATAAGTTATCGAAACGTATCTGTTGTCTTCTTTGTCTCTAATATTTGGATAAATTAAATTAATCGCTAATTTGTATTCTTTTCTCTCTATCATTTTATCTATTATTTTAACAGAGTAGCCATTATTAAATGCTGTTTGCTTAATTATTGAAATTTCTTTTTCAAAATTGTTTTGTGACATAGGTATTGAAAATGCACGATGTATCATAGAATGATAGGCTGACTTTTGTGAAAAAGGGTGACATGAATCGTATGGTATGGTTGCGTCAGTGTAAGTTGGTTTCCTATATATTGAAAAGTCAAATGAATTATTTTCTAATTTTCTAATTGTTAACTCTAAAAAGTTTATACAACTGTTAGCTTCTTTTCTAAAGTAAACTTAATATTTGTGTGAAATCTATTAATAAAATTTAAAAATTCATTTAATTCTGTATGACTACCTTGAAAACATGCTAAAATATCATCTACGTATCTGTACCAAAAGTCAATATTATGTGAAAGTTCTGATGTTAAAATTTGGTTTTCTAAGTTTTCCATAAATATGTTGGCTAATAAAAGTGACAACGGACTACCCGTAGGCAGACCTTCATTTTGCATATAAATTTTATTATTAAATTTAAAATAGTTTTGTTTTATACATTCATTAAAAAGATTCATTATTTCTTGTCTTTTTATGACATTTACGTTCTTTTCTATTAAAAAGTTTTCTAATAGAGGTAAACATTCTTTAGGGGGTATCTTAGAATACATGCTACAAACATCAAACGAGACTAATTTACTATTTGTGGGAATAATTAAGTTATTTAATTTTTGTGTAAGTTCATAAGAATTGTTAACTGAATATTTTGGAAAGTAATTGTATTCTTTAATAAGTGAAACCAGTTTGCTCGCTATCTTATGATTAGGTGTATTAACATAGCTAACTACTGGTCTCACTGGTATATTTGGCTTATGAATTTTCATTGTTAAGACATTTAACTTCAAAATATGACAAACGTCAAATTAACGAAACTCAAATTTTAAAATCTGTTCAGCATAAAATATTAGACAATGATCTAGTTTTTACTAAAGCTGATAAAGGAAATACAACTGTAGCTATAAATAGGGACGCATATAACATTAAAATTAATGATTTTATTACTACAGAAAATTTAACAGAAATTAGGAGAGACCCAACAAACGCATTTCAGACAAAACTAAAAAATGAACTTAAAAATGTGTCTCTGTTTAGTCAACAAGAAAAGAAATATCTTTTATATAAAAGCCCGCAACCACCAAAATTATATGGCCACCTGAAAATTCATAAGCCAAATATACCAGTGAGACCAGTAGTTAGCTATGTTAATACACCTAATCATAAGATAGCGAGCAAACTGGTTTCACTTATTAAAGAATACAATTACTTTCCAAAATATTCAGTTAACAATTCTTATGAACTTACACAAAAATTAAATAACTTAATTATTCCCACAAATAGTAAATTAGTCTCGTTTGATGTTTGTAGCATGTATTCTAAGATACCCCCTAAATAATGTTTACCTCTATTAGAAAACGTTTTAATAGAAAAGAACGTAAATGTCATAAAAAGACAAGAAATAATGAATCTTTTTAATGAATGTATAAAACAAAACTATTTTAAATTTAATAATAAAATTTATATGCAAAATGAAGGTCTGCCTACGGGTAGTCCGTTGTCACCTTTATTAGCCAACATATTTATGGAAAACTTAGAAAACCAAATTTTAACATCAGAACTTTCACATAATATTGACTTTTGGTACAGATACGTAGATGATATTTTAGCATGTTTTCAAGGTAGTCATACAGAATTAAATGAATTTTTAAATTTTATTAATAGCTTTCACACAAATATTAAGTTTACTTTAGAAAAGAAGCTAACAGTTGTATAAACTTTTTAGACTTAACAATTAGAAAATTAGAAAATAATTCATTTGACTTTTCAATATATAGGAAACCAACTTACACTGACACAACCATACCATACGATTCATGTCACCCTTTTTCACAAAAGTCAGCCTATCATTCTATGATACATCGTGCATTTTCAATACCTATGTCACAAAACAATTTTGAAAAAGAAATTTCAATAATTAAGCAAACAGCATTTAATAATGGCTACTCTGTTAAAATAATAGATAAAATGATAGAGAGAAAAGAATACAAATTAGCGATTAATTTAATTTATCCAAATATTAGAGACAAAGAAGACAACAGATACGTTTCGATAACTTATTTTGGAACCATTTCAGAAAACATTTCCAAAATTTTAAACACTTGTACAAATACAAAGGTAGCTTTTAAATCTTACAACACGACGCGTGATTTGTTATTTAACGCGAAAGAAAAATCTTGTTTCCTGACAAAAGCTGGAGTTTATAAATTAGCTTGTACACATTGTAACGCAATCTACATAGGTCAAACTTCTAGAAATTTTAACACCCGATACAAAGAACATATTTCTGCATTTAGAAATAACCACGCTGACAAATCTACATTTGCAAAACATATTATTGATACCGAACATAGACCTACAATAAATAACCGCATACAACCACTACATTTTTATAATGACAAACGTAAACTAGACTTTTTTGAAGCTTTAGAAGTCAAAAGGCACACACACGACAATAACTACCTTGTTTTAAACGAGCAAACTGATTTAATGAATTCCCCTTTCTTGGATATTCTTCTTTCTAATTAAATATGTCAAAGACAATAAATTTAACTATTATTTCAAAAAAGTTGTAATAAAATAATGAGTTGATGTATGTCGATATTTTCGTTGTATAGAGACTACTTTTATACTGTTATTATTTAGTTATTTTATTGTTGTAACTATTATCATAGTTATTATAGGCTAGTTCTAGTTTTTATGTTAAATATTGACATACATCACATAGGCATTTTGAAAACCTCATCTGTCATCTGTGTTTCATTTTATTTTCAATTTGATAAAATTTTTTGATCAAAACATCATATCATAACATAGCAACAGATATTTATTTGTAGTTGTCATGATTTCGTACTAATTCAATTTTAAACTGTCTGAAAATGCTGTCAAGCAGCGAAACTATAATCACAGAAGCATTGAATAACATCCTAGAACTTCCAGAATTCGAAGGGCCACTTGCTCCAGTTAGCTCACGCGCTGGCTACGTCCTTCACCACTAAAAACCAACAGTGAAGCCAGAGAAGTATTCTCCAAGTCTGTATGCAGTATGGACAAGTTTCACCAAGTAAGGGCAACAACAACAATGAACTAAGATAATGTAAAAATACATAAAATAGTATAAAACTTACTGACTAAAAACAAAAATAATAAAAACAAGTAAAAATTGACCAACACTCTGAACGCAGTAAGAGTGTTATGACGACGAATGTAGTTAACTTTTGTAATATAAACACGAATGCCAAATTTGATTACCATAGCTATGTTATTTACAGAGATACAAATTTTGATCCTCGATATGGGTTCTAGTCATTTGAAGAAAATTTTTAAAATAGGTAACTAAGATAATCTAAAAAATACATGAAAATATTGAATTAAAATTTAGCTACAGAAGTTGCTCTTAACAGTATTCATAAATTAATAGGAAACTAATAAAATTTGAAAAAAATACATGAAAATATTAAAATTAAGTAAATTTATATTTATCTATACATAAATAATGCAACCTCTTTGGATTATAAGAAACGGGAAGAGTAGATCACTTTGTAGTACAACTTCTAAAGGTGTGGTATGGTCATACTCAGAACTCTCAACAAAGTAAAGTTTTTTATTCCTAGGACATTGATAAAACCCAAATTTATCACACAAAAAGTTAGATCGACACAGTACCTTCACTACATAAAATTCGATGTGGTGGTGACGCCGTGCTTCCGGCACGAAATAAAACTATAAAATATGCCATGATTATTTATAATAACACTGTTATGTACCTAATGGAAATATTTTATTAGGAAAAGTACGAAATATTAACAAATAGTTTTATTGCATAACAATGTATGTAGATATATTTTCTATATTTACATGTTTCTCTTCACTACTCCTTTTTTCACCACCTTCATCGGCGCCATCGTCGTCGTCTTCGTTTTCAGTATCAGCCTCAGCGTCGTCACCAGTTAGGAATTTATCCTCATCCCAGAGGAAACAAATGTTTGAGTACACTCAAATACCCAGACAAACCGCATCTGTTTAAACTCGTACAGAAACATTTATTGATATTTACCCATCGCAATCCAGGTAAAGTCTACACAATTCAGCTGCATAATTATATAGACGATATCGTTTCAGACATCTCGATTCCGACATGTATCTTCCCATTCCATACACCGACTCATGTTCAGCATCGAATGCGATATCGCTCAATTGAGTGCACAAATAACTCACAGCACTTTTTAAGTCGCTAGGTTAACTATAATTCGTGTAACACATCCACATGATACTACTATTCTTCCAAATCTTCAAAATACAGGAGAAATACACGATGTTTAATGTTGAAACTCTCGTGATATATTATAACATAATATTTTACATTACATCTATTTATTAACCACAATATGCTTATGAATCATTATGAAATAAAATCACTTAAACTAATAATTATACTAATCAGCGGTTTTCACATATCCGTAGTGAACGTCTCCTCACATCCTATCACTACCTTAATGCATGACTTCAATATAGCATTATACAGGGTGTTGTAACTTCCCCCTTGCCAGATAATATTTAGGGATACCTAAATCTTGAGATTGATGTCCTCTAGGGGAACTTCATGGATCTTCTTAATTTCATTAATGATGTTGAACTCGGTGGCTGAGCTGCTTCTTCTGATTTTAAATTTCCATAAACAAAAACAAGCTACTGTTAATAAAAGGACACAAACAGTTAAAGTAAAAACACGTATAGAAGTATGGATTACAGGAACATTAGATGTTTATTACATAAGAACTTATTTTCATTATAAAGGATATTTAATGAACTTAACATCGTATGATGCATGGAAGTGAAAGCTCTCTAATAAGAGTTATTTTTGCTAAAAAGGATATTTAATGTACTTAGCATCGCATAATACAACTGTTGACATTGATAATACGTGTATAATTACAAATTATTGGTCTTTCGCCAATTAACTCTCAAAAAATGTTTATTACGTAAGAACTTATTTTTATTATAAAGAATATTTAATGAACTTAACATCGTATGATACATGGAAGTGAAATCTCGTTAACCAGGGTTATTTTTCGCTAAAAAGGATATTTAATGTACTTAGCATCGCATGATACAAGGATTCAACTGTTAAGTCCAAGGCATTGATAACACTTATATAATATAAATTATATGTTTTCATTGATAAACTCTCAAACAAGTGGTTATTACGTAAGAAACACTGATTGGGTACCTGCTTTCGGTTACAACTTGGTAAAAGTGTATGCTATTTATCAAAAACCAAATCGTGATATTGCTGTATTTATTAATCGCAGTGTATTTTTGAGTGGATATCAATGTTTTCACCTTTGTTATGATAACACATTTGAGAATATAGGGTTTAAAATTAATAAAAGTATTAAATAACTGAATACCGCAATCAACACATATGCAGACCAAACCAGTCTATTTCATGATGAAAACATGTGTCAAATAGTAAGCGATAATAGAGTTACGTTTTCAATTTTACAAGCTGGATTTACATCTGACCTCTACCCAAACATTCCATCAAAAATCGAAAGCGTTTTTCGCTACACTAATGGTATGTTGTACTGTTTCCGTAAGAAGCGACAGTTTGAATTCAACAAATTGACCATCATCTTAAACAAGGTATCACCTTTTAACCCTGCTATATTAGGTATACAACACCCGAGTCAAACTGTTTTTTTACAACTACGAAACCTTCTGCAGAAACTAACAACTTTCAAAGATGAAGATTATGAAGACTATTTATAACTTTAATATATTTAATTTAAATGTAGGTATACAGATTTGAACCTATAGTTATATATATACAATAAACAACACATCAATGCACATACATACATTGAGATTTGATCCTGTAAACACAAGACAAACAACACACCCTACATATATCAAGATTTGAACCCATGCCGATCCAACAGACAAACAACAAGCAAAACACATCGTACACACATTAAGATTTGAACCTATAACCATACACACATAGCAAACATATTTTCATATGCACATAGAATAAACAACACAACAAGCATAACTTCCTTAAAAATTTGAACCTGTAGCCATACATATAATAAACAACACACAACACGTATACATCAAGATTTGAACCTATAACCATTAAGATTTAAACTAATAATCATACATACAATAAACAACACACAACACGTATGCACACAGCAAGATTTGAACCTATAACCATTATGATTTAAACATATAGTCATACATACAACAAACAACACACAACACGTATACACACATCATGATCTGAACCTACAACCATTAACATTTGAACCTATCCCCATACATACAATACACATCAACAACATGTAAGAAGCACGTGTTTAGGTGGTTTCATGTATGGTGGAGTTTATTGAGAGGTGTTGCATGCTAGATGTTTTAAAATATTAGCTACATAGTTTCTGATATAGTTTTCACATAAAAAACATTGTTTAAGGTGATCAATACACATGTGTTCTATTTTTTTAGCACATATTTAAAACGTGATGGGTTTGTAAAAACATCAATAGTAGATGGCTGGTAGGGCTCATAAGTCGTCTCTAATCAACAACAACATGTAAGGAACACTTGTTTAGACGGTTTCATGTTATTTAACTCGCGATAGTTTTTGTAAATAGCCAACACAGCTCATAAGTTTGTAAAACCTATGTTCGACACTAATAATGTATTGAGTTGGTAAACTCTGAAAAAATATTTATCACCACAATCTAAACCTGTGTTCAACACTAATAGGTCGTAAATAGCAAGAAGTTTCATTAAATATAACAGAAAAATAATAAGTATCACATCTCAGATACAGGTGTTAAAGAGCAATTGTCTAAGGAGCGGAGGATACGTTGAGGGGGTTATCGGGATAACTGTTTAATAACAAATGAAAAAAGTCTCTTGATATTTACAAAAACACCTCTATATATATATATATATATACACTTACTTGACCTACTTTCTAATACTACGTAAACATACTTAATCAGCGTTCCTCAGTATTGCAATCTGCAATTAACCAACTTGTTTATTGTTTATACAAACATGTAATGTGATGATGCCAATTCAATGTCAACGATTGCATTACTGAATTGACCTACTAAACAACTTGAACTTGATTTACTTTAACCGTTTATCAGATTTTATCTTGAATAAATATTTGCAATAATTATAATAATTGAAATAATATTACGATATATATATATATATATATCTAATCCTAGGGATGCCTTTTCGGTGACCTATTGTTCCCTGAACATACTGCTGAGTCAAAAAGAATGACTTCCCTCTGGATAGCTACGAGCTACATTAATCATCAGCTGTGTCTTGTAACTTGCTCAACTCTGCCATCTATATTGGTTCGACATCTTAATCGGCCTTCTCGCTAATATTTCTTCTTTTCTTAGGCGGTGCTATATTTTTCTTAAATTTCCTCCGAATACCACGGAGTATATAGATAGCGGCTATGATTATGATGGCTACTGTTGCTGTGGTGGTCAGGCTCGTTACTACGGAATGATGCGTGACCGTCCACCATCGGTTTTCTTGGAGATGGTCCTCTTCTCGTTGTTCTTCCTGAGCGATGTCCGTCAAATCGTCATATGGTCAGACTACTGCTTTTTGGAGAATTGTCACTGGACTGGCTAATGCCTTTGATAACGTTAAATTTGTTGGTACTGATTTCACGAATCCACCTATAATCGGCACTCCCGCTATTTGCTTGGGAGTTAGAACCATAATTTTTGTCTTGATGATACAGTCTTGGGATATTGATATTATGCCATACTGCTTCATCTTAACTTCTTCCCTTTGGCCGTTACATATGATTGCAATTCTATATTCTCTTGGGTTTATAAACATCCATAAGTTTCTAGTGTAAAATTGCTGTCAGATTGTTGACTTGATTGTCTGGCGATGGATTGGGCATATGGTTTTATCTTCCCTCTGGTATATCTCATCTCTTATGCATATGTGGTTGCTTTCCATGCTTCTTACCATGGCTGGCGAACACACATATAGATTCTTGGATTGGTATGCTGTGTGTTAATTCATTGTCGGTTATCTGAAAGTATCGTTGCGTGTTATAATCCACTCCTAGAATTTGGTTGGGTACTTCCATTGACCAATAGGTTTCGTTTTCGACCTTATACGGAATCGGAGTGACCTTTATTAACATAAATGGTGTTGCCTCCGTCATTGTGAAGTAACTGTACACATAAATATATTTTTCACTGTGACTGATTTCTGAACGAAGTATTGGATAAGAAATGATCTCCAGATGCTGTGGCAGTTTTCTCGTTGCGGATGATAGTTCATCCTGTTTTACTTTGATTTGTGTCATTAATAAGGCAGAATCAATAGCATTTGAGGAAATGTCTTTGCTTTGCTTGCAAAACTCTTCCAACTCAACAACTAACAGCCTCGCCGACCTTGCGTCGTATGCGAGTTTATTTTCTTCTAACCTTGATTTGACTTTTCTACGCAGCGGCCATTGTTCTATTAATACCATGTGACCTGTGTGTACTATCTTCTTTTTGAATTTCCATTTATATCTATGCTTCCATTGCTGAAAATATTCTTTATACCAAGTGTCCCAAAAACATTGGTGAGTTGCTCTTATTGATAAACATACAAATATTGCTGGATAGCGCTTGTACTGTTCGTGATGTTTGCCCTTTGTAGCACGTACCAACATAGGACCTGCATAATCCACCCCAGTGTGTATAAATACCTGGGTGGTTGTAACTCATGCTGCTCGCAATTAACCCATCAACTGCTCTACTGTTTTGGCTTTTGTCTGTATATTAAGACAAACCCTCAACTTTGGCTTTTTCCTTTTTTCTTTGGTCGCTTTGACGTAACTTATTGTACCATATGTGACTTCAGATGCATCGGCGAAATCATGAATTTTTATTTTTGATTTCTTCCTTGTTTTTACCCACCTTGGTATTGCTATTCCATTGATTTTATGAATAAACTGAATCCCTCTCTTCTGCATGTTAGTGGGTACTATTTCGTCCCACCCGGGTTTTTTCATCCATAGTTCTGGAAATGTTAGCTTGGCTTTGATTCCAACTGGAAATAGACACCCCACTGGGTCAAATAACTTGGTTATCTCAGATAATATCTCCCTTTTAGTGAATTTTCTTTTAAAAAAATTCACTAATGAGGAGATCCCGACTTTTGAATTTTGAACAAATTTCTTCAAATGAGCGCTATTTAGGACCCCGGATCCCAAATTCGAGGTCACTTTCAGACTTTATATGAATATATATATATATATATATATATATATATATATATATATATATATATATATATATATATATATATATATATATATATATATATATATATATTTGTGTGTGTGTGTGTGTGTGTCACACCTATAACTTAAAAAATAATGGACCGATTATGATAAAACTTGGTGAGTACCTTCCTTTCGCAAATGGATTGGATAAGTTCGTTAGCCAGGAAAATCCGCCGAGGTTTTCCCGGAAAATGTTGTGTTTTCTTTCGAAAAAAATCGATTTTTTTTATATTTTCAAAATTAACAAAGTAAGGGCAACCAAATTTCATACGCGGGTTTATATCATTATAGGCAAGTTACATACCAAAATTTAGCTCCGTAGGTTAAAGGACAAAAAAGTTACAGGCATTTAAAGAAAAATAAATTTGGGTTCTCCTCAAAAGGTCAAAATACCGATTTTAAACGTCAAAATTGGTGAGTACCTTCCTTTCGCAACTGGCTTGGATAAGTTCGTTAGCCAGGAAAATCCGCCGAGGTTTTCCCGGAAAATTTTGTGTTTTCTTTCGAAAAAAAATTATATCTCCAAAATTAACAAAGTAAGGGCCACCAAATTTTATACGCGGGTTTATATTATTATAGAAAAGTTACCTACCAAAATTTAGCTCTGTAGGTCAAAAGATAAAAAAGTTATAGGCATTTAAACAAAAATAAATTGGGGTTTTTCACAAAATGTCAAAGTTGCGATTTAAACGTCAAAATTGGCAACATTTAGGAAAAGAACTTGAATCTAATACGGGCTATGGAAATAAAATCTCTCAAGAAGAATGTTTTACAAACCCTGATGTATTAGTTTCAACCGTCATTGTCCTTCATTTTAATAAAATGTTTCCAGAAAATTCATTTCAAATAGACCCTTTCTATGACGCTTGTCAGTAGTCTTAGGTATAGAGTTTATCGTTAATGGTATATAATTTTTGTAGAATTTTCGTAAAAAAAAAATCAATATAGCTCAATATATCTGTTATTATACAAGATATGAAAAAAATTTGTATATATTAACTCTGGGGTGTTTTGAGCTACATCTTAAAAAATTATTTCTACAATCACAGGGTGGCCCATAAGTCGTTGGTGATACAAATTTTCTTTTTTTTTTTAATCAAACACGCCTTATGTTATTGCATTTTTGCATTTTCCATCGAAATATAATGCATGTTTGTAAGAAAAAAATTCTGGACGTAGTAAGTGCGTTATGGTAGCGAATTTTTATCAAATGCTTAATATTTGAATAGCTCAATTTGCTATTAACCTATAAGGTTGACCAAGAAACGAGTTTTTTCGAGAACACTTTAAGTTTACTTTCGGAAATTTTTGTACATTTTCAAACAATAAAGTTATTTTGATGAAACATGGCACATTGTTTTTACTATATAGATTATACTGGTAACCAAATGTGATGCCTGCTTTCTTAAAAAAACACATTATTGCTATTAAAAAATAGTTTTATGAAAATTCACTACCATAACGCACTTGCTGCGTCCACAGTTTTTTTGTTATCCTCTCTGCATATTTAAAATCTAGTTTCAATTTGAATGTATATTCCCTTGGTGTCCAGCAAATACCAAGAGATTTTTCTATCCCATTGTCTGGTATCTGCAATGCTTTATCATTCTGTACATGTTGTGGCAATTTTGCAATAATCTGTGATTTGTTGCTGGACCATTTTCTTCAATTAAACCCACCTGATCTGAACTGAACATTTCGTTGACATATGTCTGTAATAACGCTGTTTGTTGCTCCGATTCAGTTCCAGATAGATTATTCATATAAAAATCTTCCTTCGCTACCTCCACTTCTATTGTAAATTTGTCCAGCTCGTCTCTGGCTTCTCCTACCTCTTGTACCTCGTGTTCGAATGGAATATTAACTGTGTATTTTTTCATCTTTGCCTCTTGATACTGTTTTTCTGTAGAAATTCTCAAATTTTGAATCTATTACCTTCGGGACTAGTTATTGGCATGCTGTCCGTTCTTCGTAACTGCTTGAGAAGATTGGTATTTATATTATTGGCAGTTTGTTGCTAATTTGCCCTGAATTGTGGTGTGTTTGTTTCTTAATTGATTTCAACAGCTTGTCACTGGCGTTATTGTATCATTGCCTTAACGTCAAATGTGCTTCATCTTGAATTTCTGATTCTGTTATTATGTTTATCTCCATTATGTTGTCTTCTATTTTTTCCCATGGCTTATCTAATTTTTTCATGATGCTTTCATACCTGTAAAGTATATTGCTATCGTCCATCATTTCTGCTTCTTCTAGCATTAGGATAAATCGGTTTACTAGTAATTTTAGTTTTCTCGAAAGTCTTGTGATTTCTATTTTTTCCCTAGCGTTTAGTTCCTTCATAAAAGTCGTGCGCGAACATCGAAAACAGTTGGATGTGTACGATAGTGCTCTTGTTAAAAAGAAATATCTGCCTAACTTTTTGGTAAATATAAATATCTTTTATTAAAAGTGAACTTACAAATATATAAATTGAGTGCTAAACAGTCATACTGCATACCTTATTAGGTCTCTCTCTGATGAGAGACCTAATTGAAGTTAATAACCATGCCCGGCAACGGGAGAGCAGAAGCAGCCGCAGAAGGCAATTCACAAACAGATCTCACAGAGACCCAGTTCTCTGCAAAGCGTAAACGCAATCCCAGCTCTCCGATACCTGGAGAACACGAAAAACGCTACCTCCTAGACGACCAGTCTCTAATACAAAACAACAAATATTTTCCGCTTCAAACAGTCAATAAAGACATAAATGAAACATTAAATATCAGTGAAAAAACAGTTAAGATAACGATACCACCGATTTATTTACACGAAGCAAATAATTATCAATTAGTTGAACAAGATATTGAAAATATCGTAGAGAACGAATTTACAACTCAATATAAAAACAATGCCATAAAAATAAATTTAACAGACATTACTGACTACAGAAATTTAACAAAGTTCTATGATAATAATAATTTAAAATATCATACCTTTAAAGACCCCCAAAAATCTTTATTAATAGTAGTCATAAGAAATGTCCCGTTATCAGTAAAAGAAAAAGAAATATTAGAGGAATTGCAAGATAAGTACCCAGTTCAAAAGGTCGTTAGACTGCTTAATAGGGACAAAAGACCCCTGCCTTTATGTGCAGTAGACCTCGATAGGGATGAACAAGGCATGAAAATTTACGGGCTTACAAAACTAAGACACTCAATAGTTTCTGTCGAACCGCGTAGAAAATCGCGAGAAATACCGCAATGTACACGTTGCCAAAGATTTGGACATACAAAAAACTACTGCAAACTAACACCACGATGTGTTAAATGCAGTGATAACCACCATTACTCCGAATGCCAAAAGCAACCTAACGAGAGACCTACCTGCGTAAACTGTAATGAAGCGCATCCAGCCAGCTATAAAGGATGCAATTATTACAGAACTTTAAAGCAACAAATTAATAAAAGTCAACAAACTTACAAACAACATCGATTAGAGGAATCTCAATATAAAATTGAAACTAATAGCGCTAAGAATTTACATGCGCGCCACACGAATAACCATATTTCCCGCGCAAATACAAACAAAACTTTCGCAGACACAGTAAGACCCAGAACACCAAGCCAAAGAAACAATCAAACCGACCAAGACACACAAGAATCATTAATAGAACTAGTCATATCCTTTATCACAGATCTAATAAAACCGTACGTCCAAAAAATAAAAAACTTCATGAGCGAACTAATACCAACATTTCTTCAAAATGTCTCTATATAGTAATCGTATTCTTCATAACTTAACAATTGTTAATTTTAATGCCAATGGTATCAAAAGGCAGCGAACAGAACTAATAAACTTTTTATGCCAACATAACGTAGATATTATGTGCATCAGCGAAACACACCTGATTAAAGAAGAATCCTTTAATATTCCAAAATACAAAATATACAGGAAGGACCGTGAAACACCTCACGCTTCAGGCGGTGCGGCAATTCTTATTAAGAAAAACATTTCTCATTACAATAAAATGTTGCCAAATCTAGTATCTATGGAGGCTGTGTGCATTGAACTGTATATAAAAAACAGCAACCAGTTAAAGGTAATAGCAGCATATAAGGCACCACATCTAAATATATCTGAACAAGACATCACCTCTATGTTCTCTGATAGCAACCCTACGCTACTACTTGGCGATCTGAATTCCAAAAATACAATCTGGCGATGTAGAGCAAATAACCCAAATGGGGTCAGACTTAATACAATAACAAGTAAGCACAATATTTTAGTAGTCGCACCTAGCGAACCAACATATGCATCATTCCGCTCTAATTACCTAGGGGATATCCTAGACATTGCCCTAATAAGAAATACTACCACTCCAGCTCATCAAGTAGTACTCACAGAACTAGACTCGGATCATCTACCAGTTCTTCTATCATTTTGTGATAAGCCAGAACCCTTCAAACAACCACCAAGACTGATAAATGGTAGGGTTGATTGGAAAAAGTTTCAAGAATATATCGACAGACGTTTGACACCCCTACGCAGACTCTCCACACGACAAGATATAGACAGCGCTGTAAAACATTTAACAGCATGCATTGTGCATGCAGTTCATGAATCAACCATTGTTCCAAATCAACTACCAAGACCAAATAAGTCATACGTAACACCTCAATATATATTAGATCTAATTAAAGAGAAAAACAGGGTCAGACGACTATGGCTTGATAATCATACTAGTCAATTGAAGACCAGACTAAATCAATTAAGTCACCAAGTAAAAAGAGAACTTGATGAACATAGAATATCATCATATCAAAAATATATAAGTGCACTAGAAGCAGCAGATCCCTCAATGTGGAGAGCTACCAAAAAAATAATTCGACAACCACAAACTACATACAGCTTAAAAACTAACAACGAAGTTCACGATACAGATAAGGGCAAGTGTAGAATATTTGCCGAGCATCTCGAAAACGTTTATGTTCCAGCGCCTTTACCAAATCACACCCTCACCAAAGAAATTAAATCATTTATTGATAATGTGCTTCCTAATATAAGCCCAAACAGCTTCTCGATAATTACCTCAGACGAAATATCTGATTTAACCAAAATAATACCAATAAAAAAATCCCCTGGTCATGATCTCATACCGAACATAGTTCTTAAAAATCTGACCAAAAAGTGTTATGAGACATTAGCGCTTATATTTAATGCATGCCTGAAAACTGGCTATTTTCCACACACATGGAAACACGCTGTAATTATCATGTTCCTGAAACATGGAAAAAACAAGATGCACCCATCAAGCTATAGGCCTATCAGCTTGCTATGCACTTTAGGCAAGCTTTTCGAAAAACTGATACTGAGGCGACTGAACGAATTTATGGAAGAGCATAATACCCTACCCCCCACACAGTTCGGGTTCAGAAAAAAGCATTCAACTCTTCATCAACACCTTCGTTTAAATGAAATTATTGTCAAAGGATTCGAAAACAAAAAATATACCACCGTAGCATTTCTTGACGCAACACAAGCTTTTGATAAAATATGGATCGACGGGCTCCTCTTCAAATTAGCAAAAATCCAAGACTTACCCTCCTATCTACTCAAAATCATTGCCAGCTTCACACAAAATAGAACATTTGCAGTAAGAATAAACGCCGAATTTTCCACAACTAAAGCAATTCACGCAGGAGTACATCAAGGTTCCATATTGGGACCTACACTATATAATTTATATGTAAGCGACATACCATACGAACAAGGCTCCTTATTGGCGATGTATGCGGACGATACAGCGATAGCAACACAACACAAAAGCATAATCGAATCCAGAAACCTCTTACAAAATTCCCTAAACAAAGTTACAAAATGGTGCAAGAGCTGGGGAATCACTATAAACTCATCAAAGGGTCAAGCTAAAATCTTTACGCTCTTAAGAGGACCAAATCCGCCACCGTTGCAAATAGATAACAAATCAATCCCTTGGAATCACAAACACGAATCCGTCAAATATTTAGGCCTACATTACGACCGTACCTTAACCTGGAGGCACCATATCAAAAACAGAACTTAGCAAGCTTATGGACGTCTAAAAATGCTGTACCCCATTATAAACAGAAAATCATCACTAAAGATTGAATGCGGAACTCTCATCTACAAAAGTATTCTTAGACCAGTTCTCACATATGGCTGTCCAATATGGGGAACAGCGTCAAATTCAACAATAAATATGGCACAAACCTTCCAGAACAAAGTACTACGAATCATCACCGATGCACCGTGGTTCATTAGGAACACGCAAATACATCGCGAATTAAACATACCAGTGATCAGTGATTTCATAAAAACAAGTGCAATCAACTTCCTGAACAAGTTAACTGAATGTCCTGGAGCAGTACATTACAATCTTGGTGCAAGACTACAACAAAGAAGACTAAGAAAAAGACTTCCACAAGATGTGTTTAATGGTCCATGATCAGCGTTAAAATATAATTTAAGTATGTGTGGGTATTTGGGCGCATGGGAGTGTGTGTGTGTGTGAGTATGGATGTGTACATAAGAATGTAAGACTACCAAATAATGTTACTAATTTATCGACCAAACTATTTTTAATTTATGTTTCTAACTATAGCATCTTATCGTTATAATTTTTTATTGTTTCTTGTATTAGACAATAGCTCATGGCAGATAAAACAACCATGAATAGCATACATGTTTCTGAACTGGTTTGATCTACAATAAAATAAAATAAAAGTTCCTTCATTTTTCTTCCTTAATTTTATTTGATTTAATATTTGTAGCTTTTTGTTACCTTGTCTAAGTTCTAGTTCTTTTTTGTTTGATTTTTTGGTCGCTTGTGACCTATATTTTGCATTTAACCCTGTACTGGTGCTTTTTGTGGACGCTTGTGTCCTTGATTACTTTGATTTTGACCATGTATAGGTGCTTGCTTTAGAACTGACCTTGTATAGGTGCTTGCTTAAGAAATGCCCTTGTATAAGTGCTTTCCTGGACGCTTGTGTTGTTATTTGCCTTAAATTTGGACGTTTGTGTCCTTCATTTGACCCTGTATAGGTGCTTGCATTGGAACTGGCCTTGTATAGGTGCTTTCCTGGACGCCTGTGTCCCTATTTGCTTTGAATTGACCCTGTATATGTGCTTTTTTGGACGCTTGTGTCCTTGATTGCTTTGAATTGACCCTGTATAGGTGCTTTTTGGACGCTTGTGTCCTTGATTGCTTTGAATTGACCCTGTGTAGGTGCTTTTTGGACGCTTGTGTCCTTGATTGCTTTGAATTGACCCTGTATAGGTGATTTTTGGACGCTTGTGTCCGTGATTACTTTGCATTGACCCTGTATAGGTTCTTTTTGGACGCTCGTGTCCTTGATTGCTTTAAAATAATTGGATACCGGACGCTTGTGTCCTTTTGATTGTACCTAAAAACGTAAAAAAAGGTATTTGGAGACTTGGGCGGATTAAGGATTTTTTTATAAGAATAGTTGATTTAAAAATAAGGAATTTTAGTGCTCACTGTATCACGAACGGCACTGGTTACTTCGTCGAAGGACCATGTCTAAGGAGCGGAGGATAAGTTGAGGGGTTTATCGGGATAACTGTTATAAATTGGACTAGACAGACACAGTAACGATTCAACAAGTTTTAATAACAAATGAAAAAAGTCTCTTGATATTTACAAAAACACTTCTATACATATACTTACTTGAAATGCTTCCTAATACTACGTAAACATACTTAATCATCGTTCCTCAGTATTGCAATCTGCACTTAACCAACTTGTTTATTGTTTATATAAACATGTAATGTGATGATGCCAATTCAATGTCAACGATTACAATACTGAATTGACCTACTAAACAGCTTAAACTTGATTTACTTTAACCGTTTACCAGATTATATCTTGAATAAATATTTGCAATAATTATAATAATTTAAATAATATTACGATATATATCTAATCCTAGCGAAGCCCTTTCGGTGAGCTATTGTTCCCTGAACAACAATATTTAATATAAACCTGTGTTCAGCACTAATAAATCGTCCATTCCGAAGGAACCATCTCTATATATCATACACTCATCCTCTGATAAAGCTACCTCTGAGCAAACATACAACCAACTAGTTGGATGTACTAAAAAACCAACTTATATGCTGTTAGGCTAGTTGATCATCCATCCAGGTCAGCCACCGAAGGCGTTTAAGAGCAGCTAACACTGTTTTATCTACAACTTCAAGTTTTATGGAGATTAGACTCTGTGTTAGAGACCACATGTAAAAAAACACATGTTTAGATAGCCGGTCACGACAGCCACCCTGTGGCGATTCCGAACCGACGTCCCCGCCAACTAGCTGACCTGAGGACGTCACAGTGACAGGCGACGATTGACAGGTGGGAAGGTCACCAGTTCATTAAATATCCTTTTTAATTAAAATAAGTTCTTACGTAACAAACATTTTTTGAGAGTTTATTGGCATAAAACATATAATTTGTAATTATATAAGTATTAGCGATGTCAACAGTTGTATCATGCGATGTTAAGTACATTAAATATCCTTTTTAGCGAAAAATAACTCTTATTACAGGGTTTTCGCTTCCACGCATCATACGATGTTAAGTTCATTAAATGTCCTTTATAATGAAAATAAGTTCTTATCTAATAAACATCTGGTGTTCCTGTAATCCATTCTTCTATAAGTGTTTTTACTTTAACTGTTTGTGTCCTTTTATTAACAGTAGCTTGTTTTTGTTTATGGAAATTTAAAATCAGAAGAACCAGCTCAGCCACCGAGTTCAACATCATTAATGAAATTAAGAGGATCCATGAAGTTTCCCTGGAGGACATCAATCTCAAGATTTAGGTATCCCTAAATCTTATCTGGAAAGGGAGAAGTTACAACACCCTGTATAATGCTGTATTGAGATCACGGATTGAGGTAATGATAGGATGTGAGGAAACGTTCACCGCGGATATGTGAAAACCGCTGATTAGTATAATTATTAATTTAAGTGGTTTTATTTCATAATGATATATAAGCATGTTGTGGTTAATAAATAGATGCAATCTAAAATATTATGTTAGAATATATTACGAGAGTTTCAACATTAAACATCGTGTATTTCTCCTTTATTTTGAAGCTTTAGAAGAGTAATAGTATCATGTGGATGTGTTACAACAATTATAGTGAACCTAGTGACTTAAAAGTGCTGTGAGTTATTTGTGCACTCAATTTAGCGATATCACATTCGATGCTGAACATGAGTCGGTGTATGGAATGGGAAGATACATGTCGGAATCAAGATGTCTGAAACGATACCGTCTATATAATTATGCAGCTGAATTGTGTAGACTTTACCTGGATTGCGATGGGAAAATGTCGATAAATGTTTCTGTACGAGCCTAAAGAGATGCGGTTTGTCTGGATATTTCTAAACATTTCCTCTGTGATGAGGATAAATTCCTAACTGGTGACGACGCTGAGGTTGATACTGAGAACGAAGACGACGACGATGACGTCGATGAAGGTGGTGAAAAAAGGAGTAGTGAAGAGAAACATGTAAATATAGAAAATATATCTACATACATTGTTGTGCAGTAAAACTATTTGTTAATATTTCGTACTTTTCCTAATAAAATATTTCCATTAGGTACATAATAGTGTTATTATAAACAATCATGGTATATTTTATAGTTTTATTTCGTGCCGGAAGCACGACCTCACCACCACATCGAATTTTATGTAGTGATGTTACTGTGTCGATCTAACTTTTTGTGTGATAAATTTGGGTTTTATCAATGTCCTAGGAATAAAAACTTTACTTTGTTGAGAATTCTGGGTATGACCATACCACCCCTTTATAAGTTATAACACCACGTGCTCTACTCTTCCCGTTCCTTATAATTCAAAGAGGTTGCAATATTTATGTATAGAGGTATTAATTAATTAATTTTAATATTTTCATGTAGTTTTTTCAAATTTATTAGTTTCCTATTAATTTATCAATACTGTTAAGACTAACTTCTGTAGCTAAATTTTAATTCAATATTTTCATGTATTTTTTAGATTACCTTAGTTACCTATTTTAAAAATTTGCTTCAAATGACTAGAACCCAAATCGAGGATCAATATTTGTATCTCTGTAAATAACAAAGCTAAGGTAATCAAATTTGGCATTCGTGTTTATATCACAAAAGTAAACCATATTCGTCGTCATAACACTCTTACTGCGTTCAGAGTTTTGGTCAATTTTTATTTGTTTTTATTATTTTTGTCTTTAGTCAGTAAGTTTTATATAATTTTATGTATTATTAGATTATCTTAGTTACCCATTTAAAAACATTTTTGTAAATTAACGCTAACTAGGATCCCCTTGAACTTATATCAGGATCAGTTTCAATTTTATATTTTATATGTATGTGTCATCAGTGATAACTTAAAACGATTGTTATAAAATTGGCTTAGTGCCTTCTATTGTGAATGGCTTAGATAGATTTGTATCTCTGAAAATAATAGTTATAATAATCAAATTTGGTACGTAAGTTTATGAGTGTAAACTATATATCAAAATTTAGATTTTTTATGTTAAACGAAAACGAATAGTTATAAACATTTAATGAAGAAATATTTGGTATTAAAAACATTTCTATAAAAATTAGCTGCTATAACGCACTTACTGCGTTCAGACTTTAGTAAATTTTCACTTGTTTTTTACACTTCTGTTTTATGTGTTGGTGTTTTTGTGTAATATTATTTTACTGCTTTTCTTTGTTGATGTATCGGTAATTTCTATTGTTCATTAAATTTTTAAGTAAACTTTATTGTTTTATTTCTTCTTCATCTAAAACACTTACATACTGACACATGCAAACACGTATACAAGTTAATGTAATTTAGGTATATGCATGAGTTAATCCAATAACCAGACTTTTGGAATGTATAAGTACCTTAATCATACTTAAATTGAGTCACATATTATAGAATAGGTATCAGACCCGATTCCAGAATGCTAAATATCCCCCTTTTTTAATGACAAATAAACGTTGTTAAAGAACTTTGAAATGGTCCCGTTTAGTATGTAATGCTGAATAGATTAAATATCCTATCGTTTCAGCGTGTTGTGTTTAAACATAGAGCTATATCTTATATGAATCGCTCAAACAACGTCTATTCAGACGATTGTATGTTTAGCCCTCGTATTGTAAACAGGTTTCGAAATATTCTTATTGATGTTAAATACATTAAGGATCCTTTATACTGTTGCAGAACTTTGAACTGTTTATATGACATGGTTACTAGATATCCAAAACAACTGTATTCTGCTTATGTTTTATTTTAAATTATAATGAAAGACAATCTAAGATGTACACTATAACGTTTTGTTTGTCGGGTATGTTGACTTGCAGTTATATCAAGTATAGACAGGAAGCTGATTATGTTGATTCAGCTTGATAGACATCAGGTGATATTTTATTGTAATAAAACGTATGCATATGGAAAATTTCTTTAATTGTATTATTTTATAATATGAAAATACTACACCATAGTTCTATTTCCTACACATACCACTTTAAAAATTACAATAATATAAAAATCATATTATAAATACAACCATACAACTGTTTCCTACAAATGATACATTAAAATTTGCTACAAACTACCATATTTTTAATTACATGTTGATATTTTGAAATAAATTCGCACACTGTACAAAGGTCTTCCTGATATTTTTGTTTTGCAAATGAAAAACGTACAAGGGGAGAATCGCAATACTCTTATATTTACATAATTCTGCTTTAATATCGGTTACAAACATAACTAAATTTAAAAAAAAACACTTAAACTTTAGTTCTATTAATGGATCTCTAATTACACTACTGATGTCTTCTATTATTTTAAGTGCTTCTAGTGGTTTTTTAATATGTTCAATATTTCCCAATTATATAGTTTAAAATTGAATATGGATATCCAATTGACCAAATTTAATATTAAATGTTTACACACATATGAACCAGATATCGAGTTGTTTTCAGCCTCTGTTCCACCAAAGTCTACCAAGTATGTAGTGGTTGTTGGTGTTAATTGAGATGTTGTTTCCGGATCATCTAGTGGGCCGGAATCCCGCCCCCCTAGATGAGACTCTAAATGTTACTCTAGCTTGTTGTAATAGGTAATCAACTCTTTAGTTTTCTTATTTTCCAACTCACGACTTAATCTTTTCTCACCACTCTTACACAATTTTGTTGCATTGAAATAACCAGTATTCTTATCGATAATTAGTTTAAAGTCTCCAAATAAACCATACCAGAAGTTATCTTTAATTCGCTGGTAACACACATCACTTGATGAAACCATTTTATGTCAAACACTTGGATACTCAAGAGCAGACTGAAGCACGTCTTACTTTTAAGACAACTACAATTTCAGAATGTTATCCTTATGAATCTCTGAATATGGATATCAAGAAATCTAAATATGTTGAAGCCTACACAGATTTTCGAAAAAGTTTTTTTGTTATAAAAACAAGTTAGAACATATCTTAAATTATGATGAGTTTGAAGATCGAGCTCTATTTGTAATCGACTGTTAGCACCAATGAAGTCTTCAACATTGGATGTCAACGTAGAGTTTATGAGCAAAGGCAATTTTCCTAATAGAACCAGAGTTTACTGTTTAGTTATTCATGATTGTGTATTTGTATATAAACCTCTAACTGGTATCGTAAGAGCCGTTAGTGTAATAATTTAATACATGTCTTGTGAACCCATTCAATAAATTAATTGTTTTATTTTTAATTAAATTTTCTTTAACATGTAAGCAAGAGCTATAATGTAATAATTTAATATGTATCTCTTATTCATCCTAATAAATTAATTGTATTTAAATCAATTATTTCATTACTAATCTTAAACCAAATTGCTAACAGAGTTACTTGTCGGAGATGTTAAAGCGTTGAAAACGATGTGGTTGTTCAGATGAGGCTACCTCAAACACTTGCCCTCTGAACCAAAGAACAAGAAAAAAGTTGGTTCGCGCATATTCCATATTTGAAATCTACTCGTTCATCCAAGTAAAATGATACCAAACATTATATCTCTACGCCAATTAATAAGAAAGTTGGTTAGCGCATGCCCTAACCGCCATATTTAAATTCTACTCATCGAAACGATGACGAAAGACGCCCTTTTTTATATCAGAGTAGAGTTTGCCAGCAATTTCTTTTCCGAGCGTGTTCAGACTTGTAAAGCCGCAACGTCAGCTTGTTTATTGACCTGATTTATATTATAAATCTAGTCGAGAAACATGATACCAAACACCGAACATCTAGGCCAAAAACTGAGAAAGTTGGTTTGCGCAGACCACCCCCCCTCGCCCACTGCCACCTCCAGCGACGGCCGATGCTATTTTTGAATTCTACTTCTCGAGACGATTACCATGATACCAAACAGCATACCTCTACGTCACTTAATAAGAGCGTTGGTTTTCGCCGCCCCAACACCGCCTTCGACGGCGGTACTGCTTTCTACTCTTCGAGCCGATTATTATGGCACCAAACACTATACCTCTACACCGCTTGATAATAAAGTTGGTTTGCGCATGCGACCCGCCATCTTTACATACGTCACTTTTATAAAAAATTAAAATGACAGGTCTTCTTATTTAGATGGGTTAGATCTGAACCCCGATCTGTATCCTGATCTAGACTCCGACCGGGGGCGCAGCTCCCGCCGCCTCCAATGCTACTTTCGGTAACGAACCTGCATTCTACTCATCACGAGTAACATGATACCAAACACGTGCGGGCTAACTTAAAAATTAACAAAGTTTGTTTACGCATGCGCAAATCGTCATCTTTACATACGTCATTTTCATAAAAATAAAAATGATAGGTCTTCTTATTTTGACAAGTTAGATCAAATCTCGATTCAAAATTTGAATTTTTGAATTTTCGCGCTCGACGGCCACCATCTTGGACTCCATCTTGGATGACGTCATCTCAGGTTAGACTACTGCTAGTCGTCTATCCAACCGCCATCTTGTTACGATACCTCTTAGCTACTTGTGTAATATTTTCAAATACTATAAACATTTAGTCGCATATATGCAAACATTAAACAGTAAAATAACAAGTACCTACATAGCTCAGATCTAAGCGTGAAGAACTTTCATTTGAAGTCCCGAGGTTCGAACCTAGTCGGATCCAAATTGGTTTTTTTAAAAGCATAAAAATTTCCCTAGAAAATTTTCCTTAGAAATTATTAAAAATGGCACAAAAGGCATAAATACCACACATGTCACGTCTACTGTCAGCCGCCATCTTGGAATGTCAACTATAAGCCGCTATCTTGGAATGTCACTGTCAGCTGTCAGCTGTCAGCTATCAGCCGCCGTCTTGGCCGCCGTCTTGGACGCCATATTGGATGACGTCATCTCATTTTAGACACACCCTGTGACGTCACTGCGCGCATGCGCAGTGTGGGTGGTGGCTCCAGAACCGCCCATTTATACCTACTATCATTTTTATAGACTTGACTTGATTTTGTTTACATTTCTACTATATTACGCGACAGTATAATATATCTATGCTGCGCTAAAACTGTATTTGGGGGCGTTCATAAAGCTACAAATAGGGAAGAATGGGCCACATTGACACAAAATTTACAAAAATTTTTTTAAACACATCTTTGGAATATTTCAGCATTCTTTGACATCACGGTGATACTTCAGAGTACTACCCACATAAATATCTATTTTGAAGGTTAAAATATGCAATATTTAAAGTTTCTTAATTTTTTTATTTTCTATGTTTTTGTCTCTAGGTAGCCACCTGGGCCACCTTAAGACAATGCAAAATGGGCCACTAGTATTTATTTATTTATTAGGTTATTTCACTGAATTTTAAAACATAGCGGTTTAATCTCGAAGGACTTCTCTGTTATGAAGGTAATATTTATTAAATAGTTGAAATTATGTAGTTAAATTTTTTTTATTAAGACTAATTATAAAATTCTTTGAATGAAAATACAGAAATCTGCCTTAACAAACATCATAATTACGAAAGTCAATACCCAAGTTTAGAAAGGGATTTTGTCTTTTGGTCTTGCCTACTGGGGTCGGTGTTGGCATTATACATCTAATGTCGCTATTAGTGAATTTTCATTAAGAAAATTCACTAATAGAGAGGTATCGATGGTGAGACTTTTGAAAAATTTCTTCAAATGAGCGCGAATTTGGTCCTCTAGAACCCATATCCAAGGTCGGTTTTGATTTTTATATGCTTATATATATATATATATATATATATATATATATATATATATATATATATATATATATATGTATCCAACTGATAACTCAAAAAATACTTGACCGATCTTCACTAAATTTGGGGATTACCTTGAATTTGTTAATGGCTTGGATGAGTTCGAAGATGAGCACCGTAGGTTTAATTTTTTGTATAAAAAATGTAAAGGAAATTTTTAAAACGCAATATTTTTGTTTGTTTGAAGTACTGCAGTGATTCAAATGAAAATGTGCACATATAAGGGAGATGTCAAAATAAAGTTGGTAACCAAATTTCAACTTAAATGGTCCACGAGGAAAGAAGTTGTTCGAAAATGAAAAATGTGTAAGAAATAAATAATGTGTAAGGAATAAATAATCTACGACATCAGTTTGAATTGCATAGGCATTTCGCACATGCAACGTTGACAAGGATAGTTAGAGTATTAATGTGTTTTTTATTACTTTAGACCCGAAAAATGTAAAATCGTGGAAGCCAGACAACGGTAGTTAAATATAAATAAGCAGGGTTGTCAGATATAATAAAAATTATGTTAGTATGAAAACATATGGACCTAACATTTTTTTTTTAAATTATTAATGACATAATTCAAACAATAATCGCGGTACAATAACCAAACATTTTGAATTACCAAATCCGTATCATATTTTAAATTAAAACGTATTTGTTACCAAATCCGTATCATATTTTAAATTAAAACGTATTTGTAATTTACAACTTTTTTTTTATTTTCTTAAGTATAATTGAAGACGGGGATGTAAGATATAATTTTCTCTGTTAGTGGCCTGGGCTGGAATAGTATACGCATGCTGGGAGAGTTTCGAACGGCATGGTATTCGTTGATATGTGGTTGGTTGCATAGGCTCGAGGTCCGTAGATAGAATCGTAAGAATCACGTTCAATTGATGTCTGGCAACAAGGTACGATCATGCTGTCACTTGTCACTTGCGATGTTTAAAATTCAACCTGTTGCCGTACAAGAAAATTCATTTATTTGCTTTTATTCGCATAATTGAGATAACTGTAAGAAATTGAGAGATATCCTACATAGATTGCATGGAATAGCCGCTTTGCTGGACTACAATAGGTTGAGTTAACAGGTAACCTATACAGGACTCACTCGACATCAGTAGTGTCTAATTAAATCGAGGCACGATAACCCTCAACAAGAGGTAATGTAGACTTGCGAATTTATTTTTTTATATCTCTATATCCGATGTTTCGCATTTTACAGGGATGTAGTGTCCGATGTTTCGCATTTTACAGGGATGTAGTGTTAGGCAATTGAAGTCCTTGCTTTCACCTAAAGCGGCATGGTGTTTGGCAATATCTAGTGTTGTGTAAATAGAGGCAATTTCTATTGTTGGGTAGCCTCTGGATGTTTTATGGTGTGTATTTCATTGTTTCTGGTTTTAAATTAATGGTCCAATTACGTATGGTACAGAGTCACAAGCATGGTATGGTAAGGAGACCATCTTTGGATTCATTTGCAGGTCGTAGTGGTAATCGATTGTCATAGTTGTACTTCCAGACAGTCGAATGTCAACCGAGAGATCCAAGGCAGGATATAGAGTTTATGGTTCAGATAAGTTGTAGCCTGTATGCTTATAAAAGACATATTACTTTTGACCCTTTTAACGGCATTTATGAATATAATAATAGCTTCCTTTTGACTGGTCATTAGGGTGATTAGTAGATTACGTTGCTATTAACAGACAGATAAAGGTATCTTGAGAGTTTGCAATGCTTCATGTTTATTATTTGAGCTGTCTGAAGCTTACATTGATATAATTGGTCAGAATTTTGCGTAGGTGACTCAGTAATTATTAGGATATTTTTACCAAGGTGTACAGCTTGCTTCACATACTATACAGAGTGATAATATTATTTGAGCTAGATATAGGATCTTAATACTGATATTTTTAAAGCGTATGTGAACTACACATATACACGTTTTGTGGTAGCTTCTTGATTTTAATGTAGTGATACTTTTTGCTAACTAATTATACAGCTTGTCTTGTCATTGATATCCATATAATTGATAGTAGTTTTTTATAACTGGAAACCATACAATTAATTACAGCGTAGGATATTTTGTTAACCAGATTGGTTACGGTAGCTTAGATGACTCTCAATTTGCTTGCCCTAATATTTGAAGGTGTATATATTCATCGTTGACTCATTGTGTGACCTATTATAGTATCTGATTGTGTTTTTAATACACCAGAATGTTATTATATTTCTTTTTTGTACTTTGTGTTATATTTAGTCTGCATTTACTCTCTCATCCCCGAATCAGTGATACTGTTTTAACTAGTGTGTATTTGCTGCTATATTAGCCCTGGGATATCGGACAAGCGAGCATAAGTTTATGTGTATGTGTCATATATTATTTAGGAGGATCTAATGGTTGCATATTTATGCCACTTACATGCACCCACGGGTACTTTCCTCTTTTAGGTTAATGTAAGTTACAACATTTTAATATCCAGTCCTGCAGAGTTTTTGTCACGGGTTTGACGTCCGACGTATCTCCCAGGTTGGTTTTAGGTACAGCTACCAGTGCAGTTCAGCGAGTTCTTGATTATAGTTGGATTGCAGGTGATTAAGGAGAGGTATTGTGTGATAACATCTTACTTTAATATCCGGTACTGGGTGTAAAACAATCAAGTGGCGCCCCCTTTATCTTAACATCGTGTTTAAGGAACCCACGGCCGTCTCCACTGTCTAAAGGCTGCCGGCCACCTAGAATACCGGTAACTTTACTCTATATTTCCAATAGATTATAACGTTGGTTGTGTTTGAAGTTTAATAGGTAGGTTATAGCCGAGAGGGATTATATAAACAATTTGGGCGGTCACAAAGTATGCAATGGCTGGAAATTATTTTGCGCTATGAGGAATGTCTCTGAATGTAACTCAAAGTTAATAAGATGTTCACACTTTGAAAAGTGTTAATCGATAAAACACTAGAAATCAGGTTATATTTTTGTTCCATAATTACCTCAAATATTTTGTTTTTCTACCTAGTTCAAACTATTTTCTTCATTGATATCTTCTATTCCATCTCAAACAAATCGTTTCTGTGGAGTTCGAAGTGAAACATTTCTCTAGTTTGTTTACCTCTGTCTTGTAAAATATGTTTACATTTACTGATGAAATCCAATTTCCTTTTCCGAACTTACTTTTGCATTCCTTTATAGCAGGGTAAACGATACAGTTATTGGCCATTTGTACGAATATTAAGGTTACAGCGCTCCTTCTTGTATATTAATCAACTAGGAAAACTGTAGTCGCACAGTATAATATAAGATATATTATTTTTGATGATAACATACTTTTTTTTGACTTAAACTGTTCAAAAAAGAATAAAAAATTCTAAATTGTTGACCAACTCATAAAAGTAGTGATTGGCCATAGGCATATAGTGATTGGCCTAACATCTCTTACAGTGATTGTCATACCCTTCGATGTCAGCTGTAAACAATTAATTTTCTATGGGAATAATAAACAAACATCATGCAACAATTTATTTTTCAATTAATGGAAATTTTTAAGCACGATTTACAATGAAATATAGTAGAGTTTGATTTATGTAAATTCATTTTCCTTATACAATTCAGATGAAAAGCTCTGGTGCAGGATTTACATTTTATACCAATATTTGATTCATTCATATTGTTGGTGCAAGTAAAACATAAGCCGTTAATTTTTCTCACATTATCTTCTAAGCTCAAACCACAAGTCTCTTGTGCATTCTCTAACCTAACATTGGATAAAATATGTATCCTTGAACTTGTACCATCTTGAGAACTGTATTCATTCTTGGTGTCACTGCTACCAAAAAGATTTTTGGTGGCTTGTTGTATTCTTAAAAGTTGGTATTGTTGGCTGCCCGATGTGTTCTCTTCATCATCAAACTCACGTCCTATGTTTTCCCTATTTCTTATATTTTCATTCACATCGTCATGTGGATTTGACGCTTCTGATCTACATTTGTTTTTACTCTTAAAATATTGCTTTTTAACATTTTTGTTTTCTAATTTCTTGAAGTTCTCTGCTGTTTTCCTCAATTTATTCTCAAGCCTTTTAACTTTCCTCTCTTCTTTCTCAGTGTCTTTCTCTTTTTTAGTTTGTTCCTTATCACTCATGATTTTCTTCCATTGAGTTGATGTTAAGACAAACGGAAGTCTTTCGCTTTGCCTCTTACCCTTTCTCGCAGGAGTTTGAGGCCACTGTAAGAATGTATCAAGACTTACATCTGCTGAAGTATTTTCAGTATCTACAGAGGCCATGGTTAAATGGTCTATCTTATATAAACAGGAGTCCGTTGTAGGGCATATTCCGGAAGCATTATGATCACTCACAAGTTTTCCAGATTGACATGGTTGTGTTAGTTGAAAAATGTCACCGTTATAATCTTCGAAAACAATTGGTATTTCTTCTATATTGATATTTCTCAAGGTAAGGGTTGAGTCATTGTTTTCCAAATAGGTATCGAGGTTTGCTGTGCTGGTTGATTTTAGCCTAGCACTAATATCAAGTCCGTCTGTGCTTTCTCTGGCTATTGGTGATGCATGAGTTTCCTGTGACAATTCATTAGGATTGATATGTGTGGGATTTATTTCTTCTACCGATACTTCAGAAATGTCTTCTTTTGGTTTGAATCTCTTCCACATACTGTACAGCATACCGAATTCTTCTGAATGGTTGTTGATGCAATGCTGTCCTTTTTGAAATTCATTAATATAATTTTCACCAACAATTTCTTTAAATGCTGGATACGACAGGACGTAATTTTTTTTCAAACCAGTTTGTTCGTATGTATTGACTTTAGCAGCTCCCAAACATTTTGTGACGTCTATCGCATTTGGATTCCATGGGTACAAGCCACAAGCTTTAAACCCATTTTGGATGATAGTTGACTTTGCAACGTTTTTGATAACATTTTCAAGAACTGTTGCAAAGTGCTCTTTGCTTAATGTTTCATTGGTATGGTCGCGTCTCCACTCAACTACTGCCTTCTTCCAACCATTTTTTATCGGTTTGAAGGCTGCCACATCAGCAGGCTGAAGAATTCGTGTGGCATTGGGATAAAGGCAAATCAGTATAATTTCCAGTTGACTACAAAGTTCACTTAGTTGATAGGTTAAGTGTGTGCTGTGCCCGTCTACAAAGAGAATGATGGGAAATTTCACATTATGTTTTTTTAAATAGGGGTGCAGTACGTTTGAAATATATTCAAAAAATATCTCAGCACGCATCCACCCAGAATCACTCAAGCCAACTCCCCATTCATCAGGAACTGATTTAGCGATATTAGCAGGCAACCGTTTATAAGGGTAAATCACCATTGGTGGTGTAACTTTACCAGATGCAGTGAAAGTAAACATTACTGTAATTGCTGTTTTGGACGGCGCGTGTTCAACCTCATAAACATTTCTGCTTCCTCTTGGAGCAAGAACTTTTGTATTTTTCGGACACAAGTTAAAACATGTCTCATCTCCGTTGAGTATTCGTTCTGGGTCTTTTAATATGCCTTCCAGATCTTTTGACTTTAGATAATCATAAATGTTACCAAACCACTTTTTAAGGTCTGATACTGAAATGGTTGCACTTGCGGCAGTAACTGCCTCAGATATACGTATTGTTACCTCTGGATGACGACGAAGAAAGGCTTTGTACCAACCATCTCCTGGATGATTTCTTATAAATGGATTGGGACGTGGATTTTTCTCTAAGAATAACCTTACTGATTCTTGCAAGTCCTCTTTGCGACGAGGAAATCCTTTCTTGTGGTTCTCGAATACCCATTTAGCCAGAAGTTCTTCTTCATTGGGTGTGAGAATAGGATTCGGACCTAAATTTGACTTGATAAATTTGGTACTTCTCCTGAATTGCAGGGTTGCTCTTGGAACCTTAAAATATCTTGCTGCTTCTCTGATTGAGGTTCCTTTCTTGATTAGTTCAAGAGCTTTTTCAATATCCTGATCACAATATTTTTTTGTATATTTGTCACCCACTCTGACTTTTGGCATCTTTTGTAAACCTACAAATATACAAGTAATATAGTGATTGGCCAGTAAAGATGTCAGAGATTGGCACCTGGCCAACGACTGTTTAAAGAAGGTTTAAAGTCTGTATTCCCTCGAAAAGCATTTGAGATTAATAAAACAATTTATTTAGTTGAAGTTTTATTGTAAAACTACCCGTTAATATATATTACAGTCATTGGCAGGAGTGGCCAATAACTGAATTTATTGTAAATGTCGTGTATAGTGATTGGCCTGCTTAAATTTCATAAGTAATTTTAGGTTAGAGACATATAAACAGTTTTTTCGAACACCCTAACTTCAAATTATAGTCCCTATACTGTTATAATCATTTGTTCCAAGCATACGAATAAAATAATCACTTACCTGATACACAGTGACGCTAAGCAAATGCACAAGCAACGTGCTGAATATGGAATAACTTCAAACAGGCACAAGGAAAAGACCGCCAACGACATTCACCGCTGCCAACATATCAAAGTACTGTGATCAAAGCAACAAACGGTGTTGTCACTTTGAACTGAAACAATCACATTTCGCTTAAAACGACGACAATGCTTGTTATTTTAAAAGAAAGTCGAATGGCCAATCACTGTAAGTATATTTTATAGTGGCCAATAACTGTATCGTTTACCCCATATGTTATAAAACCAATTGTATTTGCAGTAATTTATAAATGCTTCTCTTCTAACATATCTGATTACACAGATAACCATGATTACATAGAAATTAAATCTACTTTGCAAAGTATACAATGGCTAGCAATGATTTACCGCTATATATCATATCTCTGAATATAACCCAAAGCTTAATAAAACTGTTTCAATTTTGAAAGGCATTAAATGACAAAATACTAGAAGTCCGATTATAGTGTTTCTTCATAATTAGTACCAATGTTTTACTTTTCTACCTGTTTCAAAATATTTTCTAACTTACAAATGCTTCTGTTATAGCTAATATGATAAATTATACGACAGTGATCACAGAAAAATATTTCCTCATACATACACATATGGTACCAGAACAGTTTCTAGGCGTGACAAACAGCTTTGCCAAGGGGTCCATTAAGTCCTGGATCAGAAACGAACATCAGGTGTACTGGGCAGACCAGGGCTCACACATGGGAAGTCAGTAATTGAGAAATCCAATTTAAAGAGAGCTGTGGAGCTGCTAAATATTAGCAGAGGACAGCTCAGAAACACCACAAGACTCTTGACGGTACACATGGCCGTCAAGAAACACTTGCATAAAATGGGGCGCTTCCAGGGGGACCTGGCGTGCAGACACTCCCGCTAGGGGAAGGAACCAGCCCAGCACATCTTATGCGAGTGTAAAGCTCAGGACCGCAAAAGACTGCTCTACGATGAGTCTAGACCGGAGACAGGGCAATATAAAAATTCAGCTTGCCAATTACTGTGCAGACTAGTTCAAGGCGAAGTGATTTTTGGAATGTGTAAAGTAGAAAAGACAATGGGCATGCACAATAAACCAAAGGCTGCGGTGCTATGACGCAGACGACCCCTAAGGGAGAAAAAAATACATATACAACGTAGTGCATTTGACAAGGGTTTGAAAATACAAAATTGACTTTAATATAAATTATATCTTAACATATATTTTCCTAATTTGAAAACCATATTGCCACAGAAAACTGAAAATCATGTGGTAACACTTTTATATAGTTAGTAACAATGATCTGTTTTCTTAAATCAAAAATATTTCCTATTCTGAAAAACATAATGCCACAGAAAACTGAAAATCATGTGGTAACATTTTTAATATTTAGTAGCAATGATCTATCTGTTTTCTTAATTCAAAAATATTTAATTTATACATTATATTTGTTTTCTATGGATGTCAATATTTTGTTTATTTCATTACAACATGTGGTATAATTGCTGATGAATATTGTGCATAATTGACTGCTGAGGCCATAAAAAAATTTTTAGACGTAGTAGGCAAAGTAACACAATCCATATAATGCATATGTAATATATAAAAATTCACTAAAAATTGTTCGTGTAATATTTTATATGTTTATATATTCTTCTATAATAAAAAATCAAAATCCATGTTGTTAAAATAAGATACAAGTAAATAATTTCAAGCATTTTAAAATACTTTGGTTGCTTGTTTAGTGTCACAAATAAACTGTTTAGCTGCTATAAAGGGTAATATCATTTGCATGTTCATTTTGAGTGTACTCTACATCATTGAGTAAGAAAACAGTATTGCAAATATTAAACTTAAAATTTTTGTGCAGGAAAAAATGTAAACTGAAGAAAAAAAAGTTAATATCCATAAACTACATATTTAGAATAAAGATTAGCATAAAGTTTTCCAATAGTCCCTATTTCATTTTATAAATATTAACATATTTTTCGAAAGTAAAAATGTTTAAGAGATAAGAATTTTATAGAGCCTCGTTGATCCAGGGGTAAGAACGTGTGCCTCAGAACCAAAGGGTACTAGGTTTAATTATTATTTTTTTCGCTTTTCCACTCATATTTACAGTTCCTTTTCCTCGCCCTACACCCTTATCAACTCCTGGTCCTGTAACTTTTTTAGAGGTTGTTTATAAGAAATGTTTGTTGTGGGTTATGCACCTAGGAGAATCCTAAGCATGTTTCGGAAAAAAATTCTCAAAACCCTCCATGAGGTAAACTGCTAATTTACCAAATTTATTTATATATATATATATATATATATATATATATATATATATATATATATATATATATATATATATATATATATATATTTCATTTTGTGCTGTTTAGACAAATTAAATTCCCGATTGTCACTTATTTTGTTTATTTTATTAAATTAACCCACTATAAAGATTTATCTAGAGATCTTGTATTTTATTTGTCCCTTTGGTAGTACCTTTCTTTTTATAAATCAAACATCTTAATCTTATGAAAATTCACTACCATAACGCACTTGCTGCGTCCCGAGTTTTTTTATATAAGATATGTCAGGGCACTGGGAAAATAAAATAAAGTTAATTTTTTTCGCTCTTTCGTAAAAAGGAGTGTTCAGAGAACAGGATGTCTTCATAAAGGCCGTAATAGAAGAAAAAAGTTAATTAAATACGTTTCTAAAATGTAGACGGGTAATATTAGATTGCTTCAGATATAACGACACGATACTTGTAAATTAATCATGTAAACATAAACACTTTAAATCTAATAGTCATCATGTAAATATCTACGTAAGTTCATTCATTTATTATTATAATGTTATTGTTGAGTTTTCTGTAAATATAAAATTTATAATTTAACCGTTACCGAAAGTTCAAATACGCTTAGTTCGACGAAGCTTATCCCTATAAATATCCTACGCTCCCTTAACATGGTCCTTCGAAGCCAAGAGTAGTTGAAGAACATGGTCCTTTGACGAAAAAAGTAACCAGTGCCAGTGAAAATACAGTGCTCATTAAAAACCTTATCAAATATCCTTTAATCCAAGTCTCCAAATACCCTTTATTTTAGTGAAAATAATCAGGGCAGTACCAGAAGAAGGTCAGTTCCAATAAAGCAAAAATACAGGACAGAAAACGTCCAGGGCAGTACCAGAAGAAGGTCAGTTCCAATAAAGCAAAAATACAGGACAGAAAACGTCCAGGGCAGTACCAGAAGAAGGTCAGTTCCAATAAAGCAAAAATACAGGACAGAAAACGTCCAGGGCAGTACCAGAAGAAGGTCAGTTCCAATAAAGCAAAAATACAGGACAGAAGAGTCCAGGGCAGCACCAAAAGAAGGTCAGTTTCAATAAATAGCAAATATACAGGGTCAAAGGCAACAATACAGGGTTAAAGGCAAGATATAGGTCACAGGCAACCAATAATCAAAATCAAAAAGAAGAACTAAGCATCAGACAAGGTAACAAAACCACAAATATTTATTAAATCAATTAAAAATTAAGGAAACAATGGAGGAACTAAAAATAAAAATCACAAGACGTTCGAGAGAACTAAAATTACGGGTAAACAAATTTATCCAAAAGTTAGAAGAAGCAGAAAAAATGAACGATGACGATATACCTATCAAATTTGAAATCATAATAGGAAACTTAGATTGGCAATGGGACAAAATTGGAGATAACATAATGGTTATAAATAGAATAACAGAATCAGAAAATCTAGATGAAGCTCATTTGACGCTAAGCCAATGGTACGATAACGCCATGGTTAAGCTGAAAAGAGCAATTAACAAAGAAGCACACCGCTATTCAGCACTGTTTCTAGAATTCAAATTACCAAAAATAAAATTACCAATCTTCACATGCAAGTATAAGGAACGGACAGCATTCCAAGAAAGAGCCCAGAAGGCAATAGATTCAACAGTTGAGGAATTCTACGCAAAACTAGCGTCAAGAAGCAATCATAAAAAATTAATTTACAGGTTGAGTTTCCATTCGAAAACAAAGTGCCAGAGGTGGAAGAAGCCACAAACGATCATAAAAGATTTAATTTAAATTTAAGTAAGGAAATACCAGAAGTTGAAGTACGTAAAAAAATGCCAGAGGTTGAAGAAGCAGGAAACGAGCAAGAAATGTTTAATTTAAACTTAAGTAAAGAAATACCAGAAGATGAAGAAGCAAGAAGCTATCATGAAAGATTTAATTTAAATTTAAGTAAAGAAATACCAGAAGTTGAAGAAGCAAGAAGCAATCATGAAAGATTTAATTTAAATTTAAGTAAAGAAATGCCAGAGATAGAAGAAGCCAAAGACGAGCAGGAAAGAGTCGATTAAAAAAATTATCCAAATAATCTCATATCTGGAGCCAAATCAGAGGCGGAGAAATCAAATGTAAGTAGAAAGAGCAATTCATTAAATTTTGAGGCATCAATGATACAGGGGAAGAAAGAAGTACAAGAAGTAAAACAAGCAGTATTACAAATAGAAAAAGTCCCAATAGAAACGAACATAGGAAAGAAATAATTTTATAGAGAATGGTCCAGCAAGAAATCAAAAATGGTTGCCAAGCTGAAAATTCCCAAATTTTGGATAAGTCAACCAATGGGGGAAGAAACACTGACCACATCAAGGGTAAAAGTTAATGGTTTGACCAATGCGTTCAAGAAAGAAACCAGGAAACAGTTGATGTGTAAAGTAAGAGCAGTAAGAAGTACAACCACCCAGATATTTACACACACTGGGATGGAGTATGGAGGTCAGAAGCAGGGACAAGCAAAAATGGGCAGAGGCCACGAAGGATACAGGGCCATCCAGTAAAAATGGAGGGCTCACGAACAGAGCAGAAGTACAAGGTATATGGGTATAAAGTGCATGTCCGCCAATGGAAGCACAGGTTTAGATGAAAGTTCAAGAGGAAGAAAGTACACGCAGGGCACATGGTAACAACCAAACAATGGCCGCTGCGTGGTTCAGGCAAGGTTCAATGGTAAAGCACTCCAAACGATTCAGGGTCGGCGTGGCTGGATTTTGTGGAGTGGGAAGAGCTCTGCAAGCAAATTAGAGACAGTTCGTCAACTCATTCAGCAGGGGAAGCAACCACAAGACAGCATGGAGGAGAGACACCAGAAGGAAGACGAAATGACGTATCCAACCCATCTCCAGAAAGGGGGAATAAATTATTAGATCATGTAAATCATTAGTAATTATATTACGATCCTAGAATGGTATACATAATTACATTATTTTAAGTATTGTTATATCGACGATCAAACGTAGGACTGTATTCAAAATATTATTTTATTTATTATATTACGATCTTAGAGCGGTATACATAATTCTATTATTTTAATCATTGTTATTTCGATTATGATACATAGAGTGTATCAAAAATATTAATTTTTTATCATTATGATTTATATTACCATCCTAAAGTGGTATACATAATTCTATTGTAGTTGTAATTATTGTTATGTCGATTATCTAACGTAAGGTTATATTCAAAAAGATTAATTTAATTATTATTACAATTACCATCATAGAGTGGTATGCATAGTTATATTATGTTTACTATTGTGAATTCCATTATCATACGTAGGATTGAATCCAAAATTATTAATTTTATTATTAAGTCCAGTAACATACCGAAGGTTGTCTACATTAATTAAAGTAGTAGTAGTTCAAGTTCTCACCCTAGGGTACTATACAATTTAACATTCTTGCAATCATTATAATTAGTACCAAACTTAGGTAAAAGATAAATTAAACATTTAGGTCAGAGCCATCAAGCGAGCCGTCATTTTGTCGACTCGGCAGAATGTTCAGAGAACAGGATGTCTTCATAAAGGCCGTAATAAAAGAAAAAACATAATTGTCAAAAAACACTAAAATAATAATTGAATGTAGTTCAGTTTAATTCTTGAAGCAAGGAACGTAAATATTACAATTAATTAGAGGTCAGCATTGTATAGATTGACATTGAAATTATCACATTCAGTATATAAACAATAAACAAAACAAAGTTGCAAGATATCCAGGAATGTTGCAGTCAGCAATTCGGAAGGTCGGAGAAATAATAAAGAATCAAATAAGTGTTATTGTTTTGTAAATATAAATGAGATTCATTTAGTCAGAGGAACAATCAGTTAATTAAATACGTTTCTAAAATGTAGACGGTAAATATTAGATTGCTTCAGATATAACGACGGGATACTTGTAAATTAATCATGTAAAATTAATACTGTAAAACTAATAGTCATCATGTAAATATCTACGTAAGTTCATTCATTTTGTTATTTAATCATGTTAAGTTTTGTGAGTTAATATACTTTACATTATTCTGTTACCTATGTCTATATATGTGCCTAGTTCGGGAATGTTATCCTATAATTTATCCTCCACTTCCTTAACAAGGAGACTTCATATTCCGTGTCATAATCTTGGACCTGTAGAACTTTTTCAATATAAAAAACTCCCTTCTTAGTACTGAATTTAACTAACACGTAAGATTCTTTTTTTTTGGCTTTCCAAATTTTCTTGATCATTTTCTATATTTTCGAGAGGATTACACCTATCCCAAGAAGCGTCCGATACAAAAGACTGATCATCAACTTCATCTAAACCAGGGTCATCAGAATCAGATTTCTTACAAATATTTTTTTTGTAGAGTCAATCACCTTATATCTATATTAAACTATAAATATGTATATATATATATATATATATATATATATATATATATATATATATATATATATATATATATATATATATATATATATATATATATATATATATATATGATTCTTCATTAGTTCTCCGACCTTCCGAATTGCTGACCGCAACATTCCTGGATATCTTGCAACTTTGCTTTGTTTATTGTTTATATACTGAACGTGATAATTTCAATGCCAATCCATACAATGCTGACCTCTAATTAATTGTAATATTTACATTCCTTGCTTCAAGAATTAAACTGAACTACTTTCAATTATTATTTTAGTGTTTTTTGACAATTATGTTTTTTCTTTTATTACGGCCTTTATGAAGACATCCTGTTCTCTGAACATTCTGCCGAGTCGACAAAATGACGGCTCGCTTGATGGCTCTGACCTAAATGTTTAATTTATCTTTTACCTAAGTTTGGTACTAATTATAATGATCGCAAGAATGTTAAATTGTATAGTACCCTAGGGTGAGAACTTGAACTACTACTACTTTAATTAATGTAGACAACCTTCGGTATGTTACTGGACTTAATAATAAAATTAATAATTTTGGATTCAATCCTACGTATGATAATGGAATTCACAATAATAAACATAATATAACTATGCATACCACTCTATGATGGTAATTGTAATAATAATTAAATTAATCTTTTTGAATATAACCTTACGTTAGATAATCGACATAACAATAATTACAACTACAATACAATTATGTATACCACTTTAGGATGGTAATATAAATCATAATGATAAAAAATTAATATTTTTGATACACTCTATGTATCATACTCAGTGAGTGGTGGACGTGCCGCCACCTAGTTGCGGAACCAAGTAGTATGCTGTCACGCCAGCTCCATATAACACAAAGTGTTAAAAAATAGAGACTGGATACAGCTAACTAACAATTTAGAAAATTGTCAGCCCTGGCCCATTTCTACCACAATATAGGGACAAAGTATGTAAGACTCGATGCATTTTTGCACAATTAGAACCGTAGACCGGTTTCGCTCTCATTACAGTTATTCAGTACGGCATACTAATTGTAGCAAAAATGCACCAAAAGTAATACGGCTATCGTATAGCCAGTTCTAAAATACTCATTGAGTGGTGGACGTGCCGCCACCTAGTTGCGGAACCAAGTAGTATGCTGTCACGCCAACTCCAAATAACACACGTGATTTAAAAAAAATGATTAAAATAATAGAATTATGTATACCGCTCTAAGATGGTAATATAATAAATAAAATAATATTTTGAATACAGTCCTACGTTTGATCGTCGATATAACAATACTTAAAATAATGTAATTATGTATACCATTCTAGGATCGTAATATAATTACTAATGATTTACATGATCTAATAATTTATTCCCCCTTTCTGGTGATGGGTTGGATACGTCATTTCGTCTTCCTTCTGGTGTCTCTCCTCCATGCTGTCTTGTGGTTGCTTCCCCTGCTAAATGAATTGACGAACTGACTCTGCTTTGCTTGCAGAGCTCTTCCCACTCCACAAAATCCAGCCACGCCGACCCTGAGTGGTTTTGTAGTGCTTTACCATTGAACCTTGCCTGAACTTGACCACGCAGCGGCCATTGTTTGGTTGTTACCATGTGCCCTGCGTGTACTTTCTTCCTCTTGAACTTTCATCTAAACCTGTGCTTCCATTGGCGGACATGCACCTTATACCCATATACCTTGTACTTCTGCTCTGTTCGTGAGCCCTCCATTTTTACTGGATGGCCCTTGTATTCTTTGTAGCCTCTGCCCATTTTTGCTTGTCCCTGCTTCTGACCTCCATACTCCATATCAGTGTGTGTAAATATCTGGGTGGTTGTACTTCTTACTGCTCTTACTTTACACATCAACTGTTTCGTGGTTTCTTTCTTGAACGCATTGGTCAAACCATTAACTTTTACCCTTGATGTCGTCGCTCTTTCTTCCCCCCTTGGTTGGCTTATCCAAAATTTGGGAATTTTCAGCTTGGCAACCATTTTTGATTTGTTGCTGGCCCATTTTCTATAAAATTCTTTCTTTCCTATGTTCATTTCTATTGGGATTTTTTCTATTTGTAATACTGATTGTTTTACTTCTTGTACTTCTTTCTTCCCCTGTATCATTGATGCCTCAAAATTTAATGAATTGCTCTTTCTACTTACATTTGATTTCTCCGCCTCTGATTTGGCTCCATATATGAGATTATCTGGATAATTTTTTAAATCAACTCTTTCCTGCTCGTCTTTGGCTTCTTCTATCTCTGGCATTTCTTTACTTAAATGTAAATTAAATCTTTCATGATTGCTTCTTGCTTCTTCAACTTCTGGTATTTCTTTATTTAAATTAAATATTTCATGATTGCTTCTTGCTTCTTCAACTTCTGGTATTTCTTTACTTAAATTTAAATTAAATCTTTCATGATTGCTTCTTGCTTCTTCATCTTCTGGTATTTATTTACTTAAATTTAAATTAAATCTTTCTTGTTCGTTTCTTGCTTCTTCAACCTCTGGCATTTCTTTACTCAAATTTAAATTAAATATTTCATGATTACTTTTTGCTTCTTCAACTTCTGGTATTTCCTTACTTAAATTTAAATTAAATCTTTCATGATCGTTTGTGGCTTCTTCTGCCTCTGGCACTTTGTTTTCGAATTGAAACTCAACTTGTAAATTTTTTTTTATGATTGCTTCTTGACGCTAGTGGTTTGTTTGAAATTATAAGATTACATAGAAGTATGAAAATAGTTTTGTTTTATTTTTATAGAAGTCATATATATATATATATATATATATATATATATATATATATATATATATATATATATATATATATATATATATATATATATATATATATATATATATATATATATATATAGAGCAAAATATACTATGTATTAATGCAGTCAGAATACAAGGTCTGGAAGAACTGGATAACCGAGGTACAAAAAATAAAATGAAGAGGTTTAAAAAAATTTAATCTACACTTTGAAGAGGATCATTTCACCAAATGTTACAGGGTCGGAGAAAAAAAACAGAGTAAACAATAAACCAAGGCAGATTGTTGTAAAGTTTGCCAATGAAAAAAGTTTAACGATCTGATGATAAACAAAACCTTACTTAGGAATACAAAGGTATATATTATAGAAGAACTAACAAAGAGAAGGATGGGACTCTTTCAGGAAGCTAAAGAAAAAATTGAAAAAAAAAAGTATGGATATGGAAGGGAAATATATACACAAAGATAGATGGCAAGAAAACTGGGATAAAAAAGATTTTGGATTTGCAGAATAGACGTCAGTGATGTTGGAACGTTAGCACACAAAAAGGTGGTTTTTGTTTGTAACGCAAGGAAGTTTGAGATATTGTATACATTTCTTTTGTTTTTGAGTGGTACTAATTTTAAGAAAGTTATTGTAATACATTGTATAGGTTTATTTGTTGAGTAGAGCTATAATTGTAAATAAATATCAAAATATAGATTACCATTATAGGTGGGTTGAAATGATTGGAATAATTATCAGTGGCTTTGCTATCTTATCTGAGAATAAAAAGAGGATAACATTTTGCAGTATACTAATAAGAAAAATAATACTTATTTATTTTGTTCTAAGTAACTGAAGGGGAGACATATTATAATATAGAAGTAATTTATTTTGGTTTGTTAATAACCTTTTGGGCTCTCAAAACCATTTCCGTTTTTCTAATATTTCGGTTAATTATTATAACAGATTATTTTTGTTAATTTTGACTGTGAAGACATCTGATCGTCTGCTGCTAGCTACAAATATTGGTATATTTTTCGGGTTTCGCATTGTCTTTTGTCTTTTAGGGCACTTATACTGCAAATATAAGTAAATAGATAAATTATGAATGAGGTTGATGAATTTTTGGATGTTTTAAATTCATGCAAATTTAATAAACACACAAGATATGTAATTTTGGAAAGTTTCAGTAATGAAACTACTACTGGGAATGGATTGAGTTTCTCAGATGCGCATGAACGTGAGGAGTATAAGAAAACATTTTAATGAGTTTTTAGTTTTGTTAAAGGGTTGTCAAAAAAATAAATTTGACTGCATAATTTTGAGTGAGACCTGACAGCCTGATATGAATATTTTTATGATTGAGGGTTTTGATGTGGTTTATAGTGAGGGTAAAATGCAATCAAAATGATGGCTTTATTATGTACGTGAAAAGCTGCTACAATGCATAAATGAGTGAAATAAAGTTTGGTGAAGTTACATCTGTTAGCTCAGTTGTAAAATTCAGTGAAAAGTCTATTAGTATTATTGGTATGTATATGTCACCATCATCAAGCACAGACATTTTTCTAGATAATTTGAGTGCATTTTTGGACAAGAAAAGAAATTTTGACATTGACATAATAGTTGGAGATATTAATATTGACATATCAAACTTAAAAACTCCTACTAATAACAAGTACGTAAATATTTTTGAGAAGTATGGATATGTGTTACAAACAAATTTGCCTACTAGAGTAACCAAGGATTCTAAGACATGTAGAGATAATATGCTTGTTAGGTTGGGCAAGAGTATTGCAAAGGGCTTCTGTCCTGCAGACTAGTGTCACGGATCACTACAGCTGCTTTGTGTATTTTATTGTCCAAAATAATACAGATGGTAACCTGAAGTTTGATGAAGTTCACACAAAAGTTAAAACAAAAAAGATTGTGGACAGGGAAAAATGTATTCAACACTTTGAATCAAAAGACTGTGGTGTTTTCCAGGCATGGAGGAGGTACATGTGATGACTGACCACCTAACGGATACTTTACTAGCGCCATTAACGGCGACAAATATTACCACCATAGTTAAAAGAAATAAGCAGCCTCGGATAACACACGGGTTAATCACCTCGCTTGAAATGAGAGACAAATTGAGATTAAAGTGGCTTAAAGATAAAAATAATCAGGCTTGAGAAACTCAGTATAAAATCTATAAGAATAAGTTAACAAACCTGATTAGGGAGACAAGGAACAACTACTATAGAAACCGAATCATTTTGTTAGAAAAAGATAAAAGTAAGGTTTGGAATACGATTAATAAAATAGCAAAGTGGCGAAAGAAAGAGGTACAGGAACTTACATGAGTATAATTAGCGAATAGTTCGACCACTAAAAGCGGTTCACAAATTGCTGAAGCCTTTAACGAATTTTTATTGGTTTCGGGCAAGGACAGAACGGGGCAGGAAACAATAATTTTAGTAGAAAAAGCTATAAAAGGAACAAAGTTTTTTCAAGCACTTTTTATTTAAACCCGGTTACAAACAATTGAGTCATAGAAGTTATTAACTCCTTAAACAATAATTCTACACCTGGAGAGGATGGCATAACATCTTACTACGTTAAAATAGCACACCAGTTTGTGGTAGGGGCTTTGGTAATTATAATAAACAACATATTTGAAACAGGAAAAATCCCACTGCAATATAAAGAAGGTGTTGTTATGCCAATACATAAAACAGATGACCAACTGCTAATGGAAAAGTAAAGACCCATTAGTCTAATAAATACGTTCGCAAAGATTTTTGAAAAGTGCCTAAAAAGAGTGATTAGCTTTCTTGACAAATATAGTATTCTCTCCCAGAAGCAGTATGGTTTTAGAACATGTTCATCCACAGAAAATGCTCTTAATAAACTGAAGACCACTATTGTAGGCAATTTGGAAAACAATAGGAAAGTCATCGGATATTTTTTGATCTTCAGAAAGCTTTTGATACGGTCTCTCATAAAACCCTTTTATGTAAGTTAGAAAACATTGGTTTTAGAGGAGTTGCGTGGAGTTTGTTTGAAAACTATTTGAAAAACAGGCAATAAGTAGTGAAATTAGATAACAGCACAAGCGAAACATTGACAATAAAAAGAGGAGTCCCACAAGGAACAATTTTGGGTCCAGTTGTGTTCTTGATATACGTCAGTGATGCTCTGACAGCTTTTGACGACGATAATGTATCTTGATTTCATATGTAGACGATAGAGTTCTACTCTGTGGGACTAACTGGCCCGAGACAATCCGAAGTCTGGCGTTATTAATTGGGGAGCTCAACCGTAAGCTGAACCTTGACAGTTTGTATCCTAACGTCAAGAAACAAAGTATATTGCGTCTCGCCAACATCCGCTGGACTTGAAACAATGCTAGATATAGTTATCCCTGGGCATACTGAACCCATCAAGAGTGTAGATAGTTTAAAGTACCTCGGTATTATGGTAGATAAGAATTTAGAATGACAAACGCACATAGAATATATGAATGCTAGGCTACGTAAACTTATCCATGTTTTTTATGTTCTGCGAGAGATAATGTCTCTAAATACTTTGCTTAACGTTTATGATAGTCTGGTAGCGTTCATGTTACGTTACGGAATATCCTGTTGGGGATTAGCTTATAAATCGACATTAAAACCATCTTGCATAACACAGAATTTCATATTAAGAACTATACTAAACAAAACAATTGATTATTCCACAAAATTGTTATACAACTCAAATACGGGTGTTATGAATATTAAGGGGTTGTATATTCTTGCGCTCTTACAGTATACCCACGAGGAAACCTTATTACAAGAGCAAACACAACATCAATATCTAACAAGGCAGGTGACAAATATAAATGTACTAACAAGATGTAAAAAAATATTTCGCGGAAAACAATTGACTTTCTTGGACCAAGATTATATAATCTTCTACCAGCCAAAGTTAAGATTATAGAAAAGATTAAAAAATTTGGACAAAAATAAAGGAATACATATTGCAAAATTACGAAAGATTTGAAATCTTAATACAGAATTTTTGAAAAAAAAACTATGGTACATAAACACAGCTTATAATTGTTGTTACGATTGAATAGCAATGCAGGAGTGCTGTATACGTGGGTGTGCAAGTGTGGACGTAGCGTTAGCGTGTGAGTATGTCGGGTATCTATGTGTGAGTGTATGCTTGTGACTTATTAGTGGGTGTGCAAGGGCAGGAACTAACGGGTATCTGTGGGTAAGTATAAATGTCTGTATAAGCGAGAGTGGTTGCTTTTGACTATGTACTGATTGGAGACAGGGTTTTCTTCTACTTGTGCTTGGTGTAGATTAGCTGGAAGACAGGATGGTTTCGAACAGAGAGACGTTAGAAGTATAGAATGCTTCGAGCGATTGTTGTTGACGGATATACCTCATTGTTTCACAGTGGAATAGACGTGAGAGTGTGTATGCAGTGGATGGTGGCATGCTTGAGAATTTAAATAGTGAAGGACGGTCAAATGTCTAATGTAAAATTGTTGTGGTGTATGTTTTAATAGGATAACTAATTATAAGGCGAAGCACGCACAAGTAGGTATGAGTATACTTATGTGCTTTAACATTTTTGTTGTAAAGTTTAAGTTTAGATTTGTGTTAATTGTTGTTGGCAAAAATAAAATAAATAAATAACATATATAAGGTCTGCAATGACCTCGGATATGTGTTCTAGAGACTCTAACTCGCGCTGATTAATAAAAAATTTGAGAATTGGAGAGTCATTATATTAACTATGAAAATCCGCTAAAAACTAAAACTAAGCTAAAGTTAAAAAGTCTGGACGCAGTAAGTGCGTTATGGTAGTGAATTTTTCCAAGAAATGATCTGGCACAAAATATTTTTTTATAATTTTTTTCTTTTAACATAGAAATATAAATTTTGGTGTGCAGTTTCCTTTTATTATCGTAAACTTACGTACCAAATTGGTTACCATAGCTTTTCTATTTTTTGAGATAACATTTTTTTCCGAAAGAAAACCCAAAATTTTCCCGGAAAACCTGGTTCGATTTTCCTGGCTAACGAACTTATCCAAGCCACTTACAAAAGGAAGGTACATGCTAAATTTTATCAAAATTGTTTCATCATTTTTTGAGTTATCGGTGTCATACATACATATACATATACATATATATATATATATATATATATATATATATATATATATATATATATATATATATATATATATATAAACATATAAAAATTGAAACTGACCCTGGATGTGGGTTCAAGGGGTCCTAGATCGCGCTCATTTGAAGAAATTTTTTCAAAAGTCGGGATCTCCCCATTGGTGAATTTTTTCTAAGAAAATTCACTAAAACTGTAAAATTCCTTCGAATCACTTTGAAACTGTTCGGAATTATACAGGTTTTGAAAATGAAAGCGATTTGAGAATGCAGGCATATATCCAACTCAGAGAATAACGGAGATAGCTAACAGTGAGCCAATTAAATTAAGACCTTGTAATATTGACCTGTTTTGGGCTTTCCTAAAATTTTGAAATCAGCACAGAATGGGTAATATTGTGCATATTGTATTCGCACTGTATAACATATTATATAAACGTTAAAACTGAGTCTAGATATAGGTTTTAGAGCCCCAGTTGGAGCCCATTTAATAATGGAGTTTTGTTCTGACCTCATTTTTATGAAATTCTGTAACGAAATTTCATTTAAATTTATAGATTATTATTTAATGCTGTTAATACTATTTTATCCCCTGACTTGAAAAACTATTGAGAAAAATCTAGTTCTAAGAATGAATCAGCAACATGCATACGATACATAACAAGTACACCAAATATCCAGGTAATTACGCAATGTGGTGTATGTTCCAATAGGTGGGAAAATGGTCTGTGGTTATTTACAGATTGCAAAACTGTGTTAAATGTGCAATAGAAATTCAACATAACATTTTCTAGGATATGTTTTAGGAAATATTCCATCTGGTGTGTGTAAAGTGTAGAGATATGGAACATACATACAACATTTGATGTGACATGGTGGCAATAACGATGTGGGGTGTTGACATGGCCCGGTCCACGGGTCAGCCCGGAAGACACGTTCCAGGGATTACGGGAGACAACAGCGCCCTCTGCCCACTCCGGAGGCCCCATGTCAACAATTGCTTCGGTGTCACGCGCCGGTGTTTATCCACTGCCAATCAATTCTTCAATCTATATACATCCAGTTAAAACATACGGCGCGCTACTAACTAAATCTCCATATTTAAAACCATAAGTTGGATCATACAACAAACCTACCTACAATTACAAAAATATTTTGAGCAAAGTATCTTAGAAAAATAATCGCTATAAGGAGCGCGAATTGGGGCCTCTAGTAACCATATCTTGAGTCAGCTTAATTTTTTTAATGTTTATATGTTTATATATATATATATATATATATATATATATATATATATATATATATATATATATATATATATATATTTGTGTGTGTGTGTGTGTGTCGCCTTAGTACGATAATGCAGGATATTGCCGTCCTTGTAAAATCTTTTTGTTCTATAAAAGTTGTAGTTATTTTTAAACAAATTTACCTTTTAATAATGGAACACACCAACATTGTTTGCATTTGTCTACACCTCAGTTTTGCTATACCTACCTGTATACAGATTGGTTCAAAATTGATACTAGTCATTTTTTAAACGGCACTCTCATATTTTATGTTTTAGAAAGCTAGGATGTATTTTTTACTTCAACCTTTATTAAATATTCCTTATTATAATTAAAATCACTAGTTTTTACCCATATTTTCTGAGTAAAGTAATTAATCATTTTCAAAACTATATATTTGTAGAATTAGACAACTGTATACCACTGCCGGTATACAATTAAATGAATAAAGACATTGTCTATTGAAATTTTTAGAGGCAAATCTGTTAGTTGGAAACAGTAATTTTACAATATGTCTATATTCAAAATGACCACTCGTAACATCCCCATAGTGCACTATGTGAAGACTGGAACCTATGATGAGCACTTATAAGTACACTTGGAGAACCCAAATTCACTATGTGAATACTGGAACCTGTGATGAGCACCGACAAGCACATCTGGAGACACTAATAACTACTGCACATCTTTTTTTAAAGCACAACGACCGTTAACTTCATTAGATGATGAATATTCTAACTCAAATTCTACAAAACAACAAGTATTTATATTGACTTTTTCGATAAACGAAGGGGATTTTAAGTCGCGGGCACATCATAGTCCCTTGTATCAGTATAGACCAGACGAGGCTATTGAACATACTTTATTATTCGGCTTGACATATTAGGAGTGAAAATAAAGGACTTGAAATTAAAAGTGCCGCGCGGTTTAATGACATTTTGTTCTTAAACGATCTGGAAATATATACGCTTTCATACGCGTCAAGCATAGTTTGATGTCTAATATTTTTGATAAGTTCCAAAATTTCCTTGCCAATGTGGTTATTATTATCCCATATATGTTGGGCCACCCACGATTTGTCTACCGTACCATATCGGTTCACGAAATCTGGTGGCTATGTTTATTTTGGTCTGACCCACGTATTTAAAAGTACAATCTTTGCAACCTATCCCATAAATACCCGACATTTCAATGGCTTTGTATTTGTATATCGTATTACCCAACAAGGAGTTAATGAAAATTCGGGAAATTTGCAGATTAACTCCCGAACGCTTTTCAGAAAATTGTTTTCAGGAACATTACTAGGAACCACCCCCTGGATGCACAAACCCAAGAAAAATTTCTTGTTCACACCCCAAGGAAGTTACGGGACTGGGAGTGAATAGGGGTGCTGAGCGGGGTAGGTAGTAAAAAGAAAATATGAGCAGAAAATGCGAATAAAACGGGCTTGGAAGTTGTCTTTTTCACATATTGATGCCATATCCCCCTTAAACCCTGCCTACTCCGCATAACACCCCTATTCCCCCAGGTGCCGTAACTTCCTTGGCGGGTATGAACAAGACATTTTTCTTGTAGTTTTTGCAACGAGGGTGGTTTTGTACACGCGGGGGGGATCCCCACGACGAAGCAGGCACCACCAACACCCCACCCCTGTCACAAGTCGAGGGGTGTGTGTTGGGTGGGGGGTCCTGCTTCGTAGTAAACATGTTCCTTCCCCCCTCGTGTGCATACAACCACCCTCGTTGCATAAACCACAAGAAAAACTTATTGTTCATACCCCCCAAGGAAGTTACGTGACCTGTGGCGAATAGGGGTGCTGTGCGGGGTAAGCAGGGTTTAATCGGGAGCTAATCTGCAAATTTACCGAAAATTCGCTACCAAAACGCACTTACTACGTCCAGATTGTTTTCTTACAAACGCATCATATTTCGATACAAAATCAAAAAATGCATTAACGAATTGGTTTTACGAAAATTAGCTAAAAGTTATAGACCGTTAAACCATAAACTTCACTAAACCTACAGCGAAAGCATCAACTTAACTAAACCGACAGCCAAAGCATCAGAGAAATGGTCTTTTTGAAATAAATTTTCTGTAAAAATTTTAGTAAAATGAAGGACAATGACGGTTGAATTTGAAACTTAAGGGTTCGCAGAACACTCTTCTTGCAACATTTTCATTTCACAATCCGTATTTGTTTCACGTTCTTTGCCTAAACATTGCCAATTTTAACATTTCAAATTGCGAGTTTGACGTTTTGAGGGAAACTCCAAAATTTGTTTCTTTAACTGCCCATAATTTACTTACCTTTATTATTACTTTTGTGTATGTACAGGGTTTGGAAAAATTCCGGCAACGCGTGTTTTCTTCGAAACAAATGAAGGTATTATAAAATTTTAGGGTGATAAGTTGGCGTGGGCTTTGCATTTTTTTAGAGGGCACATCATATCTATATGACGTCAGCGTTTAGTTTATTTAAATTTGCATTATTATTTGTTCAGACTTGATAGCTCATTATTCAAAACAAAAAAACAGTAGTGGGTACTCGTGAAATGTCAAACACATCGTTGCTTTAGTAACAAATGTCAGAGTTGATCAACTCAGTTATACTTGTAATTGATACACATTTAAAATAGGTACAGTTTATAGAATTGAATTACAACTAATAATGGCAAACTTATTAGGAAGATAACGCACCCAGATACTGCTTGCTACCAATCTAAATCCCCAGCGCCATCCTACAAGCAAATCGACGGTGATGAGAATAATGAATAAATTTCTTCTTCTTTGGCGCGAAGAGGTTAAAAATTGAATAGAAATTTTATTGATGTTCCTTCTGAACACCCCAGTGGCCAATTGAAAGGTTAAAATTGATGATTTCTAAACAAAAAGTCTGAAACTTATGAGAGTTGTCAAGAACAAATAATGGAAGAGGTGTATCTTACAAGATTTTAAATTGCTGTTCCAATAACTATCTCTAAATTTGACTAAAATGTCTGTAAAAAATTCATTTGAAGTAAACCCTTTCTGTGAATATTGGGCAGCAGTATTAATATATACTTTGCGATTTAACGTTATTATATTTTTTTATTTAAAACTTTTTTTCTTTATAGTCATAAGTTCATAATTGGAAAATCATATATATCCAGCTGTAAAATTCCGTAGGTAGCAAGAGTGTAACGGTAACGCATTTATAAAAATCAAATCTGAATTTGCTATTAACCTAGAAACTTTAACTTTGGTACGTAACGCCAGAAACAAAAAAACAAGGGTTGCAGTTATAAGAAGCTATAAGCTATAAATTTCGGTGTCATTGTATCCTAAAAGATGTAGGTACCTATTTATAGAACACGGAAAACTACGACAGCGTTCTGAGGTCACGTTAAAAAATTATTTTCTAATAATTCTGAGATAAAAAAGTCAGAATTCTGACATAAAAAAGTCAGAATTCTGACATAAAAACTTAGAATTCTGAGATAAAAAGTCAGAATTCTGAGATAAAAAGTCAGAATTTTGACATAAAAACTCAGAATTCTGAAATGAAAACTCAGAATTCTGAAATAAAAACTCAGAATTATGACATAAAAAGTCGGAATTCTGACATAAAAAGTCAGAATTATTCGGGAGCTATACGACAGCGCAAAACGTTTACCTATTGACTATTGATGTGTAATTAGGTAGGTAGCTCTGCCTGTGCCGGTTTTATAGTTAGTTGATGGTGTTTACAAACTAAAAGTAAACGGTCGAACCCTGCCGTTCTGCAAGGATAGTAGGAATATTTAACGTGCCCAACATCACATGGACACAGGACCGACGGCTTTACATTACATTATTTTCTGTGTGCATAATTCAATTAGTTGACACATTTTTTTTACAATTTAATAGTCTAACTTTGTTACATATTTTATTGTTACCTCTAAAAAATACACACTATAAAAATTTCTAAGAAATATAAATAAAGTTATTTTTCTTTGTTTTCTGATTGACATTGCAGCACCTGCATGTTTAGGGAGTCATATTTGGTCGGAATTTATTTGACAAAAGTTGGGGATAGACTGGCAGTAGCTAGAGTTTTATTAAATTGTAAGAAAAAGAATGTCGATTAACAGAATTTTTTACCCAGAAAATAATGTAAAAAACTGTATGCCTATAATGTGAACCTTAGATAATAAAACTATTTTAGAAAGTCACTTTATTTGTTATTGCTGAATTAATTGCTGTCATATTATTTTTATTATTAAAATTGAACAATTTAAAACACAAGAAAGAAAGTATTTTCAAGAATGTATATATATATATATATATATATATATATATATATATATATATATATATATATATATATATATATATATATATATATATATATATATATAGTAGATAAGCTATGCGGATTCTGGACCACAAAAAAATGCACTTTTTCAACACGCTCCATTTTTAAAACCATGCCCTTTTAACCACGCCCATTTACCTGAAATTGACCAATCAGAGGCCGCTTTTCACCGCAAATACGCCCATTTTGTACACATTTAACCAATAAAAACGCTTCATGCCTACATTGGCCCCAGCCATGGGGGGGAACTGGACCAAAAAAGCTAAGGAAAATTTTTGCACAACGCACATATTTGGAGATGCGGTTCTACGCACATATTTGGTGATGATGTTCTGGGGCACAAAAGCTAAAGAAAGATTTTAAACAAAAGTATCGGAGCTATGGGAGATTAATTAATAAAATAATAAGTGGTTATCATATATTTAAAGTTACGTCACCACAACCTTTAGAGCCGACAAATGAGAGTGAGGTTGATAACGGAGAATAATGGTATTGGTCGAGGACTCCATGATTTAAAGCTACGTTACCCCAACCTTTAGAGACAACAAATGGGAGTGAGGCTAATATAGCCGAGAATAATGGTATTGGTTCGAGGACTCCATGATTTAAAGTTACGTCAGCGTACATGACTAAATAGAATGTCGTAGTGGATCACATCATCTCAGGTTAGAGCTTACGCCACCAGGTTTCCAGGTTGAAAGAGATACAGGTTCGATTCCTGATATATGCTCCTTAATATGGTAGTGTCAAACAAATACGAAGGGGTACTGAATAACTAAACAGTAAGCTCAGAAACAATGGTTGGTTACAGGTTCAATTCCCGATGTTTGCAACCTTCGTCGTTTTCAAGTTAACCCCCACGTGTTTGGTGTCATGTTACTCGTCTCAGTAAGCAGAATTCAAATATAGCACCTTTTATCAACTTTTTTATTAATTGGTTTAAAGGTATGATGTTTGGTGTCATTTTATTCGCCTTAATAAGTAGAATTTAAAAATAAAAGGATTCACCATTTTGATTGCATATGTCATGACGTTTTGTAACGATAGATGTTGACGCATGCTCAAACCAACTTTCTTAGTTTTTAAGTTAACCCCCACGTGTTTGGTGTCATGTCACTCGTCTAAGTAAGCAAAATTCAAATATAGCATATGTGCATGCGCAAACCCACTTTTTTAGTTATTTGTTTAGAGATATCATGTTTGGTATCATTTTATTCGTCTTAATGAGTAGAATTCAAAAACGATGTCTAATGCTTGTGTGAAAATGAGATAAAAAAATTAAAACCCTTATCACGGAAGATCCGTGAGATGTACGAGAGAACCAACACATGCACGGTGTTAAGGAGACCAAACCAAACTGGAATATACAATAAAATGGCCACTTCCGGTCTAAAATTTAAATCCTTATACCTTTTGAACGGAGAGTGATAAAAAGGAACCGACTTTCAAAATATATCGTTTCGTAACAAGGTCTACAGGAAAATGAGATAAAAAACTTTAAACCCTTATCGCGGAAGATCGGTGAGATGTACGATAGAACAAATACATGCACGGTGTTAAGGAGGTCAGACCAAATTGGAATATACAATAAAATGGCCACTTCCTGTCTAAAATTTAAATCCTTATATCTTTTGAACGCAAAATGATAAAAATGAACCGACTTTAAAAATATATCGTTTCGTAACAAAGTCTACAGGAAAATGAGATAAAAAACTTTAAACTCTTATCGCAGAAGATATGTGAGATGTACGAGAGAACCAATACATGCACGGTGTTCAGAAAGTCAAACTCTATAAGCATACCCAATAAAAATGTTACTTTCGGCCCACTTAGAGTCAACTCCAGGGGGCCGGAATACTAGCCCTCTAGAAGCGGACGCAACATTTCAATTAACACCAACAACCGCTACATACTTGTTGGACTTTGATATGTTTGGTATTAAATTCGGTTTGCTACATAACCAAACATTTTTTATGAAAAATTCAACAACTTTTTTTATTTCTGCGTAAGTGAATTTAATCAGAAATATAGAACCAATTTTCAAGAAACCGAAGTAAAATGATAAGAACATTAAGAACAAACATTCCGATACCGAAGTGGTCCTAAACACGCCATATGATACAAATTCTGTAAATCTCTTTAACAGAAGAAAAACAGAAGTCAAATACCTTAAGACAAATAGAACCGACGCACGTAACAGATGTGCCTGAGGAGAAGTGTATTCAGAACTTTATTGATTTTACTTAGTTTTAAGTATACGAATATAACAGTCTATGCACCAAGCAACCAGGCCAACATAACCAACCAACCAACCAACTGTTTTGAGGTGTAGCTTTTATGTATGTATGTAATTTAATTTTCGATAGTGTAAAAATAAAATTAAAAAGTGTGATATAAGAAAAATAAGAAAACCAAAGAGTTAATTGCCTATTACAACAACAGCAGAAGGAGTTGACTTAGTACCTACAATGTAAGTTACTTAGTAAAAATGGGTGGAACTCAGACTGTAAACGACTTGACAGGCGGTACATATGTTTGCAAAGATTTCATTCTAAATTTAGCCTGTTGGATATCCAAGCATTTCTAGGGAAAGTGCAACCAACCAACTAGCCAACCAACCAACCAACGTTTAGGGGCGTAGAGATAGCAAGCTACCTACAAGTGACCCCTCTGAATATATGGTGGTGATGATGGGTTAAGAGATTTAATTGACATGTATTGAAGGCTTACCGGTTTTCACTTGAGTCATCGTCATTCGAAAAAAATCGGAACGAAAACCAGCTCCTTTACTCTGGTATATCTTACTCAGTAGGAACCAAATGTCTTCGAAAACAACATTCTTTGCTTTTCTGAATGGCAAGTGAGCAGCCCCCTTGTCGAACCCCTCCGAGCTAAAGGTAAACCCCACCCTGTCTTTCGGGATCGACTAGTGAAAACGATGAAATATTAGATCCAGCAGAAGCCCTGGACAACGCGGTGTTTAGATTCGATGATGTGGCTTGTGACAAACAAGATAAAATGACAGCATACTTTAGTATGGGCAGACATAAGAATATTGATTCATTCTATCTCTGTCAAACATATACTCGAATACCCAAACATCTGATACGTGACAACACAAATGTTGTGTTATTCAAGCAAGATGAAACCAATTTAAAACATGTGTACGACGATCATGTGACCACCGATATGGACTTTAAACAATTTAAAAATATATGCTACCAATGTTGGAAAGACAATAAGTATGGCGTAAAAGACTCAAGTTTAGCAGATACTAATTGTTTTCACCTTCACTGTTGCCTACCGACTGAACCTTAGCGGATGCTCCTCGTCTTAATATTCGACAGACAACACAACTTATTGTTTTCACTGTTGGTTAACGACTGAACCTTAGCGGGTGCTTCTCGTCTTAATATTCAACAGACAGCAACGACAGCTATCTGGCAGGACAGACAGCTGTCTGACAGGACAGACAGCTGTCAGACATCTGTATAACTGCTGTCATGCTAGACAGATGTCTAACAGATGTCCTGCTAGACAGCTGTCTAACAGCTGTCCTGCTAGACAGCTGTTAGATATTTATAACGTCAGCGGTGGCTGACCTGGATGGTTGATCAACTAACCTGGCCGCATATATTTTTAAAATTGTTAACAGTCCATGTCGATTGTCTCATGGTCGTCGTAGATATGTTTTAAATTGGTTTCATCTTGTTTGACTCAAAAACATTCAGCTTATGTTCCGCCAAAGAGTGGCTGTTATACATCTGCTAGACATCTGTTAGACATTTGTCTGCCCTGTTAGACAGCTGCCCTGCTAGACAGTTGTCTGACAGCTGTGTTAGACAGCTGTCTGTCCTGTCAGACAGCTGTCGTTGCTGTCTGTTGAATATTAAGACGAGAAGCACCCACTAAGGTTCAGTCAATTATATATATATATATATATATATATATATATATATATATATATATATATATATATATATATATATATATATATATATATATATATATGTATGTATGTATATATACACATATATGAATTGAAAGTGATCGCTTCTTGATTACGGTACCGAATAACCATTTCACTTCTGGGTTATTATAACTCTTTATTTGTACCTTCTTTCCGATTTAAAAGTTTCTTGTTTTGTAGTCATTCTTCACTAGGTTACTCTCGGTCACTTGGAAATTGAGATATTTTCTTACTAAATCAATGCGAGTTCTTATGTTGCGTTTAAACATCAGCTCAGCAGGGCTGGCTTTGGTCGCAGTATTGGCAGTCTTCCGATATTGCATTAGGAATCTCAGAAGATCAAATTTCAAAGCAGGTTCATCAGTTAATTGGCTTCGTAGACTTCTCTTGATAGTTTGGACATATATTTCTGCCTGGCCGTTAGTATCAGGATGGTACGGCGCAGACATCTTATGGTGAATACCATTGTTTCGTAAAAAGTCTTCAAATTCAGCCGATTTAAAATTGCTTCCATTATCGGACACTAATGTGTAGGGTAATCCGAACCGTGCAAAGATTTCACGTAAAATTCTTATAGTTACTGTAGCAGTTATAGACTTGGTCGGAATAGCTTCCACCCACTTAGAGTACGAATCAACCAATATGAAGATGTAGGTACCGTAAAAGGATCCAGCATAGTCAACATGAACTCACTGCCAGGGGATCTGAGCATATTCCCAAGGGTGTGCACCAACTTGAGGTGGGTTGTTCATAGTATTGCAGCATCTCATACTGTTCTTTACGATTTATTCTATATCAATATCAATATTAGGCCACCAGACATAACTTCTTGCTAGAGATTTCATTTTTACCATACCTGTGTGTGCAGTATGTAGTTCTTTTAAAATATTTCCCCTTAATTTCTTTTGAATTGCTATTCGCATTCCTTTCAGAATACACCCATCTTGGACAGAACATTCTTCTATGTTGTAATTCCTTGGCGAGACATATTCTGATTGTATGGCAAGGAGTATTTCACGAAACTCTTGATCTTGATTGTTTCTCTCCTTATCTCCTTGCTATTAATTGGCAGTTGTTCAATCTAGCTAATTTGAAAAATTCCGGTTTCATCAAGTTCCATTGAATTACGTTCTTGGCTAGGAATTCGTGACAAATAGTCAGCGTTACCATGGAGCTGAGTTTGTCGGTAACGGATTTCGTAGTTAAAACTTGACAAAAAAACTGGCGTAATGCAGTAAACGGATTGCATACGTTGCAGGAAGACCTTTTTGTGGATTGAAAATTCTTACCATTGGTTGGTTGTCTGTTATCAGTATGATTTTTCTGCCATAACAATAATGAACAAACTTTTTCAGTCCCCATATGGTCGCAGTAGCTTCTCTGTCAATTTGACTGTAATTTCTTTTTGCTTGATTTAGTGATCTTGGTGCAAATGGAATTGGTCTTTCGGTTCCGTTGGGCATAATGTGTGAAATAACTGCTCCTAAGCCTGTAGGTGAAGCATATGTAGCAAGAACAAGTTGTAAATTTGGGTTAAAATGTGTAAGACACTTTGCACTGATAATTTCTTCTTTGATATTTTTAAAACTGGTACAGTGGGTGTAGTTTCGTTGATAGATTAGGCAAAAAACGTTGATAGTAATGGATGAGCCCAAGGAAGGCTTTTAACTGTGACACATCATGTGGTCTAGGAATTTTTGTTATTGTTGAAATTTTGTCTGGTGATGTAGGTAATCCATTTTTATCGATAATATGACCCAAATAATGGATACTGTTCAAGAAAAAATCACATTTTTCCTTGTTTATGTGTGGACCGTTTTCTTTAAACCGTTGTAGTACTATTCGTAATCGACTGACTAGTTCAGTAGGTGTTTTACCTTGTATTGCAATATCGTCGAAAAAACCCACCACTCCATCAAGATCTCCTAGTATTTGTTCCATAATTCGTTGCCAAGCTCCAGGAGCTGTTTTCACTCCAAACATTAACCTCTTAACTTTGTAAACCCCCTTATGTGTAGATATTGCTTGCATCATGGCACTTGTGTCATCCACTTCCATATGTAAATATGCGTTATGGAGATCTAGATTACAGAAGTGTACTCCGCCATTCATCTAGTTGAATATGTCTTCTATTCGTGGTATTGGATATGTAATTTCCCCACAGTTGGAAATTGTTAATTGTTAAGTTGACACATTTTAGTATTCCTTTTACAAGAAAAGCCTTACTCGTTTTCACAACTTTTATTTATTTTCTTAACATATCAACTGACAACTCTCTTAAAACAATATCAACGTTAACTTATCTAATAAAAATTAATCTAATTAACATTGACTTCCTTGACGACCTGTTTCATCTGCAACATTCTCCCCACCGTGATTAGACTCGATCTCTTCACAGTAAAATCGGCATAACTTTGTGACAGGACGTCGAAGAATACCTGAGGAAGTCTGTACATCAGCAACTCTTACTACCCCGTCTTTGCCAGGGTATACTGCGTCAACTCTGCCAATGAGCCATGAGTTTCTCGGAGCGTTTGCGTCAACAATAATAACAATATCATTAATTTTAAGAGGTTTTACATTAGATAACCATTTTTTTCGACAATTTAAGGAGGGGAGGAATTCTTTCACCCATTTGGACCAAAACAAATCCACCAACCGTTGAGACCTCCTCCAGAACTTTCGTAGTTCAACCTTATAAAATTTACCAGGGCTAGGACTGTTACCAGTAGGTCCTAAGAGAAAATGATTGGGGGTGAGGCATGCGGAATCTGAGGGATCACTTGATACGTAAGTTAGTGGTCTACTATTCACTATATTTTCGGCTTCTGCTATGACAGTCAACAATACTTCATCGTTTGGGATTTCTTCTTTGAAAACTACAGATAAAATCTTTTTAACTGATCCAATTAATCGCTCCCAGCAACCTCCCATATGTGGACTGCCAGGAGGTATGAAATTCCATTCAATTTGATGACCGCTTAACTCTTTACTAATTTTCGATTGATCTAGTTCTTTTAAATTTTTTCGCAATTCTTCTGAAGCCCTTTTAAAGTTAGTTCCATTATCTGAGTACAAACACCTTGGAGTTCCTCTTCGAGATATCATTCTTCTTAATGCCATAATGCAAGAGTCTGTGCTTAAGGAATGTGCAATTTCAAGGTGTACAGCTCTAACTGTCATGCAAGTAAACAATACGCCTACCTTTTTTCCTTGTGTCTTCCAACAATTACGTTAAACGGTCCGAAGTAATCCACTCCAGCATATGTAAAGGGGCGCATGCCAGGTGCCAATAGTGGACCAGATTCAAATCAACCTGTACCACTACGAAGATCGACTAGAGCCAGACGTGCTCCAATTCGCCTTAACCTATAAGTTACTGAGAGGACAGTGTTGTATATAAGTCGAGCCACAATATAACAGAACGTTATACTGTGGTCGACTGGATACGCGACGACAGCGGTATGTCAGCCAACGGCACAGTTGACATTCAACGAGTTTCTCGTACAGTTTAAATATATGTTATTATTAGTTAATATTCTTGTTATAGTTGCTGCTAGAAAAAATATTGGTTGTATAATGTAATTAGTCGTAATTGTGCCACCACTACATACACAACAAATACCATATAGCTTTTTTATTTTTTAAGACAAAAATGTTTTCTGGAAAACCTGGTCAGATTTTCCTGGCTAACGAACTTATCCAAGCCACAAAATGAAGGTACATGCGAAATTTCATCAAAATAGGCCCATTATTCTTTGAGTCATCGGTGTGAAACATATATTTTTTTACTAATTAGTGCATTTTCGTAGAAAAAAATCAGTAATGGGGAGATCACGACTTTTGAATCTTGTAAAAAATTTTGCAAATGAGCGTGAAGAAGGACCCCTAGAGCCCATATCTGCGATCACTTTCAATTCATATATATATATATATATATATATATATATATATATATATATATATATATATATATATATATATATATATATATATATATATATATATATATATATTTGCAGCAAATAAGCATTAAAAATAATGTAAAAGAAAATAAAAAGTTTACCAAATTCTGGTTTCACTTAAAAATATCTATATAAATGTATAAATATGTATTATTAATTATAACAGTGTATAACAATAAAAAATTATTAAAATAATAAACGTGTTTGAAAGTTTCTTTTCTTCAAATGAATTGTTTTATTTTCTTTTATTTTAAAAATGAAATAAATCTTCGGTGGTAATGTATTTTTTTAACCAAAATCTACCGCGCATATCTACCTTGATGATATATATATATATATATATATATATATATATATATATATATATATATATATATATATATATATATATATATATATATATATATATATATATATATATATATATTTGCAGCAAATAAGCATTACAAATAATATAAAAGACACCTTTTTTGAAAATATTTGGCAATAAAAGAATTAAAAAGAAAGTTTATGAAAATCTGGTTTTTCTTTGAATCAAATTGTTGTAATGAAAAAATATAATAAACTATATCATTCGATTTTTTTACGACAATAACAGAACTGTCTGTCATTCTCCATAGTTTCTTTGAGTGTGGGCATTTTTAGGCTTACAACTATTTATATCTTTTTCAAAAACAACGATTTATCCATAAGTATATTTACTCATATCTAACTCATAACTCAACAATTTTTTTTACACAAATAACTAATGGCATGACCACATATTCAATTTCCAATGATTTTTTCTTCATTGCCTATATACATTTATAAAAAAAGAAGTACTTAACCTTCTGCCATCAACCATAAATTTTCAAACAATTGTGCAACTATGCATTATAAAATGTGAAAAAGTAGACGCCATCAAAGATAACTTTCTTGAAAATAAATGCTTAATAATATGTGGCCTCACTTTAAAACACATTTTTGTAATTAAAATATGCAATAAATCTTATATCAATCGATTTTTTTAATTAGAAAATGACCTTTTCATTAAGGTGAGTAAGGATTGAGTTGCATACATATTTACATATATAACAATTAATTACCCATAAGTATGTTTATTTGTATCTAATAACTCAACATATTTTTTTACACAAATAACTTTATTATGTAAGCCATTCTAAACATATAAAGAGTGCGTATTGCCCCGCATATAAATTGGCATTTCAATTTCGCTTATATGTCATGTTTTGCAAATAAATATAAAGCAGAGATCAATATCACAGCATAATATATTCAGCTGTGTCAATATTAGGCTTCAGTCACTCGGCCAGACAAATACTGAAAAAAGCGGTATTCTCGGTGAAATCGCCGCTCTATTGTAGTGTCGACTTTACAATCTGTCGGCCGAAAGAACTGCCTGCCGAACGATATGCCACGGTTGAAAACCTAATATTGATCTCTGCTTCATATTTAGTTGCAAAACGTTACATATAAACGAAATTGAAATAAAAATGCCAATTTATATGCGGGGCAATATGCACTCTTTATATGTTTAAAATGGCTTACCTAATTGCATGGCGATATTTTGAAGTTTAGTTTTATTTTGATTTTTGTTTTGCTTTAATATAACATTATAAAAAAAGATGTTTATTAGATACAAATTACTTATGGGTAATTAATTGTTATATATGCAAATATGTATGTACTCAATCCTGACTCACCTTAATGAAAAGGTCATTTTTTAATTAAAAAAATCGCTTGATATATGTATTCCATATTCCATATTTTAATTACAAAAATGTGATTTAAAGTAAAGCCGCATATTATTAAGCATTTATTTTCTTATTTTCATGAAAGTTATCTTTGATGGCATCTACTTCTTCACATTTTATAATGCATAGATACACAAGTTGCATAGTGAAAATTTATGGTTAAGGGCATAAGGTTCAGTACTTCTTTTTTTATAAATGTATATAGGCAATGAGAAAAAATCATTGGAAATTGAATGTGGACATGCCATTAAAAGTTATTTGTGTAAAAAAGATATGTTGAGTTAGATATAAATAAATATACTTATGGATAAATTGTTGTTTTTGAAGAAGATATAAATAGTTGTAAGCCTGAATTACAATGTCCACACTCAAAGAAAGTATGTAGAATGACAGGCAGTTCTGTTATTGTCGTAAAAAAATTGAATGATATAAGTTGTATTCAATTTTTTCATTAAAACAATTTGATTTAAAGAAAAACCAAGTTTTAATAAACTTTCTATTTTCTTTTATTGACAATAGTAGCTGTCTTTTACATCATTTTTAATGCCTTTATTGGCGGCAAATTTATTTTTCAAAATTTATTATGTTCTTTTTTTAAATAATGAACAGAATAAAACAAGAAAAAAGCTGTCTTTTATATTATTTTTTAATGCTTATTTGCTGCAAACATATATATATATATATATATATATATATATATATATATATATATATATATATATATATATATATATATATATATATATATATTGCTATAGATAGCAAGTATAACAGAAAATTAGAAACATTAGTTTATTGTGGAGAAAAATGGGCCATGTACAGGATGATTCTTTATAATGTCGCCCCCCTTTAACTTTGTTATGTGAAGTGTCCCAAAAAAATTAAAAGTATGGTTATGTAGGTGCTAAAAAATACTTTTTTTCTATGTATAAAAAAAATTTGAAAAACGATCAGTATACAGGGAAAACCAAAAAGTTCATTTTTTTTTCAATGGATCACCCTATATATGAATTTATTTTTCGATTCCTCGTAAAATTCTAAGCATAATTTATATAACATGCTGTATACTTAAAATAAATAGTTTTTGAAATATTCGCATTTGAAACGTTATCATCAAATATTTTATTAAACAACTGTTACAAATCAAGAAGTCTTAGGATACCATGCTTTCAATTGAAAACAAATAACTGACAGTGACATTCTTCCAATATTGTTGTAGTTTAGTAAGTAAAAATGTGGTACTCAGACAGAGAAAGAAGATTTATTTTGAGTTATTATATTAAAAATAATTTCAATTGTCGCGTTGCCATTAGAAATATGATAGAAGCTAATGCATGTCCCAACTCGAAAAACGTTCACATCTATAGGAAGTTTCAAGAAACGTTAAAATTTCCAAAGGAGAAAAAAGAACTGCTGTGAACGTAGAAGAAAATGCAGAATTGAATATTTTACTTGCTATAGAAGAGAATCCAAACAATTCCATTAGAAACATTTCAAAGACATTACGAGCAACACAAGAACATATTCAGCGAACTTCATACAGTAAAGTCTAAAGAATGTTAAGAAAATGGAATCTAAAGCCATATAAGATTAAACCCACTACAAAGCTTACCCAAATGCAAAAAGATGATCGGGTCGCATTTTGTCAACTGATTCTAGACAGAATTAACATAAATAACAATTTTTTGAACACAGTTCTATGGATTGACGAGTTACCTTTTCTACTAGTGGCCTATTTAACCGAAAAAATACCAGACGATGGGCAAGAGAGAATCTACATTCTTATAGGGAATTTAAGTTCCAAGGGCGACAATCCGTAAATGTGTGGTGTGGTATCTTGGGCGATCGAGTTATCGGTCCATATTTTTTGATACTGTTTTAAATGGAGGCCGCTATTTAGACTTCTTGGAAAACGAGTTCGAAGAATATTTAGACGATTTGCCTTTAAATATATTACAAAATATAATTTTTTAACAGAATGGAGCACCCCCACGCAACATTCGTGCTGTGCTTAATTACCCAAATGAAAGGTTTCCTGAATGGATTGAAAGAAATGCGCCAATTAAATGGCCTGCAAACAGCTCCCATTTTATACCTATGGGTGCGTTTCTTTGGGATTATATAAAAAAAACCGTGTATACGACCACCAAATTGAAAATAAATTATTAATTTAAATGAAAATAACCCAGCATTCATAACCGATTGATTAGAGAAAATGTGAAGAACCCTTATACAATGTGTTGAAGAAAATGGAAGCCCGGTAGAGCATCTTTGTATTTAATAAGAAACTGTTTTTGTTATATTATTTATTGTTAGATTTCTTGATTTGTAACAGTTGTTTTGGTTTAATAAAATTTGTGATGATAACGTTTCAAATGCGAATATCGTAGGACTTCTTGATTTGTAACAGTTGTTTAATAAAATATTTGATGATAACGTTTCAAATGCGAATATTTCAAAAACTATTCATTTTAAGTATACAGTGTGTTATATAAATTATGCTTAGAATTTTACGATGAATCGAAAAATAAATTCATATATAGGGTGATCCATTGAAAAAAAATGAACTTTTGGGTTTTCCCTGTATACTGATCATTTTTCAAATTTTTTTTATACATAGAAAAAAAGTATTTTTTAGCACCCACATAACCATACTTTCCATTTTTTTGGGACACTTCAAATAACAAAGTTAAAGGGGGGCGACATTATAAAGAATCACCCTGTACATTAAATTTATGCGTCGTAACATTTAAATGTCCTGTCTAATTGAAAGTGTAGAATATTTAGGGTTAAATAAGGAATAGCATAAGAATTAAAAGAATACAGAACAATGCTTTCTTTGTTACTTGTAGTATGTTTGAGTTCACTAAAAGTCGTTGGAATACAATAGAACACAGAACAATATCCTTGTTCTTATTTATAGAGTTTTGATAAAAGGTAATGATTTTTATTTTATCCTTAGATTTTCCTTAATTTTCTGTCAGTTATCAATTATAAGAAAGACACACACAGTGCTCGTTAATAGTGAAACGCAGGGATGTTTTTTTTTGTTTCCAATAAGTGCAACGAACAAGAAGTTGGACAATGGGAAAACGCAGGGCCTATGAACTTTGTTTTACCCAGGTGCAGCGAGAAGAGAGTTTTTGTAACACAGGTGTAGATATTTAAGAAAACGGCGGCAGTGCGCCAGGACGAAACGTAAATGAACTGCGGCAAGAGAATCTTCATTCGATGACATACGGCAACAGTGTAAATGTGGGAATTGAGAATTGAGCGTGACGGCAGTCAAGGCTCGGTATAATCTGCGAACAAGTGCATCATAATAAGATTATATTCAGTGTTGAAATGGAAAAAATATATATGAGCAACTGGCACGCGGTTTGTTAAGACTGTTTCAATCTAAAATGGAAAATAATTAGCAATTACAGGCAAGCTTTAAAATCCAAACAGTAGATCCAATGGAAAACAATTAGTACACATCCAATAGAAAAACCAATTAGACATCAATCAGTAAGTCGTTTTGGGAACTTTATCGTTATGAATGTGCAGACTTTTTCTATATTGTGTTTCGTTTTTAAGAATTTTCAGTCCCATTGATGATTTTTATGTATCTTTAGCCCAATAAGGGGAATATTAGATGAAGGCCGAACCACTAGATCATAGTTAATTCATTGTTTCAAATAAGATTGATTTGTATGATTTATCGACAATCAGTGATGATAACCTTGATATAGCTGTTTTTATGGAAACCAGTAATAAAACATACTAGCTTGTACTTACAGAGTCTGTTTAATTTTGACAACTAATAGTAATGTAATAAAATTAGGCTATTTTCATTGTCAATTAAAAGTGAAATCAAAAGAACTCAATTAAATATTTTTTTTGAAATTTCTAAACACTTTGGATTAATAAAATTTTCAAATAAGGTATATCAAGCAGAAATACTAGCCCAATTTTAGAACTCTACCCATGAGATGAGGATTTTTTTTTTAAATACAGCAGTAAGTAAACAATCTTTGGCATAATTTCAGGTTCATCAATGGTAGCGTTTTTAAATAAAAACGCAAATTCGAAATTATTGAATTATCATGCTCTACAATTAAAATTTCTAAATAAAAATACCATATCAATATATATATATATATATATATATATATATATATATATATATATATATATATATATATGATTGAAGGGAAGAGTAACAGTCGTGCTAATATGTGTATACTTTTAAGGGCATTTACGACCAACAATAGATGGCTATATTTTAAAGAAAGTCACTCTGTACTAAATTCTCGATATATTTCGCTTGGGGTTCCAAGCATCTTTAGGAGCACTAAAAATTGAACAAAAATCAACATAAACTCTAAACTATGTAATAATGAAACAGCACTGCAACTAATTGAAAAGCAAAGCCAAAAACATCAAAACAGAGAATCTCTGCCACAAAGACATGCAAAAAACTACACGTAACTTTACGCAAACATTTGTACGTTAAAAACATTCAAAGCCAGTCATGAAAAAGCATATATATATATATATATATATATATATATATATATATATATATATATATATATATATATATATATATATATATATATATATATATATATATATATATACATAAAACCAAAACGCAATTACCGCGTCAACATTTTTTTGTTATTGCAAATGAAGTTAATAAGAGTTATCAGATGCCTTTTATTGTGTTTTTCAAATATCAGAAAAAATCTGTTAGTTTGGCTATTTATGTTTGCTTTAAAATGGTCTTATAAATCCAAAACAAAGGTTATTATATTTATTCATAGGTATACTATATCAACACGCAAAGATGTTAAACAAATTGCCTATTGCATAAACTTTCAACACTTCCGTGATGAAATACTCGACCAGTATATTATTGTACATCCACCTAAATAAATTAGTATGCAGGGGTTGCATACATGTAGGAGCTGTCAGTCAAACAATACCCTACATGCCCTACTCTTCCTCCTTTCAGTCACCAAGCCTCCTAGACCTCCAAATAAAGGCCATGACGATCTTCCATTGAACGGAACTTACCTGGCTCCTCTGCAAAGTACTCGAAACGAATAATTCTGTTAAAAATTCCCTGAAAAAGCTAGTGGGTTTTCCTGGTTATTACCCAAACATTTACCATGGGCGAAGAAGCAACAAGCGTGCCATGTTTCATTAAAATAAGTTAATTATTGTTTATATATATATATATATATATATATATATATATATTGTGACGAAGTCTATATTTTCAGAACAGCTGTAGATACTAAAAGCGGCTGTTCGAAAATAAATTTAATATAATTCACACTAGTAAAAATTCCACGCAGTAAAAATTATTATTTTTATCATTAATATTTCTTAAAAGTACGCATTTTCGAATTATCGCGGCGGAGTAAAAAAACATATCTGCAGAAGATAAGGATAAGGTATCTTCCACCGATTAAGATTTTTCAGCCGGGGACGGCAGAGAGAATTTAACTACTGAAGTAGATAGTTCACCGTTTGCCGTAGCGCGTTGGAATATATATAGCCGGAAGTAAGATTCAATAAATAGAGTCAGTTCATAGAAATTGCAGAAAAACATTAGGACACCGTACCATCCGCCCCGTGGTTGTGAGAGGCAATTCCGTAGCTTAATAACCCTACTCAACGCCGTCTAGGTAAGAATATTTTAGGTTTGTCTTATTTAATTTAATTGTAGCGAATTTTCGGATATTTTTCTCAGTTCCCACGCACCTGCCCGTCGACGTCGAGATCACGAGATCTAGCCTAGTTCCCCTTCATAGCCCTATCCCATTATTGTTGGCGTGTCGTAATACTTCTGGAAGGTGATGCTGTAGCTAACACAGACCTTCCAAGGGTGTTACCTACGACCGTTCCAATTCGACTCTGGTCTGGACGCTGTAGTACACAAGCAGGCCAAGGTCGAGTTGGTATATGGCAATATCCTTTTACAGGGTGTTCCCCTATAACCCTCCCGTTCCTTAACGACGTCCTGACGTCGAGGCGTCGGATCTCGTGGTACCGATTTCGACAGATAGGCGCCATCTTAGTTATTTGAGGAGCGTGTCTCCAATTGACCCACTTAACGGCTGCATCCACGGGTTGTAAACCACAGCACTCGGAGTTTCCGTCCGCATGACTCCCGCATTTTCTTTCCGTGGGGAATAAGTAATTTCGTTGGCCCGTCACCAGTAACATAACTTTTCTTAGAGTAAATTAGCGTGATAAGTACATTTCATATTGTGAGCATACCAGTGTGCTGTAACGTCTTATAATGTAATAAATAGTGTGGAAACTAAATTCAGTCTATTTCATAACCGTAAATAAATCTGCTACACCCTTACATACTTTCGGAAGGTCAGGCCAATACCGGGGGAGCGATTAAAGCCCGCAACCTCGGAGGTATCTATACTGCCTGCTACATCACAGGCTACCGGACTCTCTCCACAGAGCTATCCAGGCACACTGACCACAACCGTGACCAGAGCCTTGTGACGAGGTCGCACATCCTCGCAGGGAGTAAACCCTTTTAAAAATCTGGCGCCCGGGACCGTTCTTGTAAGTCCGTTAACCTGTTCCCTCGCATAATTTACCCCGCAAGTCAGGCCTCGTTACAAAATGGCGCCCAAGCTGTTTAGCCGAGCAGGGAGCCGTAACTAAAAAACTGACCATTCCGTATTGATACCGTCCCGTTACATTACCGTTCCGTTGCGATATAGTTCCGTTACATATTATTAAATAAAAAGCCGACCGTTCCGTGTTGATACCGGCCCGTTCTAATACCGTCCCGTTCCGATACAGTTGTATTACATATTATTAAACAAAAAAGCTAACCGTTCCGTGGTAATACCGTTCCGTTACAATACCGTCCCGTTCCAATATCGTTCCGTTACATATTATTAAATAAAATAGCTAACTGTTCCGTATTAATACCGTTCCGTTCCAATACCACCCCGTTCCGATATCGTTCCGTTGCAAGTTATTTAACAAAAACCGTCACCGTTATGTCCACTCCGCAAGAAAACGTCCCAAACTGGAAGGTACAGTTTGACGGAAATTCCGACCCAGCTGCCTTCCTAGAACGCTTGGAGGAAATACGCATATATTCAGGCGTCAGCAGCGACCGTCTATTATCCGCCCTCCCACAATGGTTAGATGGACCAGCCCTGTTGTGGTACCGCAACAACTGGGGCATGTGGAATCGATGGGAGGATTTCCTGACTGATTTCCGTCAATTCTACTTCCCAGTTAACTACTTGGTGGACATAGAAACGGAAGTAAGCCGGAGGCTCCAGCTACTGGATGAGCCGGTCATAAGGTATGCCACCGACCTCCAAACGCTTATCAGGAGACATGGGAATATGTCCCCGGAAAAGGAGCTAACATGGCTTAGAAGAAATCTTCTACCTCAATACCGCCAAATGCTGTGGAATTGTGACATTCCCGACATTAGAACATTCATAGAGAAGGTTAAGTCCGTCGAATCCCTCCTCCAAGAAATCCGTGGTAACCAGCGTTGGGCCGGGTTATCGACGAGGCCACAGTCAAACAATGCTCCGTACTACTCACCCCCACCGAGCCCCACCGCCAGGGCAACACCGCCAGCACCCGATATTCGACGCCGCACGTTTATACCAGCATCCAGGAGAGCTGCGCCGGACCGATGACCCCGCAGTTTCCGTCACACGAACCCTCGGAAACAAGCGTCGTAACAGACAACCGACCGTTTATGGCGATAAGCATCGCCGAAGAGACCTTCGAGGCGCTGGTGGACACCGGGGCCACGCGCTCATTCGTGGGTGGCAAAGTGGCTGATTATTGCCACTCGAAAGGCATCCCCGCGATCCCCATAGGCGACGTGGCCACTCGGGTCGCCGACGGCAATGCCATCAACATCAGACAGGCTTACGACCTGGTGATGAGGATTGGCTCACGGACTATCAGGCGCCGAATGCTATATTTATCCACATTGCCAGTCGATATTCTCTACGGAATGGACATCCTAAAGGAACACGGGTTTGAGATAGACCTCTGTACCGCTCAGTGCCGACTAAATGGAGAATTGATACCGCCCACCGTCGCAGATTGCCAGTGGCGTCTCCTGACCAAAATGTTCGGGTGTGCGGTAACGAGTTGCTGTTAGTGGTGGTTTTAAAAATTATTAACACTAAATGTACATATATATATATATATATATATATATATATATATATATATATATATATATATATATATATATATATATATATATATGGGAATAATACGTAGATTTTCCACTGCAACACTAACAAATTGAAAAGTCACTTAAAACTTTAAAACACGAAAAGAACATGGAATTATTATCAAGCCCTTCTCTTCACACAAATTTGTGTTAGCGTCAGCACTGTCCGGAACGGGGTGAAAACTGAAAACATTAAAAGTAGTTCAATGTTAATATGGTACTAAATAATAAAATGTGTGAAAAGCCTGGATGCAGCAAGTGCGTTATGGTAGTGAATTTCCATAGAAATGATCTGGCACAAAATATTTTATTATAACTTTTTATTCTTGCAACATAGAAATCTAAATTTTGGTGTATAGTTTAATTTTTATATCGTAAACCTACCTGCCAAATTTGGTTATCTTATCTTTTTTATTTTTTGAGATACAAATTTTTTTCGAATCAAACCTTAAATTTTCCCGGAAAACCTCGTCCGATTTTCCTGACTAACGAAATTATCCAAGCCATTTACAGAAGGAAGGCACATGCCAAATTTTATCAAAATCGGCCGATTATATTTTGAGTTATTGGTGTGATACCTATATATATATATATATATATATATATATATATATATATATATATATATATATATATATATATATATATATATATATATATATATATATATATATATATATATATATATATATATATATATATATATAGTTTATTATTATATAAATAGTACAAAGCATCTTACAAATAAGTCTAAACTTGTGGCTGCAAATGATGCAATTTTGACTAAATTTTAATCTAAATGTCAATTGTTCTAAAGTTCTGTCATCTGATTTCTAATCTCCAAAACTACCTCACCTCATTATGTACCATTACAATTTCTAGAAATATGGATGGTACAGAAACATTATTTATATATATATATATATATATATATATATATATATATATATATATATATATATATATATATATATATATTATATATATATATATATATATATATATATATATATATATATATATATATATATATATATATATATATATATATATATTATTTATATATATATATATATATATATATATATATATATATATAAATTGAAACTGACCCCGAATATGAGTTCTAGGGGTTCTAGGGGTCCTAGTTCGCGCTCATTTGCAAACAATTTTTCAAAATTCAAAAGTCGAGATCTCCCCATTAGTGAATTTTTTCCACGAAAATTTACTAAAATGTATTATAGTCTTTGATTCTAGAATACTGTGGTCTGTTAAGCGCAGTCGTAATGTTTGTAAATCATGCTATCACATAGTTTGTTAGACCGGCGTTCCATTCATTTGTCTTGAGCGGTATTTTTACTGCTCACTGCAGTGTTAAAAGCAATGGTTTTTTCCCCACTATTTTAAACACATGGGTGGGGGACTGTATTGTATAGCAATACAGCTCTATCGACTTAAGTGTTCGGAAATATCAACGCACACCTAACCCGAATTCATTCCCAGTTGCTATTGACCTACTCATATTCTCGGAATCAAGACGTGGTACCTACTTCATTCCAAGTCACTATTAACCGACTATTTATGAAATCAAATAAGTAAATTAAATCGATTGTCATAAAATATGTAGTGTATGTGTATTAAGACTAAGGGAAAAAGAAATAAAACATATTTAACTGTACACATTTTGATTATATTTTAGGGTGTGCGGCGCACACCTAGCTCACTAGGAGAAATCGCCACTGCAGATTGCACAGAGCTTACGACTGGGGAACAAGTATCAACAGAAGGCCCTTCCTTCCACACCTATCTGCCGTCGAACAGCAGGAGCTGCAGCGATTCCTAGCTGACGAGTTACCAGCTTTTCCAGATATCAAAGGCCCTACTCACCTGGCACAACACCGTATACGGCTTGCTAAGACCACGCCTATCAAGCAAAGGTATAGACCCCGTAACCCGAAAATGCAGGAAATAATTAATGAAGAGGTGGATAGAATGTTAGCAGAAGGCATCATAGAGCCGTCGTCTAGCCCCTGGAGCTCGCCAATCGTGATTGTCAAAAAGAAAGATGGTACTCCACGCTTCTGCGTAGACTTCCGCAAAGTTAATGAGGTATCGGTTAAGGATGCGTATCCCCTCCCGTACATCTCGGCCATATTAGACAAACTGAGGCGAGCTAAGTATATCACCACCCTCGACCTGCGGCAGGGATACTGGCAGATACCGTTGACGCCGGAAAGTCGACCGATCACGGCGTTCACCGTCCCCGGAAGAGGCATATTCCAGTTCAGGGTAATGTGCTTCGGTCTCCACTCGGCCAGCGCGACGTTCCAACGTCTACTAGATAGGATCATAACTCCTGACATGGACGACATCGCGTTCGCCTATTTGGACGACGTAATTGTGTTGGGAGAGACTGTGTTGGGAGAGACCTTCGAACAGCACCTGAACAACCTCCGGGAAGTATTCCGCTGACTCCGTAACGCTAACCTACAGCTAAACCCAGACAAGTGCCACTTTTGCCGCCGTTCCCTCACAGACTTAGGACACGTGGTGAACGAGGAGGGAATACACACCGATCCAGATAAGGTGGCGGCAATCCGCGCTATGCCCCCGCCGAACAACGTTCGTAGCCTACGTAGGTTTTTGGGAGTCTGCTCGTGGTAGCGAAGGTTCCTGAAGGACTTTTCGCAAGTAGGAGCCCCACTAACCAGGCTCCTAAAGAAGAAGGAGAAATGGAGTTGGACCGTACACCAACAACAGGCGTTCGACGACCTAAAGACCGGACTCACCGAGGCCCCAGTGTTAGCGTGCCCAGACTTTACGAAGCGCTTCACGTTACAAACCGACGCTTCCAACGACGGACTGGGTGTAGCGCTGACGCAAAACCTGAAAGAGGGGGAACGAGTAATAGCGTATGCCAGCCGTACTCTGACCGGCCCGGAAAAGAATTACTCCGTAACAGAAAAAGAATGTCTGGCCAGAGTGTGGGGCATAGAAAAGATGCGGCCGTATCTGGAAGGCTATAGCTTCACCGTAATAACCGACCATATGTCCCTCCGTTGGCTACAGTCAATCCGTAGCCCTTCAGGAAGGTTGGCACGCTGGAGTGTGTTCCTCCAGCAATACGACTTCGCCATAAAATACAGGAAAGGCGCCATGAACCGCGTGGCCGACGCGTTATCGCGAAACGCGTTACCGGCTAGGAACACGCCGAAGGAACATGCTTGCTTCAGCCGAGAAGACGCCCAATGCACGTGGTTCATAAATAAAATCGCCGAGGTGCAGAAGAATCCCGATGCGTTTCCGGACTACCGTGTGGAAGGGGGGAAGCTCTATAGGCACTTCTGGGACTCCAACGGGTTCGCCAAACCCGAAGTATACAACCCGTGGAAAATATGCGTCCCGAAAAACTTCAGGTCAAGGATACTGGAACAAAACCATGATGCGCCCACCGCGGGGCATTTAGGAGTCGCCAAGACCATAGCGCGCATAACCCACAACTACTACTGGCCCGGCATGTTCCGAGACATCGCACGTTATGTCCGGCAGTGTGATCGTTGCCAAAGGTATAAGGTGTCACAGCAACAACTTCCTGGGAAAATGCAGCCGTTTGTCAGCAAGGGGCCTTGGGAGGTCGTGAGTATAGAGAGAATTTAACTACTGAAGTAGATAGTTCACCGTTTGCCGTAGCGCGTTGGAATATATATAGCCGGAAGTTAGATTCAATAAATAGAGTCAGTTCATAGAAATTGCAGAAAAACATTAGGACACCGTACCGTCCGCCCCGTGGTTGTGAGAGGCAATTCCGTAGCTTAATAACCCTACTGAACGCCGTCTAGGTAAGAATATTTTAGGTTTGTCTTATTTAATTTAATTGTAGCGAATTTTCGGATATTTTTCTCAGTTCCCACGCGCCTGCCCGTCGACGCCGAGATCGCGAGATCTAGCCTAGTTCCCCTTCATAGCCCTATCCCATTATTGTTGGCGTGTCGTAATACTTCTGGAAGGTGATGCTGTAGCTAACACAGACCTTCCAAGGGTGTTACCTACGACCGTTCCAATTCGACTCTGGTCTGGACGCTGTAGTACACAAGCAGGCCAAGGTCGAGTTGGTATATGACAATATCCTTTTACAGGGTGTTCCCCTATAACCCTCCCGTTCCTTATCGACGTCCTGACGTCGAGGCGTCGGATCTCGTGGTACCGATTTCGACGGATAGGCGCCATCTTAGTTATTTGAGGAGCGTGTCTCCAATTGACCCACTTAACGGCTGCATCCACGGGTTGTAAACCACAGCACTCGGAGTTTCCGTCCGCATGACTCCCGCATTTTCTTTCCGTGGGGAATAAGTAATTTCGTTGGCCCGTCACCAGTAACATAACTTGTCTTAAAGTAAATTAGCGTGATAAGTACATTTCATATTGTGAGCATACCAGTGTGCTGTAACGTCTTATAATGTAATAAATAGTGTGGAAACTACATTCAGTCTATTTCATAACCGCAAATAAATCTGCTACACCCTTACATACTTTCGGAAGGTCAGGCCAATACCGGGGGAGCGATTAAAGCCCGCAACCTCGGAGGTATCTATACGGCCTGCTACATCACAGGCTACCGGACTCTCTCCACATAGCTATCCAGGCACTCTGACCACAACCGTGACCAGAGCCGTGTGACGAGGTCGCAGACATCCTCGCAGGGAATAAACCCTTTTAAAAATCTGGCGCCCGGGACCGTTCTTGTAAGTCCGTTAACCTGTTCCATTGCATAATTTACCCCGCAAGTCAGGCCTCGTTACAAAATGGCGCCCAAGCTGTTTAGCCGAGCAGGGAGCCGTAACTAAAAAACTGACCATTCCGTATTGATACCGTCCCGTTACATTACCGTTCCGTTGCGATATAGTTCCGTTACATATTATTGAATAAAAAGCCGACCGTTCCGTGTTGATACCGGCCCGTTCTAATACCGTCCCGTTCCGATACAGTTTTGTTACATATTATTAAACAAAAAAGCTAACCGTTCCGTGGTAATACCGTTCCGTTACAATACCGTCCCGTTCCAATATCGTTCCGTTACATATTATTAAATAAAATGGCTAACTGTTCCGTATTAATACCGTTCCGTTCCAATACCGCCCCGTTCCGATATCGTTCCGTTGCAAGTTATTTAATAAAAACCGTCACTGTTATGTCCACTCCGCAAGAAAACGTCCCAAACTGGAAGGTACAGTTTGACGGAAATTCCGACCCAGCTGCCTTCCTAGAACGCTTGGAGGAAATACGCATATATTCAGGCGTCAGCAGCGACCGTCTATTATCCGCCCTCCCACAATGGTTAGATGGACCAGCCCTGTTGTGGTACCGCAACAACTGGGGCATGTGGAAGGGAGGATTTCCTGACTGATTTCCGTCAATTCTACTTCCCAGTTAACTACTTGGTGGACATAGAAACGGAAGTAAGCCGGAGGCTCCAGCTACTGGATGAGCCGGTCATAAGGTATGCCACCGACCTCCAAACGCTTATCAGGAGACATGGGAATATGTCCCCGGAAAAGGAGCTAACATGGCTCAGAAGAAATCTTCTACCTCAATACCGCCAAATGCTACGTAGGTTTTTGGGAGTCTGATCGTGGTAGCGAAGGTTCCTGAAGGACTTTTCGCAAGTAGGAGCCCCACTAACCAGGCTCCTAAAGAAGAAGGAGAAATGGAGTTGGACCGTACACCAACAACAGGCGTTTGACGACCTAAAGACCGGACTCACCGAGGCCCCAGTGTTAGCGTGCCCAGACTTTACGAAGCGCTTCACGTTACAAACCGACGCTTCCAACGACGGACTGGGCGTAGCGCTGATGCAAAACCTGGAAGAGGGGGAACGAGTAATAGCGTATGCCAGCCGTACTCTGACCGGCCCGGAAAAGAATTACTCCGTAACAGAAAAAGAATGTCTGGCCATAGTGTGGGGCATAGAAAAGATGCGGCCGTATCTGGAAGGCTATAGCTTCACCGTAATAACCGACCATATGTCCCTCCGTTGGCTACAGTCAATCCGGAGCCCTTCAGGAAGGTTGGCACGCTGGAGTGTGTTCCTCCAGCAATACGACTTCGCCATAAAATACAGGAAAGGCGCCATGAACCGCGTGGCCGACGCGTTATCGCGAAACGCGTTACCGGCTAGGAACACGCCGGAGGAACATGCTTGCTTCAGCCGAGAAGACGCCCAATGCACGTGGTTCATAAATAAAATCGCCGAGGTGCAGAAGAATCCCGATGCGTTTCCGGACTACCGTGTGGAAGGGGGGAAGCTCTATAGGCACTTCTGGGACTGCAACGGGTTCGCCAAACCCGAAGTATACAACCCGTGGAAAATATGCGTCCCGAAAAACTTCAGGTCAAGGGTACTGGAACAAAACCATGATGCGCCCACCGCGGGGCATTTAGGAGTCGCCAAGACCATAGCGCGCATAACCCACAACTACTACTGGCCCGGCATGTTCCGAGACATCGCACGTTATGTCCGGCAGTGTGATCGTTGCCAAAGGTATAAGGTGTCACAGCAACAACTTCCTGGGAAAATGCAGCCGTTTGTCAGCAAGGGGCCTTGGGAGGTCGTGAGTATAGATCTGGTAGGACCGCTACCCCGATCCAATAAGGGTAACTGCTACCTGGTCGTCATGCACGATCGGTTCACTAAGTGGGTAGAAGCGAAACCGTTGCGAAAATCGTCTCTAAAGCCGTAGCCGAGATGCTCTTCGAACAGGTTATGATGCGCTTCGGGACCCCACGAATAGTTATTAGCGACAATGGCCCCCAATTCACCGGTCGCATATTCAAAGGATTGCTAAAAGAAATGGGCATCAAACACCGTTTAACACCCCCGTACACACCCCAAGCAAATCCCGTGGAGAGAAGCAACCGCACGCTAAAGACCATGATATCGCTGTTTTGTGACAGCGAACAGGCCAGATGGGATGAGAGATTACCCGAGCTAGTGTTCGCCATAAACACCGCTAAATAGCAGTCGACCGGCTTCTCTCCGGCGTTCCTCAATTTTGGGCGGGAATTGCCGGCACCGAGCATGATACCGACCACCGAACCAGCAGACGGAGACGACGCCATCGTGGACGCTCCCCAAATCAACCACCAATTGAATCGAGTGGAAAAGTTGCAGGAAACCTTCGAACTCGCAAAGATCAACCTCGAGAGGGCCTTTTCTCAGCAGAGCGGCCATTACAACCTGAGGCGTCGCGACTGGCGATGTGCCGTAGGTGACCGCGTCCTACGGGTAAATCGTCCACTGTCTTCGGCACCCCGGGGCTTTGCGGCAAAATTGGCCCCGAAATATACGGGACCATACACCGTGAGCAAAGTGGTGTCGCGGGTGGTCTACGACCTGAAAGACGAAGCGGGTAAGAGGTATCATAATATCCACATCAAAGACCTCAAACCGTACCACCCGCCGTCTCCGCTGTTCCCGGTCAACATGAGGAGGAACCCCGTCCGTCAACTACATAGTGCAGGTGTACCTCAACCCAGGTCTCCAAGACACCACCCGGCACATACCAAGAGGCGTCGACTACAAAGAAGGCACCGCGTCATTCCAGACCTTGGGACACAACTGCCAGTAAACGCTGTCGTAAGTGACCGACCCCAACATACACCATTACACCATAATTAGTATTAAGTTCATAATAGGTTAAGGCTTAGTTGGTAGAGTAAAATTTTTTTTGTGAGAATTTCAGTGTTTTGTTATCGTTATTGTTAGTTGTAGGTAGGTGACGGCCAACAAGTCGGTAAGAATAAAATATTTGTATGCAAATATTTTCTGTACGAAGGGGGGGGGGGGGTCGTGTGACGAAGTCTATATTTTCAGAACAGCTGTAGATACTAAAAGCGGCTGTTTGAAAATAAATTTAATATAATTCACACTAGTAAAAATTCCACGCAGTAAAAATTATTATTTTTATCGTTAATATTTCTTAAAAGTACGCATTTTCGAATTATCGCGGTGGAGAAAAAAAACATATCTGCAGAAGATAAGGATAAGGTATCTTCCACCGATTAAGATTTTTCAGCCGGGGACGGCAGAGAGAATTTAACTACTGAAGTAGATAGTTCACCGTTTGCCGTAGCGCGTTGGAATATATATAGCCGGAAGTTAGATTCAATAAATAGAGTCAGTTCATAGAAATTGCAGAAAAACATTAGGACACCGTACCGTCCGCCCCGTGGTTGTGAGAGGCAATTCCGTAGCTTAATAACCCTACTGAACGCCGTCTAGGTAAGAATATTTTAGGTTTGTCTTATTTTATTTAATTGTAGCGAATTTTCGGTTATTTTTCTCAGTTCCCACGCGCCTGCCCGTCGACGTCGAGATCGCGAGATCTAAACTAATTCCCCTTCATAGCCCTATCCTATTATTGTTGGCGTGTCGTAATACTTCTGGAAGGTGATGCTGTAGCTAACACAGACCTTCCAAGGGTGTTACCTACGACCGTTCCAATTCGACTCTGGTCTGGACGCTGTAGTACACAAGCAGGCCAAGGTCGAGTTGGTATATGACAATATCCTTTTACAGGGTGTTCCCCTATAATCCTCCCGTTCCTTATCGACGCCCTGACGTCGAGGCGTCGGATCTCGTGGTACCGATTTCGACGGATAGGCGCCATGTTAGCTATTTGAGGAGCGTGTCTCCAATTGACCCACTTAACGGCTGCATCCACGGGTTGTAAACCACAGCACTCGGAGTTTCCGTCCGCATGACTCCCGCATTTTCTTTCCGTGGGGAATAAGTAATTTCGTTAGCCCGTCACCAGTAACATAACTTGTCTTAGAGTAAATCAATGATAAGTACATTTCATATTGTGAGCATACCAGTGTGCTGTAACGTCTTATAATGTAATAAATAGTGTGGAAACTACATTCAGTCTATTTCATAACCGTAAATGAATCTGCTACACCCTTACAAACTTTCGGAAGGTCAGGCCAATACCGGGGGAGCGATTAAAGCCCGCAACCTCGGAGGTATCTATACTGCCTGCTACATCACAGGCTACCGGACTCTCTCCACAGAGCTATCCAGGCACTTTAAACACAACCGTGGCCAGAGCCTAGTGACGCGGTCGCAGACATCCTCGCAGGGAGTAAACCCTTTCAAAATCTGGCGCCCGGGACCGTTCTTGTAAGTTCGTTAACCTGTTCCATCGCATAATTTACCCCGCAAGTCAGGCCTCGTTACAATATATATATATATATATATATATATATATATATATATATATATATATATATATATATATATATATATATATATATAAAATCATATAGAAAAAACTGACCCCAGATATGGCTTACAGAGGGCCTAGTTCGTTTTAAGAATTTTTTTTCAAAATCAAAAAGTCAAGATATCCCCCATAGCGATTTTTTTCTCGGAAAATTCACTCAAACTTCAGCATGTAAGTCCCAGTGTTTGTTCAGACCCGAGTCTTGTGCTTTTTTTGCGTGTTGCTTTTGCAATAATGTAAATTGTTTCCTATTTTCAAAAAAAAAAAAAAGAAAATATGCCTTTTGAGTAATCCTTATTGAAATTTTCACCTCTTTAAACCTTTGCTACCTGAGTTCATATTGACTGAATCACCTAATTATAATCCACTTTTATAAAACAAGTCACAAGTCAGGGTGGCTTCTTAGCTTATATGTTTTTATTTTAACTACATATTATTAGCTGAAAACAAAATTAACCATCAACAGTTTATACAAAATGTATTGTAGGTATATTGTAAGGACATTGAATTTTCACATTACACTTATCGCTGTTCACATGGACACAACATAATAACTGAACTACGAAACCTCTTTAAGATAGGACAATGTTTATTTTTCATACATTCAAATTGTTTATCACTTATATTTTCTTACCAGTAGACAAATAGGTTTGCCAATTAATGAATGAGCAGGTGTCATAGAGGTGAAAATGGCAATGGTGCTTCCTCTTTTACCTGCAAGACGTTTTCATCAAGGTGTCGAAGTAAGCAGTCGGCAGCTTACTGATGCTGGTGTGGAGCCAAGGCTGGTAAACACGTTTAGAGCATACCTTCTCCATCAATGGGGAAATAAGAACATCTCTGTCTATCGATTGCCGCATCGAAGAAATAATGCTGTGGAATCATTCCATGGCTCAATTTTACAAACAGTTGGAAGGCAGCATCCAAGTTTTTGGGTCTTCATAAAGTCTTACAACGACCAGAAAATTTAAAGGCTTTTGATGCTCAGAGGCTTAAGCTTCACCTTCCCATCGGCAATCAAAGACGGAGACGTTACCAGGAGCTCGATCGGAAAATAGGCAAGTACATATGGAATAGGCATTGCTTGTAGTTGCCCTTACTTGGGATACCATTCCATATAGAATATTCATCTATGTTCAGGTGTTTACAAATATATCAATCCACTTACCTTTCTGGTTATATACATTTGTGTGTCTTATTTATAAAAAATATAATGTAATTTATGTACAATGTTCCAACTTGTAGGTACACACACCACAAGAATTACCTCAAAGTCATATCTTCTCACTCAAAGTGGTCAAGGGTTCAGAAGAGCGGTAAAATTTATATCACATTATAGAAATTTTCGCTTGCAGCATTAAAGAAATGTATAAAAATAAATTTAAAGAGACACTTGAAAGATCATTCACTCAATGCGAACTGTACTCACTAAGTGATTGACTGTTAGAATATGTGGCAGGCATGTGTTTTTGTTCAAATAAATAAGTAAATAAATTTATTATGATGTTAAGAAATAAAAGAAACCACCTTTTTATATCGCGGGGAAAATAAGGGTTAAAAATAAAGAAATGTATTGTATTTCATTAATGTATTACAGTATAACTTTGTCTATTACATTGGTTTTCCTGCCAACATTTTCTTAAGGTTTTTAAAATGACTATAATCTCAGATTCAACTTCATGTACAATTTTAGAATAAGGTTTCGTTCCCAACTTTTCTGTATTTTAGTTGTTTAATATACGAAGATTGTTATTATTCCTCATAATATAAAAAATAATTGTAGTTTCGAATTGGAACATTAATTATCTAATTTTTTTCGTGAACCATACCCCCAACCTGAAATTAATATTTGCAGAGATATTTTTACTTTTTCATTACAAAACGTTCAGTTATCATCTTCTATTTATAACTAGTCTTATCACCAAAGCATCAAAAAGCTGACTTCTAATTTTAATTAATTATGTCAAAGTATTTGAGTAATTCACAATTATTTCAAATTACAAATTATTATAAAATTTAAAATTACCACTACATCTATATACAGTGTGTCCCAAACTGGATGGGAATGTATTGCTATCTCCGTTATTATTAGAGATAGGGAGACGGCTAAATTAGCAATGTTTTGTAGAATTTCATGCTCGTTCCAAATATGACTTGTATTTTGCCCTGCTTCTTTTCGTTTTCAAGTTATTTTGAAAAAAAAACAAAATTTGTCGATTTCTTTTTTCTTCAATATTTAAGTAGGTGTTGATCTGACATGTCTAACACTTGCACATTATCAGGACACTTTTTACAGAGTAATCTTTTTGTGCTATTCCCAACTTTGGATTGTCATTTGTTTTTGAGCTACTTGGTATCAACGTTTTTTTTATGGCAGCCATATTGGATTTTTTGCTCATGTGATTGCCTGTGAAAAGAGCTTTCTAATGATATACAACATGCTTGAGAAATCTTGTAGTTGCACTGACAATTTTGAAAAAAAAACTGTTATGAGGATAGTAGGCTATGAAATGCAATACCAGAAAACAAATGACAAAAAAAGTGTTTTAAAATAAGTAGGCGATGTAGTCTAACAATATACTTATCTTTTTCACATAATTTCCGTAATGATTCACGATAAAAAATATTGTGATTTAATTTACAATACCTAATTAGGTAATAATGCTAGGTAATATTATGTGAGACAGTTTAATAACGAAACCCGGCAATAACAAATAGAAACTTAAACTCCACAAAACAACACAATTAGAAACGGAACTCAACAAATAATAAAATAAACTAAAAAATACACTAAATAGAAAATCGTTCAATATGGCCACCGTTTTGTTCAATACACTTTATACACCTTTTTGAAACATGCCTGCAAACTCTGGTGAGGGTGTTTTGGTTAATATGATTTATAGCTTCCGTGATTCTGTTTCGTAATTCATTGATATTTTGTGGTGGATCGAATTTATACACATCATTCTTCAGAGTACCCCAAAGATAAAAATCCAAGGGTGTTATATCAGGACTTCGAGCACACCAATGAACCGGCCCATTGTTACAAATGACACGATTATTAAAATTTTGGTACAAAAATTCTTTGATGATCCTAGCATTGTGAGCTGGACAACCGTCTTGTTGGTACCAAATCTCGTTTAAATTATCACGAACTCTGCTAATTGTTGGTAAAATATCATTTCTCAATAGATTAAGATACATTTCCCCAGTTAAATTATTTTAAAAAAAGAACGGACCAACAATGAAGTTACCTGAATTTCTTTTTAAATTGACTTTCTAATATAAAAATAAAAATAACAGTTTTTTACCTAATAAACCACACCAAACATTAATACCAAATATGTCTTGCAATCGTCTTGCTTCCTTTAGATGGGGATTTTCACTTGCCCAATAATGCCTATTATGGCGATTATACATACCACAATTTGAAAATCTGGATTCATCAGTCCATATTATTTTCAAATGAAAATTTTCATCTTGCTGACATTGTCCTTGATACCATCTGCAGAATTGAAATCGCTTAGGGTAATCGTCAACATTTAACCCTCGTACGATTGTAGGTTTGTATGGGTGGTAATGACTTTGTTTTAATACATGGTGTACCGTACTTTTTGGAACGTCAATTTGTTCACCATAAAACCGAACAGATTGCGGAGGGTTTTCGTTTGAAACCTGTAAGACGGCATTATTTCTTTCTTCATTTCTAGGCATTGGTAGTCTCTTTGCGTGGAAGCTACCGTCGTTCAATAGATTGGTCACTATCCTGCGAAATATTTTGCTGTTTGGTTGTCGTCTTTCTGGGTAGTTGTTTCGATATGAATTTGCAGCTGCCGCAGTATTTCGGTTAGAACGAATATAACATTCCAACATGTCAAAATATTCTTCATTACTGAACATATTGTTGAATAACATTTAAAATAAACAGGAAACAAACTATTTAGTACCAAATTTTAGGCAACGTGTTAAATACACCTCAAATTGTTCAGATAATTAATAATGACAGTAGTCTTACTTGTCGCGATAGTTTTATATCCATGGCAACCTTTCTTCTGTTGTTTTTCAGTTGACTTACGTTTAAAAATCAAACAATTTTCAAAGGCGTCTTCGTAAGTCATTAACCTGCTTTTTATTGAGTTCTGTTAGTAGATTTAGTTATTTATTAGATTTACCTATTTAATTTAATTATAACAATTTTTTAGGATAATGTAAAGTAAAATACCATTTTTAATAATGGGCCGATTCATTAGTGTAGTTCGTATTTTTTTATCGTGAATCATTACGGAAAATTATGTTAAAAGTAGAAGTCTATTGTTAGACTCCATGGCCTACTGCTTTTTGAACACTTTTTTTGTCATTTGTTTTCTGGTATTGGATTTCATAGCCTACTATCCTCAAACCGGTTTTTCTCAAAAATTGTCAGTGCAATTACAAGATTTCTTAAGCATGTTATACATCATTGGAAAGCTCTTTTCACATTGGCAAAAAATCCAATATGGCTGCCATAATAAAAACAATCGTTGATACCTGTAGCTCAAAAACAAATGACAATCCAAAGTTAAAAATAGCACAAAACGATTACTCTATAAAAAGTGTCCTTAAAATGTGGAAGTCTTAGACATGTCAGATCAACGTCTACTTAGATATTGAAGAAAAAATAAATCGACAAATTTTGGTTTTTTCAAAATAAATCGACAACGAAAAAAGGAAAGGCAAAGTACAAGTAATATTTGGAACGAGCATGCAATTCTACAAAACATTGCTAATTTAACCGTCTCGCTGTCTCTAATAATAACGGAGATAGCAATATATTCCCATCCAGTTTCGGACAGACTGTATATAGAAATCTTGATGCAGCTGTAATATATTCACAGCGAAATATATCGAGCATAATAGCAAAGAACTTGCTTTGAGTAGTTTTTTATGCCGTAATATTTTGCACCAGGATCTAAAAAATATAGCAGGCAGTCACAAAAAGGACCTACAATTAATTAGAGTAATATACGTTTAGCTGAATATATATATATATATATATATATATATATATATATATATATATATATATATATATATATATATATATATATATATATATATATATATATATATATATATATATATATATATATATATATATATATATATATATATATATATATATATATATATATATATATATATATATATATATATATATATATATATATATATATTACCGATAATTCAAATTGATGGGCTGATGTTAATGAAATGTTGCAGTTGTTTCAGTGACAGACTTTGTGGTTATAAAAATTCGCTACCATTATTTTTAAATTTATTTTTTAGCTTTATGCACTGTGCTAATATTTCATTTGTTGTCATAATTTGTAATTGAGCGGGTACCTACAAATTTTAAGTTTTTCATTACAATTATAATACTTTTATGTCGTTAATAGTTTTATGTCGTAAATATATTTGTTCATCTAAATTGTACATGTGTTTTATAAATAGGTATAGGCTTGTGGTGTGGTCAACATAATTTTATTGAAGGATAACGCTCCCAAATTAGACTGTCAAACTATTTTGTGCATATTGTCCTTTTAATGTTTTAGGCGAATTTTCAATATAAAAATGCATTATTGACGTTTCTATATCATTCTTTTTTCACATACTATCCATAATTATCATTCACCTGCAACCAGTATTTGACTAGCTTTCAGAAGAAGTTTGCTTTTAATTGTGATCAAATAATATCAATTATTTTATCATAATTTATCATTATGATTATGACACAATTTTATACAAAACTGTTACATTTGTGTATTTTCATATTATCACAATGTTTCTTAAGCCGCATTCATGATTAATAATGTGTTTTTGGTGAGTTTAATGTAGGTACAGGTTAAAAATAATATTACAAACATTCACTGTTAGTTGTATATTATATTTAAATCATAATTATATCTACCTCAGTTTTTAGTCTTGGGTATTTCACCATATGGACATTTTGCAGGTGTATCGCAGTGCTCTACAGATGCAGGGGAATTTTGTTCTATGGTCAGCTGAAATCTACGATAAAAGATAAACTTGACTAGCAACTACACTCATTTATTTGCTGTTGACTTCTGAACAACTTTTGCCATATTTTTTAACACTTCTAGGACTCCTAGTGCTGAAATCAAACCTGTGACCTTCACACTGATAGAATTTCCCACTATCACGCAACAGTCAACCTTATATCTACATTAAACCATAAATATGTTTTGTTCTAAATTATAATATTGTGTAGAAATAAGAAAATAATTATATCTTAAAGTTTATTTCATTCAAACATATTGAGAACCTCGGTGGTTCAGGGGTAAGAACGTGTGCCTCTGAACCGAAGGCTAGTGGGTTCGATCCCAGGGTACTCCTTTCACTTTTTCAGTGCAAACTCTAACATTAAAATCAACCGAAGTTCTGGCATTGTATTTGAGCAAGTTGAATGTCTGCGCATTCCGCCCTTCGGAGGGGGCGTAAAGCCGTCGATCCCGTGTTCATGCGATGTTGGGCACGTTAAAGATCCCTACCCTCCTTACAGAAAGGCAGGGGTTCGGCAAAATTTCCGGGATAGTGAGGTGAAACTGCTCCCTGGCGTCGGTGATTGGCCATAGTCGGGGAAATAGGCCAACGTTAAAGAAACAAAACACACACATTCAAACATATTGTTATAATAGTGAATTTTCTTTATATATATATATATATATATATATATATATATATATATAAACATATAAAAATTGAAACTGACCCCAGAAATGTGTTCTGGGGGGCCTTATTAGCTCTGATTTGAAGACATTTTTTCAAAATTCAAAAGTCGGGACCTCCTCATTAGTGAATTTTTTTAAAATGTTATTCAACAATATGTTCATTGTATTTGAGCAAGTTGAATGTCTGCGCATTCCGCCCTTCGGAGGGGGCGTAAAGCCGTCGATCCCGTGTTCATGCGATGTTGGGCACGTTAAAGATCCCTACCCTCCTTACAGAAAGCCAGGAGTTCGGCAAAATTTCCGGGATAGTGAGGTGAAACTACTCCCTGGCGTCGGTGATTGGCCATAGTCGGGGAAATAGGCCGACGTTAAAGAAACAAAACACACACATTCAAACATATTGTTATATTAATGAATTTTCTTTAAAAAAATTCACTAATGAGGAGATCCCGACTTTTGAATTTTGAAAAAATGTCTTCAAATCAGAGCTAATAAGGCCCCCCAGAACACATATCCGGGGTCAGTTTCAATTTTTATATGTTATATATATATATATATATATATATATATATATATATATATATATATATATATATATATATATATATATATATATATATATATATATATATTATATGAGGGCGTAGTTGGCGCCAATAGGGGCTAACCAAACAAGTGGCCCTCCTGAACCGCCGCAGCCTCGGAACCGCTGTTGCATTACTTCGAGACATTGGCTGTCTTCGCTTTAATATAATACATAACATAGGTAATACAACATATAATACAATACATACAAATCATACTCACAACATATACCTATATACAACACATAAACAAATAAAACACAACACGTTTTAAAATGATTTGCCACTACTGTAAGCAAGAGACATTTCTTTTCTGCCTTGCCTCCCTCTTCATCTCTTGGTCTCCCTTTCTTTAGTCTCGATAATTTTTCGGACCACTGTGTGCACTAGGTTCCAGCATTCCTGGGATTCCAGCAAGCTGCTCGCCATAGATTTGGCGTTAAACACTTCCCTCTTGGCTTGGGCATATTCCTTTCGGACATTCTCCCATCTTGGACAGGCGAATAGAGTGTGTTCTACATCGTCAATCGCCCCGCAGTAGTCACAAGACTCCGTATCCATCCTCCTTCGCTCGTAGAGGTACTTGCCTAAACAGCCATGGCCCGACAGTGCTTGGGTCAAGAAGTAGTCAACCTCTCCGTGCTTTCTTTCACTCCAGGTTCTAATATTTGGAATAATCCTCCAGGTCCAGCGGCCTTTCGTGCTGTTCTCCCATTTCGTCTGCCATCTAGTCATCAGTTGAGACCTAGCAGTTTCTCGTGTTAGACCGCCATATCGTTCTTGTCTCTCCTGGATGAGCAGCTCCACTGGTGGCACTCCTGCAATCACAGCTGCAGCCTCTGCTGAAATTGTCCTATATGCGCTACATATTCTAATGGAGAGTATTCGCTGCACCATTGTGAGTCTCTGTACAAGCTTTTTGTTTTTAATAACACTGTGCCACGTAGGGGCAGCATACAATATCTGCGACATTGCGACACTCATTAACAGTCTCCTCTTTGATGCCCTGGGACCTTCGATGTTGGGTAGTAGTCTAGTTAGGGCAACACCTGTCTTTTCGGCTTTCTGAGCCACTTGGTTAACCTGCTCAGCGAACGTTAGCTTGGTGTCCAGCCAAACCCCTAGGTATTTGATTGATTTTTTCGGCAATACTTTGCTTCCCTCTACAATAAATTGGATGGGAGCCATTTTCCTCTTAGGTGTAAGTATGACTGCTTCCGTCTTTTCAGGGGCCAGTTCGAGTCGTTTCGCTCCCATCCAAGCTGTTACGCTTTTCAGTGCCTTGTTTGCCGTGCTCATCAGTAGCTCTTCGGTCTTGGCAACCACTACCACAGCCACATCATCTGCGAAGCCCACAAGAGTCACCCCCGCGGGTAGCGCCATCCTCAGCAGTCCATCGTACAGCAAGTTCCACAGTGTGGGCCCAAGGACCGAACCCTGCGGAACGCCACTGCTCATTCGCCTACTCGTTACAGATTCCCCAGCTTCCAGGATTATTTCTCTTTCTGACAAGTATGATGCTATAATGTTGATCAAACCTTCGTCGATTCTTCGCTTTCTTAGTTCTTCCAGTATTTTCTGCCACGACATTAAAAGCATTTCTAATATCCAAAGTTATCACTGCACAAAGTCTTCGGTATTTCCATGAGTAGGCAGCGGCCTCCCTGGCGATGGTTAACACTTCGTTGATAGCGTCCGCAGTCTGTCGGCCCACTCTAAAGCCATATTGTCTCTCTGCCAAGTCTCCTGTTCGTTCAATCTCTCTCTTCAGTCTCGCCAATATGAGGTGTTCATATAGTTTGCCTTCTACATCGAGCAGGCAGATGGGTCTCCGCGACAGTCCGTCTGCTTTGGGTATCAGCACCAGTTTGGCCCGTTTCCACCATGTCGGGAAGTAACCTTCGGCTGCCAAGTGGTTGTAGACAGACAAGATGAGTTCTGGTCTTTCCTCCGCGACTACTTTCAGTATCTCTGAAGGGATGTATCCTGGTCCAGGTGCCTTATTTATTTTAAGCTTTTTGACGGCTACTAGCAGTTCTTCAGGTGTGAAACTTGTAATTCCTCCATCGCGCACCCGCTGCCACACTACTGGGTCGTGGGTAGGGAAGAGACGGTCGACAGCACTCTCCACCATGGGCATCGACATCGTACACAACGGGTATCCAAACATTTTTTTGGTGACGATTTTATATCCGTCTCCCCAGATGTCCCTGTCGACCTGGTTGCACACTGCTTTCCAACTGGCCCTTTTGGCGTCTCTAATACCGGATTTTAGCGCCTTTTTTGCATTTTTATATTCTTCCCAGAGGCGTTGTTTCTCTTGTGGTGGGATTCTTCTGGAATTCCTAGTATATTTCCGTCTTTTAAGGACACATTCTCTTCTCATCTCGGCAATGCTGTTACTCCACCAGTATACTGGTGGCTTTCTCATCTTGGTTTTGCGCGGCATGACCTTGTCACAAAACTGACCAAGCAGTGCAGAAAAGGCATCTGCCGAAGGTACCAGTTCTTTTTCAGCTGTTTCGGCTATCATACGCTGTAGCTTTGGTCTGTCCAATTTCTTTATCTGCCAACCCTTGGACTGTTGGTGACCTCTTTGGGCCCTCTTCTGTTCAGCGATTTCAAACATTATGTAGTTATGGTCGCTCAGCGATTCATTTTTGCTGACCTCCCAGGAGATAGTTCTGCGTTGTACATCACAGGTGCACAAGGTGAGGTCCAA